>VDFB02075321.1:234455955-234504944 GCA_007258455.2 Sequoia sempervirens | reverse complement strand
TTTCCATGAGACTGACACACATACTAGTTCTATGTGTCCTCAAAATTTGAGAATGAATGAAATCATGGATACACTAGAGCTGCACCCAGTTCTAGTTTTGTACCTACACCAAGTTTGAATGTTGTCTTACCACAGATGAACAACTTCAATGGTGACTCCACTATGATATACTTTGATAGTGAAATCGTCAATCAAGAAGAAGAAGAAGAATATCGTCAATATTCTCTTGCAGTAAACCATGAGAATTTCTCAACACATGTGTTTACACATGCTCAACACTTAAAAGCACATAAAGAAGAAGAGGATAGATGAAAAATAAAAAGAAAAGGATAAAGAGGTGGCTTCCACTTCTAATCCTAAGTCTTCATATAAGAATGCTAAAGCGATTGCTCAAGAACCGTCTTCGGCCAATTTTGATATTGTAGATTCCATGATGAAGACAAAGGTACAAATCTCTCAACCAGAGTATCTTCAGGATCATCCAGAACAATTGGATTGAATTATCAAGTTTGTAAAGAAGCATGTTGTCATTCAAACCATGTTGCTTGAATCATCTATGCCAGCAGAATAAAATCCCAAGCCCTTCTATATATCTTTATATATAGGAGAATTCATATTGAGCAACTACATCATGGACTCAAGAGCTTTGGATAATGTCATGCCTTTACAAGTAATGAATGCATTGGGACTTTTGTGCACTAAGACTCATGACAAGTGTTTTTCACTTGAATCTAAGTCAATTTTTTTGGTCGGTCAATTAAAAGATGCTAAAGCGAGATTGGAATCTTGTCTAGAGAAGAAAATAATGATGACCATTCTAGTGGTTGATATTCCAACAAACTGCAAGATGTTGCTAAGTAGAAGTTTTTACAAGGATCTTGGAGGAGAGACTCAATCAGATTTGTTGTTCATGACAATTCCATTGAAGAAAGGAAGTTTCAAGTTGGAGCCAAAGGATAAATCCAAATTCATAGTGGTGAAATCCTAGGATCCTCAAGCACAAGTGCTATATCAAGAAACGGGTCCTGGTACATATTATTATGCTATCAAAAGCAACTAAAGAAAGGAACAACATTGTATGTTCTATAGACATATCCAAAGAAGATCCAAAAATGTGGACTATGCAATTTGATGGAAGTTTCTTGACAAGTTTAGGAGTGGGAGTTGTAATAATCTCTCCCAAAGGTTGTTTATATCCATTTGCATACCACTTGTGATTTGAATGCACAAACAATACATCAGAATATGATGCGCTTATACTAGGTCTCAAAGATGCAAGAGATATGGGTATCAAACTACTAAGAGTTGAAGGTGATGTAGAGCTGATTGTGAAATAGATCAAAGATCAATTTCAAGTGAGAAAATATTGACTTTGACATTATAGACAAAGGGTGTGGAATGCAATCATCTGGTTCAAAGCATTTGACATCAAGTTCATACTTTGTATAGACAATAGCAGAGAACATTCCCTTGCAGTATCAACTGCTCTTTTCATGCCACATTCTGACTTTCATCAAAATGCTTTCGCTATTGAGCTTATATATAGGGAAATTGTCCCTGAAAATTGTGACAACTGGAAAATATTTGATGATGATGATCATATCGAAGAATTTCTTAGTATGGAAGACAACTTTAAAGAACTATTCTTTGAAGGCAGTGCTTCTCCCTTTAGAGAATCAATAATAGAAGATTTTGAAGCAATGGAATCAGGTATCATCCATTTGAAAGGAAAACAAATTCCCAATGGTCTAGTATCATTTGAGAACATATTTGATAGGCATGACAGACATGTCCAAGATCATAGGAACTCAACTAATAAGACCTCTGTTAAATATTGTCAAGTAAACATTGGTACTGAAGACAAGCCTCGACTTGTTAATTTGGGTAAGTGTTTTACTATAGAGAAAAGAAAAATTTTCATCTCTTTGTTCAAAAAATATCAATATGTGTTTTCTTGGTCATTGGAAGATTTGAAGGTATTCACACCTAGAGAATTATCTCATACAATTCCACTAAAAATTCATGCCAAACCCTTCAGATAGAAGCAAAGACACTACAATCCATGCATTCAAGATACAATCTATGCAGAAGTCCAAAATATGGTGGATGCTAAGATAATTTTTCCAATTCATCATTCCACTTGGGTTTCAAACATAGTTCCTATGCGTAAGAAGAAAAAATAAATCTGAATATGCATTGATTTTAGGAACTTAAATTAGTCATCCCTCAAGGATAATTATCCTTTACCAATCATGGAACATACCTTACAGACGGTCACCGATTCGGAGATGTTGTCATTACTTGATGGTTTTTCCAAATAAAATTAGATTGCAATAGCTCATGAAGAGGATTAAATCAAGATGAAATTCACTACCCCATGGGGTACATTTTTCTATGAAAGGATTCCCTTTGGCCTCATCAATGCTGGTGCCACTTTTCAAAGAGCCATGGATTTGGAATTTGGGGATTTGAAGAACAATTTAATTGTCGTCTACCTTGACAACCTCACCATTTTCCCAAAGAAGCAGGAAGACCACTTTTCACACTTAGTGAAAGTGTTTGAAAGATGCAGATACCACAAGATTTAATTGAATCCCAAGAAGTCCATCTTTGCAGCGACAGAAGGAAAATTGCTTGGCTACATTGTCTCTAAAGAAGGAACTCAAATTGACCCTAGTTAGGTTGATTCTATCAAAAACCTGTCTCTTCCATCAAGAAAAATTGGGGTACACTCCTTCGGTAAAGTGAATTTCATAAGAAGGTTTGTCCTATACTTCTTAGAGCTAACCAAAGATACATCAACTATGATGAAGAAAACATTCACCTTCAAATGGATTGAAGAAGGTAAAGAGGCATTTTTCAAAATAAAAGAAGTCATTAGTCAAGCACTAGTGATGGTCCATCCTAAGCTTGATAAGGAATTCATCCTTTATTGTTATGCATTAGAACACACTTTTTATGCCATACTAACACAAAAACTGAATGAGGAAACCGAGTCTCCAATTTCTTTCATGAGCAGTAGTTTCAAAGATAGTGAATCTCAGTATTCTCAAATTTAAAAGAATGCATATGCAATTGTTAGAGTTGTGAAGAATTTTAGGTTTTATATCTTGAAATCTCATACAACTATATATGTCACTTATCTAATAGTCAAAATCATCTTAACTCAATAGGAGATGGGCACAAAAAGAGGAAACTAGATTGCAAAGGTTCAGAAATATGACTTGGAGATCAAGCAGACCAAACTCATTTGCGAGAGAGGTCTTTTTCAACTAATAGTAGAAGATGGTGATCTAAAGAACCAGATTACCCATGGTGAACTCAAAACTGAGGTTAAAGAGGACCTTCCTATGGTCCTACTTGTTGATTTTACAAATGAATGGTACACTAAAATATGGTACTATTTAACTTATGGAGAATTTCCAACCCATATGGACAAACAACAAAAGAGAACATTAAGATTGAAAGCGTAGAATTATGTGCTTATGAATAACATTCTTTACAAGCATGGGCTTGATGGACCATTTTTTTTGTGCGTCAACAAGGACCAAAAATGATGTTTGTTAGAAGCATTTCACAGTGAAGCATGCGGTGGCCACTTTTCATCAAGGGTCACGACATTCAAAATCATGCGAGCATAGTTTTTTCTAGTCAACAATGTTTCACAACACATATGATTGGGTGCGCAGATTTCAGATGTGTCAAAAATTTGTTGGAAAAATTAAATTGGCATCCATTCCACTTAGGCTAGTAGTCATTGATGCTCCATTTTGGCAATGGGGTTTGGATTTTGTAGTTCCAATCAATCCGCGTTCTAGTAAGGGGCATGTTTATGTCCTTATAGCAATGGATCACTTCACAAAGAGGGTTGCGACCATTCCTACCAAGCAAGCTACCTCAAAAGTTGTGTGAAACTTTTTGAAAGAAAATGTTATTTCACACTTCAGGGTATTGTATAAAATTGTGACAAATAATGCAACAAGTTTCTCATCCGAGCAACTACTAGAATTTTGTTTTGATCACGACATCACCTTGTCTCATTCGTCAGATTATTACCCTCAGGATAATGGACAAGCCAAATCATCAAACAAAAATATTGTCACAATTATACACAAGTTAGTTGATTCCAATCAATGAGCTTGGAAACAAGAAGCTTTATGATGTTCTTTGGGCTGATAGAATTACTCCCAAGGGAGCCATTGGAACATCACCTTTAATCATCATGTATGGTACAGAGGCTATGCTACCCATTATAATGGAGTTGTCCACTTTGCAACTAGCATCCACGATGGAAGATGGTGAATTCAAAAATCCAATTGAGAAATGAGTCCTTTACTTGATGAAGCTCCAAGAAGAAAGGGTGGAGGTTGTTGAAAAATTACTCAACATCAAGAGCAAGTAAAGAAGATTTTCGATAAGAAGGTTCGCCAGTGAGACTTTGAGATTGGAGATGAAGTCCTATTATGGGAAAAAATACATGAGCCCAAGATCCATGAGTTTATAGGAGAGAATTCTTACATTCTCTCTCACTTGGATGGAAGGATCTTCCTATTGTCATACAACAGGAAATATCTAAAGCATTTCATCCCTTTAGGGATGGAGTACATTTTTGTGAATAAATTTCTCTTATTTTTTGTGATGTGTTTCCCCTTTTTGTAATGTGAATGTTATGTCATAATGTATTTCCCCATTTTGTAAAGTTTTGTCATGTTTTAGGTGATTAGGTAGTCTTATTTTAGGTGATTTTAGGGAATGTTTCACCCAATAGGTGTTTAGGAAACAATCCTAACTTTGATGCCTAATTGATAAGACACTATTCTATGCTTAAATATCCAGAGATTCTTGGTTCTCCTATGCCGTAAGTATCTAACATGGTCCCTAGATAGAGCCAAATGTTGTACCCAAAATTAAAATTTTTTCTTCATTAAGGTATTTTGGTAAAAATGGTCAAAATCTTGTAAAATTGTCATCAAAAGTCAAAAAGGGTCAAAATTTCTAAAACCAAAAAAATTATATTCTTAGAAATTTCTAAAAATAAATAGACCATAGGGTTTTTCTAGGTTTATTGTCAAAAGGATGCTTGAAAAATTTTGGAAAATTTTGAAATTAGGGTTTTAGGTCCTACTTTTAGAAAAAACCCTAAAAATAGAATATTTGCAGAAAAAGATAAAATTGATTTTGATTGGTTGATTCTTCATCACGATCACACTAGTCTAGTTAGAATCATCAAAAATTCAATTTTCCCTTGGTAGGTCTATTTCACTTTTCCAAAATAAAAGTTAGGACCTCTAAGGTCATTAATGGAGGATGGCTAGATACCAGGTGTCAGAATCAAAGTCTCAAACACTACACAAAATGATCTATGACAAAAGTTGTTAAAAAAATTATAAATAACAAAGGGAATTTCATAAAGTTGAAAAATTACAAAAAATAAACTAATTATGGAAACCTTGGACACCTTATCTCAAGGAGGGTGCCTAGGCTTCAATACCTTAGAATATTTTCAGTTTCTATTTTTCAAGCACACAATAATGTCAACACATCATCAATGATGATCACAGTCAACACAGTCGATGCATGGTGAACACGAAGCTCGAGAAGGTTGAAAATAATTTTAAAATGGCTCTTTGGAGCACAAAAGTGTGCGTCCAACATTTTAGGAAACTAGATGAAGTTTTTAGCATTCAAAATCTCTAGGACATTTTCTTAGAATTCTTCAAGCTTCATGACAAGTCCAACATCTAGTCCATAGGACCTGTCAAAATGTCAAAATCACACACCAAACAGAAAATGGAGAAAGTCAAAGGAAAGTCAAACAAAATAAAAAATGGCTAAGTATAGAGCACAAAAGTGGCCCTGCTAGCCAAGGGCGCCCATAATTTTGAACCATTAGATTCAGTTTTTAGGTTCACAACTCCAAAGAAGTCCTCAAATTTGATCAGGCTTCGTGATGAGTGCATTAGAAGGATCATTTGAGCAGTCAAGTGACTAGAATTGTGGATCAAATTGTAGCATTAAATCAAAAGCTACAAAGTGAAAATTGCATCTTCTGCACACATGGGTGCCGCAATCACCCAAGGGTACCTTAGAATTTGAGCCCTTTGAAATAGTTGTTAGGGTTTGCAAAAGTAATCATTCTTTCCAAAATTATTTAGGCTTTCCATTGAATGTCTCATCCTAACCATGGGATTCATCAATTGTCAAAAATTACAAATCAAAGCACTAGAGAAAAAATGGAGAAGTTAAAAATCATTAAAAAGTGGTAAAGTCTAGAGCACAAAAGTGCCCCTACTAGCCAGGGGTGCCCAAGATTTTAAGCCATCAAAGCCACTTTCTAGGGTTTGTAGCCTCCAGGAGATCCTTCTTAGTTTCGCTCATGCTCTTTGATGAGTTTGTCATCCAATCCACAAGATCTATCAAACGTCTAGAATCAAGGATCAAACAAAGGCATTTTATAAAGGAAAAAGATGAAAATCTTGAGAATCTACCAACTCTAGTGATGAAAATCACCCCAATCAACTAGGGGCATCCAGGATAAAAAAAAACAATCAAACATGGGATTAGAGGTTGGTGTGAGGTATCAATCTCTTCAAATTTGATTAGGCTTCCCAAATCAATTCACTTTTAGTCCAATTTATTCACATATTGGTAGGAAAATAATGCTCAAACAAGGGGTATCAACCACCAAAGACAAGAAAATTTTGAAAACTTCAAATCTCAAGGAGGCACCCAAGTCAACTTGAGTTACAAATTTTTTAAAGACGTTTTCATGCTTTGGATGCCCTATTTTTGTGGATTCTCTAAGTCAATAGATATTTTCACAAGATGACTCCAAAAATTAGGGTTTTCGAGAGTTAACTACTTCTTTCACCTCCAAACTTTATTTAAGAAGCATTTGGGCATCCATTATTCATTATTTTGTAGGTTGACTTCAAGAGGAAAACATAGATTTTTCTTTTGAATAACATTTGAAGGATTAAACAAAGGGCATTTTCAAAATTCTTCATAGATTTGAGTACAGGTTGCATAAAATAACACCTTTCCACAATCCATTCTTCAAGGGAATCATTTTCCAAAAACATAAGTTCATCTTCTCCAAAATTCATCGATTTGGGTCTAATTCTTTTTCAATCTTCTCCAAGATTGGAAAATTTTTAGACAGTTTCTTCAGCTTCCATTTTAGGGTTTCTTGCATGTTCAAGAAAAATTAGTTTGTTGAGAAATCTAACAATCTAGGTTTATTAAACACAAAATTGGCCACAAAACCCATGTCCTAGATTTTTCCAAGAAATCAACTTTTGTGACTTCCACTTTTCTAGGGGATCTATATTTTTAGGAAAAAACTCATTTTTTTCGAAAAATGGACGATCTGGGTACCTTCAGCACACAAGCACCTACATAACCCATATCTCACAATTTTTTTTGAGAAAAATTGCTTTGTAGCTTCTACCCCTGAGGGGTTCTTGCATGTTTTAGAAAAAGTCATTTTTTTGAAAAACAGACAATCTGAGTTTATTCAGAACAACATTCTCTACAAAACCCATATCTCACGTTTTTCTCAAAAAAATGCCTTTCAACAAAGCTATTTTACCTTTGGTGTAGAATTTGTTCAAACATATCCGTGTTAATAGTCAAAATTCAAGGTTCTTAGTATGCAATTCTCTCCAATCGAAATCAAGACCAAATCGGTCTTGATTCACGATTTCTTGAAAACATTTGACACTAACTTGCATCAAGTAAATCTAGAGGTTGATTTGACCACTTTGAAAGGTGTAGACTACATTACCATCCAAAATCTTGAATAATATGGGTTACTTGCAGCAACATATTTTCCCATCTCAACACAAAACATTGAGTTTGTAATTGCTTGTGTCAAGCATTACAACCCCACTTCATGATAAATTCAATTAGTAGATGGGCAAATGATTTTCAACCTCAAGCTAGAAGATATTGAGAGTTGTTTTTCCATTCCACCATGTCCAGATAACTTCATTGTATCAGCGAAAGAATGTGAGAAGGAATGGAATGCACAAAAGGATCAGTGCTAGAAAAGAGTTGCACAAAGGTGGCTAAAAGAAAAATGAAACACTTTTATGAAGATCGTTGGACATGGTGAGTTAGGGATGAGTTCACTGTCATGATTACTTAGTTCAACCGAATCACAAGTCAACCAGAAGCACATAAGTTTAAGCCATGGATGTTCTATATTATGTCTCAAATTATTAATAATAGAGAACACTAGGACTAGTGGGCTTTGATCAACATTAATCTTCACCAACAGATGATAACTTTCTTCAAAGACCACAAATACCATATGATTTCATACCTCGTATATCTTATAGCCTTTCAAGACAAGTTTAGGGGGTTGAATATCATTGGAACTCTGGGTGTTTAGTAGGTTCATGAGCATTTCCTGTAGTTAGAATTTTCATAGTCAAAACGACACTTCAAGCGGGTGAATGATCTTTTCTTGATGCATACAATGAGAAACGTTGACAATGAGTTGCATATACATTTTCCACCATATGCTAGATTGGAAATGGCAGATTGGTTTGATAGAAAAGCATTCATATGACCCTTGGGGTCTCTTGGCAGCTTGTCATGGTTAGTATTCTTCACATAAACCTACAATGGAATATTTTTGGGTTAGTTGTCAAGATGAGTTTGAAGTACATAGGTGTGATTACAATAGACTTTCTCTTCCACAAATTGCTGATTTATTATTAGATGTGGTAGGTTAGTTAGATGATGATGGAGAATTCATACTTCACACATTTATTAGAGATCACATTGACTAGAAGCCACTTCAACCCATTGATTGGTATGCCAAAGAGAACACCTCAATTGAGGAAAGAACTAGCCAAGTTGTCAAGAACAACATAGTTTTCTTAAATAGCAAGAGGACATAGAAAGTGTCACCCTAGTTACAGAGCTACCAGTGGTTCATTCATCACTACCTCCTTCCTCTTCTAGATGGAAACCTAGAGTTAAGGAAATGAGCAACCCTCTTTAAGGAACCAAGGGTATCAAAATGTCAAGACATTTGAAGGAAAAGATGAAGGTTCCTAATGCAAATCAATAAGAACAACAAGTGGATGCAATTGAAGATACAATTGAATCAATACCAAAAGTTGAAGCAGAGCCTGCTATTCTTTTTTCATCACCACAACCTTCTCCAATTCACATTGATTTGGAGTGTGATTCACTAGTTCATGACATCTCAACACCAACTCATTCATCAAGAGTTGATGAGACTAGAGCCAATCCTCCCAGTGAAGTTAGTAGAGACTCTTCATCTTGGCTTGAGAACCTCTTGGGTAGGAAGAGGAGAAAGTTATATTACCAATTGAACTTTTCAAAGTTTGATAATGTCTACCAAGAAATGTCAGAAAAGAAACTCAAGAAGCAAGTGCACGTGGAGAAGAATGTTGTTAATGAGGTTGTCATTGATATTACTACACCACCAATAGAAAAGAGCATCGATGAAGTTGAGGTTGATGACTTCACATTGGTCAAATCCAATCTTGGTAAAAGCACACAGTAAGCTAATGTAAATATCTTTGAGGTTTCAATAGTTAGCCTAAAGGAGAGAGTGCTCAAAGATGGACAAGACAAGGCAACACTCAAGGCTCAAAATTCACAGTTGTGGTAGTACATATCCAACCTACTTCACAGTACTTCACATGTCACCTCTTTGCTCCCACAAATGCTAGAATCATCTACAAATCAAAATAAGCTGAGTCAATTGGTTATTTATGGGAAACATATGAGAGATTGGGTAGAGGAATTCGTCACCAAGGGAAAATTCATACTTGTAGAGATGTACCAATTGAGGTACAACATCCATGATCTTCACTTAGGATTTTAGGAGTTAGAGTAGAACATGGAAGAAAGGAAGCCCAAAGATGAGATCATCATTTTTGAGTTGAGGATGGATTATGATTTAGTTATTGCAGAGGAGCACAAGCAGAAGATTTTTCCTTGGAGAGAACAACACCTCTTCAAAGTAAAAACCTACAAAGCAATATCTGCTAAAATGGTTGAATGTAGATAGAAGGTGGAAAGTACTCTCGAGTTTGTAAGAAAATTTGTGCCACAAATTCCTTGCCAATATCAAATTGAAGATGGTGATTACATTGATCTCAGTGAAGTACAAAGGGAATTTCAAAACCTTATCTATAGTAGTTTCAATGATGATCCTATTAATTGCAAGCTGAGTCAAGTTGCAACAATGTCAACGAGATTTGATGAAGTACCTAAAAGGAGAAGTGAGTTTCTAAATCAAACAGCAGATGGTGAAGCGATGTTGTAGAGATAGTTCATTATTCTTAAGTGTACTAGTGTTCCAAATGAAGAGGTAGTTAACAACTTCCTAGAGAATATGATTTCTCAAGTTGTCGATCAATGAACTACCAATTGAGGCGTGCAACCTTTTCCAAGGATAGAATTTAAAACAACCATTAACTCAATGTCTTTTCCAAGTTTAACTCACTGTCCTCTTTTCATGCATGTCTATCTTTGGAGACATCTATTGTACAGATGGAGCTTTCTTTAGTTTTAGATCATTTAACTAAGGTAGTCATTCCAATTAACTGTTAGTTAACTTTGTTTAGACATAGGAATAAATCTTGCATGCTGGCAAGACTGATTGTTAACACAAGGAGATTTTAGGGTTCTGTACTCCTTGTGTGTGTATAAATAAGAGCAGCCTTGCTCATTAATTTTTAACCATGCTTGTGATAACAAAATGTTGAGCGTATTTTGGCCTACTACTTTGTTATTCAATATATGTTCAACTTTTTCAAGTGTAATTTGGTTTGATCGTATATTGTATGCCTACATTTTGCTACAATCTACTATCCCAGATGTGTTATTACTATTGGAGTTTGAGGAAATAAATCTTATGCCTACCTTGCTTTGATCTACAGTCTCAAAATCTTTTAGTGTTATTGTTTTATGTTTTTCTTTCATGAACTTTATTTCAGCTTACATCTAAAAGTACAATGAGTCTTCAAATGTTCTCTAGAAACAAGTTTGTCTAAGTTTTATGTGTTTATCAATCATTCCTTGTTTACTTCTAACTCTCTTGCTCTGAATTTACTTGAGAAGTTAGAAGTGTCATTAGTTTAGGCTTAGTTTTAGTTGAAGTTATGAAAGCAGAGAAAACCTCAACTACGACACAAAGAGTTTTATAACCTTGTGCTCTTAACTCAAATAAAAAAGATCATAAATTAGTTTAGTATTTCTTTTTATGCATAATCAACAAAAGAGGGAGCTTCCCCTCCTAATTTGAAGAGAATTCTAACTGTGCATAGCTATTTGTTTCCAATGCACACACTAGAGGTGCAAATTGAAACACCAACAATGTAATAAATATTTTACACAAAAAGATCAATAGTAAATTTTAGTCTTAATTCTTTTAGTTATTACATGTGGTATCATAAATGGAATGATATCAGTATGTGATATGCATCTATCTCTTAATAAGTGTGATTGAAGGCTTATATGATTGGTAATTCGTGTGCATATATAAGTAATTGGACTTTGAAAATCCAAATGTAGTGCAATGGTTTGATCTCTTATTGAGCATATCTTTTGAACTTGGGATTTCTTTCAAAGTATTTATGTTGTGGATTATTTCAAAAGGATAAGACATAAAACTAAATATTTATGATTGTACATTTGATTTGTCATTAAATTTGAGCTCATCTTAAATCTTATTAATGAGATGGATACTCTTCAACGTGGTGATGTCTTTGATTTTGGGATGATAATGTCTAGATGATTCAATTGATATCATGAATCTTGGTAAGTATTCATTCTCCATGTTCATGGAAAGTCTCTAATAAGTTGTATAAGGAGTTAAAATGTGAGGAATTCCCTTATTGCGATATATGAAAAACTAGGTTGAATGTGATATTGAGTGAATTATTGAGATACAATGTAACTATATAAGATATGAATAACCTAGATGGTTGAAGGTATGACACTTCTTGTGGACAATGTTTTATGAACATCAAATTTATGAATTAAAATGATAGTCTTTTGATTATTATAAGGAGATTTATTGGAATGTATCACGACAATTAGATGTTTTACTTAGCTCATCAATAATAATCATCTTTGATGTAATCTTATTAATATTCTAACATTAAAAGAGAAGCATGAAATTTTAATTTGAAACAGAGTATATTATTTAGACGGGGTTTCTAGGAAATAAAGAACATGGGATCATAATAATTTTGGAGATGAATTTTTTAGGACAAACCACATCTATTGTCAAGATCAATAGGTATGTAGGTTGAGGTAACCTTCTTTAAAAATATAACCATTTATACAAATAAGTGGATTGAGAAGTATCCTTATAAGGAGAACTGATAATATCATTTCCTTTTATTCTTATGATCTTGATAAATGGTTTCTATGATTTAACTTTGATTTTTAGTTATCATATATTTCCATGCCAGATAAACATGATTATGAATCTTAAACAAAATTTATGTTGGTGACAATGTAAATAGTTAGAGGTGTTAAAAGTAGTCTTATTTAGATTGAGAGATAGAACATTCATGGGAAATAAGAAGGTGTGACCTCTCTATTTCATATATTCACATCTCAAGACACCTTACAAAAGGTAAACTCTTCCTTAAAATACTTTCAATTTATAATGTTGAAGGTATGATCTTGAAGTTAATATATGTCCAATTAGGTGAAGAGTGCTTGGCTCTAGTTATATGAATTTTCTACTCAAGGGCTATTGAAGTGAGATTATTTTATGATCATTTATTTTTGAAGAAACTAATAAAATAATTTCTTTTATAGATTTTAGACATGGCCTTTAAATAAGATTAATTATACATTATATACTAACGTTATGGAAATGCTTGTTGATTGTGGATGAAGGAACCATATTATCATGAATTTTCAAGTATAGTATGAAGATTGTAAGTTTCTCAGTTAATTCGATCACAATGAATTTAATTGTGAAAATTTGTTGTGTATTATATTATATATAATAACAAGTTGCTCTGTTGAATTTTGGTTAATTGCTATTTGTTTGAAACTTAGGGACATCAAAATGATGCACAATTTAAGGGGGGATGGATGTCACAACCCTCCTTTTGAATAGCTAGTTAACTCGGAATAACTTTGAAAATAGTATTTATCAAGTTAATTGATATTATTAGGATAATATTATTTTGATAATCAAAATAGTTAAAATTTTGAAAATAAATAACTATTCAATTATTTGTAAAATTAATAATAATACAAATGAATAAATAGATAGGTATTATTATTTTTATTTTATCAATTATTTTAATAATTATAGAGGGAGTAATAGTTCCATGAACATTACATCTTTTGCATGTTGTCTTTCAAGATAGACATAAGCTGTCTTGGATTCTTGAACTTGTAATAATTCACTCAGTTACATTATTAGATTTTGTAACTTATAAATTATTCAATATGTATACTCAGGAAAAAGAGAAAAAAAAACACCACCTTTTAGTGGGGAACAAATTTATGGAGTGGGAAATGGCCCTTTAAGCATGGTGGCAGTAAATGTTTAGGCGAGTGGACTTTTCCTTTTGGCCCTGTGTACAGTCTTCGTGCTCGCAAGATCTTTCACGCTTACACATGTGAAAGTCTTTCCTTGTGCTTCTTTTCTAGTTACATTTACTTTGGTTTTGATCTTTGATCAAGAGAGGGAAAGGGGGGCACTTTAGTGGAGTATCGAGGAGGAAGAATCCTTTTAAAAAGATGGAGATGAAAGAGTAAGGGGGTATTTTAATTTTACATTTCTTTTGGTAGGATATTGTAGCAGTTGCAAGGAGAGCTAAAAGTTCACATCGAAAGTGCACTATCATGCACCATGTTTTAAGACTCACCAGAGCTGAGATTTGTTAAGGAAATAATGGGAAAATAAAGTGGTTTTATGTGTAGAGTTTAAGATGGATTAAAATGTAATCGTCTTGGTATCAGGAAGGTTTTATAGGAGTAGTTAATTAAAATTCCTTATAGGAAAGTTTGTTTTTCCTATGTTTATTGTAAGCATATCAAATAGGGCTTAAGTTTCTTTTTATGTAGGAAAAGTTATGTGGCTAGATCATATAACTCATAACTTTATCAGGAACCACTAGTGCTTAGATATCCAAACTATGACCTGGAAGTCCTTGTCAAGTTGCTTAGCACCATAAGTTATTTTTGCTCAGTTTCCTTTGTTAATTCACCTCTCAAACACTATTATCATTCCAAGAGAATTTTTTTAGATAGATTGTTTTCCACATGCCGATTTTGGTCGGGTGTTTTCAAGTAGTGGGAAGTCACCTGATGCTTCTTTTTCACTTTCACCTATATGCTACATTTAGTTCTTGAAATTTTTAAATTTCAAACCTTTCCTTTTTTTGTCACTTTAAATCTTATTTTGTTACCATGGGAACTCCAACAAATTCCTACTCAAGGCAATAAAATTTTCTTAGAGCATATAGCTAAGTCTTAAAGTTTTCAATTCAATGTTTGCGACTTCAATTAATTGAAACAATCAACTTGGGTTTCCATATATGTTGAAAATGAACTAAGATCCTTCTCCTCAAGGCTATAATTTGATTTCCATATAGGGTCCCATATAGGTTTCCTGAGTCATCCTACTTGCCAATTCTTGCCAAAGTATGGTCAATAATTCTCCATCCTAGGTAATATCATGATCAACTCTATGAATCTAGACCATAATCTTCTGCACAGATTTGTTTGAGCATCTAATCTATGCATGTTGATTCATTTTTCCTCTTAGTCATATTTTATAATTGTTATTCATAAGAATTATAGGTTTTAGGAATCTTTTAAAATCTTCATAGTTTTGTCTTCTCCATGGTTGTCCCTTTACATGTTAATTCTTCAAAGTAATTCCTTTGCACATAAATTGATGTGTTTTCGAAGGATTTAGAATTGCATTTATTGGTCCTAGTCTTGCACAGGTAGATAGAGCTTCAGACCATCCAAAAGCACTATCTCAAGATATTCTTGAATAATGTTCATTTGCAGTAGTCAATTTAATCATGCAATTCTCTTTACCCTCTAAGTCTTGAATTTTGTTTTCTTGATTTCAATTCAGTTAGTTGGCCACAAAAATTGCTTTTCCAAATGGTTGTATGATTTTGGTTTACCATGCGTCTACTTCAAATTTGTCTAAATTAATTTCTTGTTAGTAATTTACTGACTTCTTCAATCTTTTTCCAAGGGTATAATGTTGAATGCACAAGAAAACTTAGAGGGGGGGTGAATCAATTGCTCATTAAAACATCAAAACCCTCATTAATATTCATATCCACATGACCTTTAATCTGTTAGAATGATTTAGCATGAAAGAAAATAACAAAAACTAAAAGACATCAACACCATGCACAATAGAACACCAAATTTACGTGGAAAACCCAAGAAGGGAAAAACCATGGTGAGGATTAGCTCACAACATAAAGTAATTGCAATACCGAATATAATAGGCTCACTGTTGGAGGGCTCACTACCAATGGCTTGCTGCCATATTATAGAAAAAGAAGAAAAAATAAAAGTAGAATGTTACAATGAGAAATCCATCTCAATGCAACAAAAAAAGTACACAACATCACTAACACATTCACAAACTTTTTGAAGATTGTAGACACCTTGTGTTCATTGCTTCTAGTAGTCTAACTCATTAAGCTCTCACTGCACTTCAAAAATTCACACTTCACAATTCTATAATTCGCATCACACACTACTCACACCCTTGTACACACAACCTCTATCAACATGACTTATTTATATTTTCTTCAACTTGAAAACATTCTCCAAGATCAACTATGCACCTCAATCATGCAAATTCAAATTAGGTTGGCACTGAAACATTCCTGCAGTGGAAAGGAATGGAGGTGGAACACATCACACCTTAATTAGTCCCAAATATACTCACACACACCATGGCACACTTCCACAATCATCAAAGCAAATATGCAATTAGTGTAAACACCCAAGGTCGACTGAACATGTGTAAAAACCATCAAACATTTAATTACACACTTCCTATGATCTAAAGATGACTTGCAAACCACACACAACACTTGAACACAATTTAGAATACACCCTACAATCCAAAAAATTCCTTCACAACAACTTTCACTTGAAGAACATACTCATCCTATTCACCTAGATAATGTTCCATACACTATAACTCAATAAATTAGCTTGTGGAGAACCAAACCATAAACACATTCAACTGAAGGTAGATATGAACCTTATTAGCACACTTCTAGAACTGCAAGACCAAAAACCAAACTGTGAAGAGATGCAAAGAAAAACCATTTCTCCTAGACACCATTACATTATAGTTCACACACTGGTGAACATAAATTTCTCTACACAATGATCCAATCCAAGAAACTCTGGTTATAACACCTATGAACACCTCTAATCAACATATGCGAACCACATAAGCAAATATTCAACACAGAAAACTAGAACACCACTTTGTATGCCAAAACACCTCTAAAACACACTGGTTCCACTTTTATTCAAATTTTCTCAAAATAAATTGGAACCAAGCACCAAAAATACATTATCATCATCTTCACCACTTCCTCATCATCACTAAAACAACTACAACACAACAACTCAACCAAACAAAAGCTTATTAAAGCAACACTCGAGGTTGACACAAGTAGCACTTATTGATGACAACATAATGCAACTAATCAAAGAATCATCATAACTTCTCAACCATCAATAGACATCAATAACAACACAAACATAAGCTTGTTGACATCAATGAAAACTCCAACTACTCAAAATTGCAACAATCTCCCCCTTTTACATTGATGGCAACATATGATGTAAAAAACCATCAATAATAAACATAATAGCTCTGATCACCAACACATTGCTCCTTGCATCATACTCTCCTTGTTCATTTTACTCTCTCCCATTCTCAACTGACTCTTTTTCACATTACTTTCTCTCTCCCCCTTTGACATCAATGGAAAAGGATGACACATTTTCATCTCTTTCCCCCTTTGATATCAATCATACTTGTACCTAATCTGCAACATCTTTTTCTCATACCAACCAACAATCATTGTACATATCCTTTGACACATCTGATAAAGGACAACACCAAACTACACCAACATTTACTCCCCCTGACTGTAACAACCAAACAAGCCACTACCTACTCCTAAGAGGTAGCTCCCAACACCAATCTAGAACAAGTAATGAATCTTGAGATCTATTGGACTGATGCATAACCTTATGCATCTAGTTAAAAGGAGGGGCAATAACCCCTAACTTCTCCCAAAGATGTACTCAAAAGTATCCTTAAGAAGATCCTTAGTAAATAAATTAGTAACCTGATCCTTTGTAGGCACATACTCAAGCTTCACTTCATTCTCTGCAACCTTCTCTCTTAAAAAGTGATACCAGATTGATATATGTTTTGTCCTTGAGTGCATCAACAAATTCTTTGAAATGTTAATAGCACTTGTATTATCACAAAAGATAGAAATTGGTTCATAATATACCACTTTGATACCCTTCAAGGTTTGCCTAATCCATAACACCTATGTGCAACAAGATGCTACTACAATATATTCATACCACTTTGTATCCAAGAAAGAATGCACCATCACTTGTACTTTTCCTATCATCCACACAACCTACCCAATTTGTGTATGTGTAAGCACTTAGAGAAAAGTCAATATCCTTTGGATACCACAAACCATTTTCTAGAGTGTCTTTCTATTGGAAGATGAATTACTCTAAGAGGGGGGTGAATCAAAGTAATGTACAATTTTTCAAACTTTTAACTTAAAGAGAAAATCAAACAATGGCCTTGAGACAACTTTATGAACCCTCTTAAATTGCAAGGTGAATTCTAACACATCAAAGACTTTTAGTAGAATGACAGATTGATAAAAGACTTACATAACAATATCAAAGCATGATATTGATTGTTCATGTAAACTTGATTGAACAATTCCTTTTAATGATTTATTCCACAAGACTTCATGTATGTTTTGAACACTTTTCTAACAAAATGAAATGCTTAATCAAGTATCAGAGCATTGCATGAATTGTATTGACAAATGACAGAATGAAAACATTAACACTTAAGAACATGGGCTGAAACACAAATGCAAAGATTTCACCACATAACATGTTATTTTCCTGAGTGGAAAAACCCTCATGGGGTATAAAACACCACTCGAATAATTTCTTTTATTATTTAGAGCACCAACTCAATCAAGAGTACCAACTCCAATATTACAAGAGCACCAACTCTTTATAGTTTAGGAGCACCAACTCCTTTTATCAATTCTAAATAATATCAATGATTCAGAGGGTTTCTCTATTTCAATAAAAAAATTTACAAAAACTGACTGGTATACACAATACCTTAAGAATTTAAAAAAAGATTAGAATCCTTAAAATATTAGGTATAGCAGTATAATGATCTACCTTTCAATATTTCAAATACATATCAATACATTTTGCTTGATAACACTTTTTTATCAACACTCATCCCTGGTTCAAAGACCATTTTATATATATGCAAGATGATATCCCTGTTTCCAAAAATAATGCTAGATTTTGTAACTATCTAAGAACAGTTATCCAAGTTTCAAGTAATTTCCAACCAACTCAATAAGGATTTTCTGAAAATAAACCCCATAACTGTCTGATCAAAAATTTCAAATGACATGACAATTTTAGTTAGGGTTTTATAAAAAACCTTTCTTTGAAATCATCTTTACAAAATTTTTGATTGAAAACCCATGTTAAAAGAAATTTCAAATTGAGAAAAGTTCTTTGAAACAGTTAACCGATTTACCAAAAACTTCTCTTTTTTGATGCATAAAACAAAACAAAATCTTGAAACAAGTTCTTTGTTATTCTCTAATCATCATTTCTAGATTTGAAAGAACACCAATAACTTATTTTACTTCAACTAGACAGGGCTCGATGTTACCTTTTTGTGAATGCAAACAAAAAAATAGATATAATACCCTTACAAAGCTTCTAGTTGACTGACCATCCATGCTTCAAGATTTCATTCCTTCTCTTTTCCATGTCGGCTCCAGGCAGATAGAGTTTTACAAAACTATTCTAGCCTCTTCGATAAGCTTTGCAATGCCCTTAGTCAAACAAAACAATCGTTTGGAGTCCGATAATCAAAACACAATGAATACTTTTTGAAGTCCAAGATACCCATAATACTGTCACTGCCAAGTCAACCTATCCACATGTTCATTATTGTCCACATGAGTAATAAATACCACAGTGTCATTATCTTCCCTCGATTGTCCAAGACAAAGTATTCTCTACTTTATGATTAGGCCGACATAAAATAGTGCCAATGTGATAACCAATGTCATCAACTGTCCAAGTCTCCCAATGCCCGAGCCAATAAATGAACTATATAAAATATGATCGGTTCGACAATAAAAAACAACACATTGTATTTCAATGTGAAATACCTAATGCCAAAGAGTAATATTAAAACCCGATAAAAAAGCCATGTCAAATATAAAGAGCCCGATAAACACCAAGGGTAAATCCAATATGTCCCCTTGTGAAAGATTTTAACACCAAGTAAAACCAAGGTGAAGAACCAATGATATAAGTATATTGAAATGATATCACTTGAAACAACTCTCAAACATATCCATGATCACTACACATAATCACATGAGATTAGTCCCGATATAGCAAATTAGCATCAAGAATCAACCTTGAAGAACCAACCTTTATAGCAATGGAAATATTGAAACCAACTTCTTATGAATTCCAATCAACATTGTAGCATCACAACATCAAACCATTATTGTTTTCAACAACTTATATGCAAATCCATTCAATAACTTATGATGTAATTCTACCTCATACTTGTCTCCACAATGACTAATCTCATGATCACACCAATAACTTTTGACATCAATGACAAAACATGCCAAAGAACAACAAACTCCCCCTTTGGAATTGATGTCAAACTCTCTCTTCTTTCTCCCCTTTTGACAACATATGACAAAGGGATAACTGGGCTCTCAACTAGCTCCCCCTGAAAAAATGCTTCCTATCAAATGTCTACCATATGATGTACTATGTACACATGCCTGCACACTGCACATGCTCATCAAACAAAATTTGATTGTCCTCAAGTGTACATTTTTCATGTCTACCATCTCTATACCATCTCTTGTCTTCATCTATGTACCATGCATGAGAAAATAAGGATGACCTCCAGTTCATGGTATCATTGATTGTACACAATGGAACATTGATTTTCATAACAATGAGCCTATCTTAGTGATTGTCTTGAAATTTCCTTACAAAAACTAATATAGTCCTTTGTCCTATCAACAAAAAAATTGTCAACTCTATCTTGTCATATTAACATTGTACTCCTTGTGAAAAACTATCTCATGTTAGGAAAATATATACGAGCCAATTAAAATAGACCTTGTCTTCTATCTTGTATCAACTTGACAAGACGATTAGCCTTAACAAGACTCTCTGACAATAACTTTTGGCATCAATCACAAGATACATCTAAATAACTATTAACCTGCTATGCTACAAGACCTCTGAGTATTTGTATGCATTTGAATGTATGAAGATACTTGCTAAAGTCTGTACTGGCCTTTAAAGATTTCACTTCCCCTTATATTGACATCACAACAAAAACATTTCTACTCATTGTCACTCAGAGTTAGAATTCAAAAATAATGACATTATATGATGGTAATTCATTGATCACCAAACAAATCACTCCACACTGAAATAGCACCAAGAAAATAAACAAACAAGACTAACAAACCAGTTGAATCCACCTTCTTTGTCATGTTAAACTCCATCCACCAATTTCACCTCACAAAAAAATGCTTTGATTAGCATTGATACTTTGAGTCATAGTTTCAAAGTAGCAATCTTTTTTAATGATTAACAACCACCACAAACTAAAATTTTGTAAGGAATAGAAACAAAAGTAACCAATTGAAACATCACCAAGAAAATCTGGGAGGCTTTGCACCAAGATGCCTCCAAAAAAAACCATTACATTCAAAACTCAAGCATCCAAAAAAAGCTCATTTAAAACAATGTGCACTGTCATTTCAAAAATGTCTTAAACCTTTCAACCACTGGACCAAGCAGGATAGGTAACCACTATAAAAAAAAAATTGGAAATATAATAGAGCAACAAAGTAGATCACTACCTAAAATATATCACTGCCCAAAAAGCAACAAGAACAATAGCATATAATGATCTAGAGCACCAAAAGTGGACAAATAAGCTACCAAAGCAAACCAATGCATCATGAAAATGCATTACCAATGCCCATTGCATCAACTTTCCAACTATAAACACAATGTTACCAACATGAATAACCATGTACTAGGGCATCAACTATGAAAGCATCAAAGAAATTATGAGCTCCTCCCCCAAAGTGAGATAACAAAGCAAAAAAGATTCTCAAGAATCTCACTACAAATCTCTTCCAAGCACAAGATTGTCATAAAAAAATGATATTATCCAACATCTGTCATAATATCACAAGAATCTACACTTAAAGCACACTGTTTGAAAATAAAATCTCAAGATATTCTTACCAAATAGCCTTGCTCCCCCATTATCACTTACTTGGCATGGACATCATAAGCATAAACAAGATCACATCACTGTTGTAGCAACATATCAGCACCAAATGAAGTAGCAAACTGAGATATCAAAGTATTATTTTATTGCTATCCAACCACTATTACTGCATCATACATATTTTCTCCAATGTAAAGGAAAACATTGCCACACTACTCATTGTCATTAAGCAACTATTCACCACAGACATAACTGATTGCAAAAAAAATAACCATAATGCATAAAATCTAAACAATGATGAGCATAAACCAAAGTGAAAGTTTCATGATAAGAAAGAATCAAAATATCATTGTCACCACACACTGTCCAAGATATTAGGTTCCAAACAAGTAGATATTACCAATACTATCAATATTTGAGAAAAATGTTACCATACTAGACTTGCCTAAAGTCTTTGCTTCTTCTCAGGACCTAAAAGACATCACATGTGCATAGTGCACTTTCATGGATTCATCTTTATCACCAAATTGATTATGCTTTCTTCTCCAAATCATACATGATCCTTTCTCTTTCTTGTCCAAGGTATTTTCCTGATATTGCTCGGTCAAGGTATTTAACTTTTTTTTTATGTCTAGATGACCTCAACATATGATTTCTACAAGATTGAGCTTTGTGTCCAAGATAATTACATCTAAAACACATGACATTATGATATGAACCAAAAGAATGATAACTTCTTCTAGGAATTTTGTAAGAACTTTCATTACAATCTTATCATTCCACCAATAGTTAATTGCTACATGACCAAATTTGTGACAAATATAACATATAGTGCCATGATTCTGATTTGATAAACTATAATCATTTTTGACATATCTTTCATAATCTCTAGCCCTATGTCCATAAACATGACATGATAACCATGGAATTGAGAATAATTATACCTTGTTGATTGACATTTCCTGGTGGATGAGAAACTTGTGAATCTATTAACGGCTTTGCTTTGTCTCTAAAACTTGATTGTTCAAGTCTATTTTCTTCTTAGGAGTCTGCCTAACCTTGAAACTTTGTCCAACTTTTGTTGAAAATACTATTTCATGTTGAGACTCATC
Organism: Sequoia sempervirens; assembly: GCA_007258455.2. Taxonomy (NCBI): domain Eukaryota; kingdom Viridiplantae; phylum Streptophyta; class Pinopsida; order Cupressales; family Cupressaceae; genus Sequoia; species Sequoia sempervirens. The sequence goes on along the minus strand of VDFB02075321.1, from coordinate 234,482,210 downwards.
TTGAACTCTTGAAATTTTTCCTTTTTCATATCCCACTCCTATAGGATCCTTAGAATGCTTTTGGCTGCCAATCATCTCATTTAGTAGATTAGTACTATGATCAAATTTCTGATTTTTATCTAATTGAACCTTGACACTTTCAATCTCTTTCCTTAATGCAACTACTTCTCCTTCAATTTTTAGACATTCAATCTTTTTAATCTCCAAATCAGATCTTACAACATCTTCTATTCTCTTACATTCTTCAATTTCAATTTTCTAACTAATAATCATATCATCTTTAAGAGTTAGTTCTTTTAATAAGGAATCATTATCTAAACTTTTCTTTAATGAAGCAACCTCATTTTCTAGTTTAATGCACAACCCATCCTTGTATTTTAACTTGGCTTCCAATCCTTCTTCAATCTTTTTCTTATAAACCATTTGGCCTTTTAGAAATTCAATAATCTTTTTATATTTATCATAGTTTTGGTTTAATGCCTGTTAGTATCAATACTCTTTTGAATTTGTACCTTAAGTTTTTGATTTTCTTGTTTAAACCTTTTAAGTTCATCTAATGCATCAAGCAGTTCTCCTTCCACGTCAACCTCATACTCATCACCTTCATATTATTTTTCACCAAATTCTTGTTCATAGTCACTTACCAAGTGATCTTCTTTACCAACTACAAGATCACATTTAGTATTAATGGGCAGGGGTATTGCTTGAGACAAAACTTCACTAGACTTGACACTAGTGTTTTTCTTTTGACTTCTGTTTCTTTTTCACTTACCCATAGTACTCCTCTTAACAAGAACTTGGTTGAATTTAAATTGGTTAGGCTTATGTAAAAGTCTAGCTCTTTACACCAACATTAATCGAAAACATATATGTTTCCATAAAACACATAGACTGTACCATCAGACAGAAACACCATCTTGAACTTGTGACATATTTGACAAACTTCCAAGACTAGAATCCATCCTAGGTATAAAACCTAATGCAGGACCCTACACTCTAATACCAATTGTTGAAAGATGAATTACTCTAAGAGGGGGGGTGAATCAAAGTAATGTACAATTTTTCAAACTTTTAACTTCAAGAGAAAATCACACAATGGCCTTGAGACAACTTTATGAACCCTCTTAAATTACAATGTGAATTCTAACACATCAAAGACTTTTAGCAGAATGACAGATTGATAAAAGACTTACATAACAATGTCAAAGCATGATATTGATTGTTCATGTAAACTTGATTGAACAATTCCTTTTAATGCTTTATTTCCACAAGACTTCATGTATGTTTTGAACACTTTTATAACAAAATGAAATTATTAATCAAGTATCAGAGCATTGCATGAATTGTATTAACAAATGACAATGAAAAAATTAACACTTAAGCACATGGGAAATAACACAAATGCACAGATTTCACCACATAACACATTATTTTCCTGAGTGGAAAAACCCTCTTGGGTATAAAAAACCACTTGAATAATTACTTTTATTATTTAGAGAACCAATTCAACTAGGAGAACCAACTCTTTATAGTTTAGGAGCACCAACTCCTTTTATCAATTCTGAGTAATATCAATAATTCAGAGGGTTTCTCTATTTCAATAAAACCTTTTACAAAAACTGACTGGTATACACAATACCTTAAGAATTCAAAAGAAGAATAGAATCCTTAAAATATTAGGTATAGCAGTATAATGATATGCCTTTCAATATTTCAAATACATATCGATAGATTTTTCTTGATAGCACTCTTTTATCAACACTCACACCTGGTTCAAAGACCATTTTATATATATACAATATGATATCCCTGTTTTCAAAAACAATGTTGGATTCTATAACTGTCTAAGAATAGTTATCCAAGTTCCAAGTAATCTCCAACCAACTCAATAAGGATTTTCTCAAAATAAACCCCATAACTTTCTGATCAAAAATTTTGAATGACATAAAAATTTTAGTTAGGGTTTTATAAAAAACCTTTCTTTGAAATTAGCTTTACAAAAATTCTGATTGAAAACCCCTATTAAAAGAAATTTCAAATTGAGAAAACTTCTTTGAAACAGTTAACCGATTTACCAAGAACTTCTCTACTTTGATGCATAAAACAAAACTGAATCTTGAAAAAAGTTATTTGTTATTCTCTAATCATCATTTCCAGATTTGAAAGAACACCAATAACTGATTTTACTTCAAGTAGACAGGGCTCGATGTTACCTTTTTGTGAATGCAAACAAAAAAATAGATATAATACCCTTACAGAGCTTCTAGCTAACTAACCATCCACGATTCAAGCTTTCATTCCTTCTCTTTTCCATGTCGGCTCCAGGTGGCTAGGGTTTCACAAAACTATTCTAGCTTCTTCGATAAGCTTTGCAATGCCATTAGTCAAACAAAACAATCACTTGGAGTCTGATAATCAAAACACAATGAATACTTTTTGAAGTCTGAGATACCCATAATACTATTGCTTCCAAGTCAACCTATCCACATGTTCATTATTGTCCACATGAGTCATAAATACCACAATGTCATTATCTGCCCTGGACTAACCAAGACAAAGTATTCTATACTTTATGATTAGGTTGAGATAAAATAGTGCCAATGTGATAACCAATGTCATTGACTATCCAAGTCTCCCAATGCTCGAGCCAATAAATGAAATATATAAAATATGATCGGACTAACAATAAAAACCAACACATTGTATTTCAATGTGAAATACCCAATGCCAAAGAGTAATATTAAAAACTGATAACAAAGCCATGTCAAATATAAAGAGCCCGATAAACACCAAGGGAAAATACAATATGTCCCCTTGTGAAATATTTTAACACCAAGTAAAACCAAGGTGAAGAACCAATGATATAAGTATACTAAAATGATATCACCTGAAACAACTCTCAAACATATCCATGATCACTGCACATAATCACACAAGATTAGTCCTGATATAGAAAATTAGCATCAAGAATCAACCTTGAAGAACCAACCTTGATAGCAATGGAAATATTGGAACCAACTTCTTATGAATTCCAATCAACATTGTATCATCACAACATCAAACCATTACTATTTTCAACAACTTATACAACAACTTATATGCAGATCCATTCAATAACTTATGATGTAAGTCTGCCTCATACCTTTTTCCACAATGACTAATCTCATGATCACACCAATAACTTTTGACATCAATGACAAAACATGCCAAAGAACAACACCTTCAAATATATGAATACTATCTTTGCTTCTACAACATGTGACTCTCTAGGATCTTCTTGAAATCTAGCCACAAGACAAATTGCACGCATGATATCTGGTCTAGTAGCAATTAGATATTGCAATCCTCTAATCATTGATCTACACTTACTCTGATCAACCTTAGGAGATTCATCATTATTACTCAACTTGCAACCAGTAACCATAGGAGTACATACCAATTTAGAATCTTCCATTCCAAACTTCAACATTTCCTTGGCATACTTTTATTGTGAAATGAATATACCTTTCTTTATCTAATTGATTTGCATGCATGATATCTAGTCTAGTAGTAGTTAGATAGAGTAGTCCTCTAATCATTGATCTATACTTTCTCTTATTAGCCTTAAGAGATTCACCATTCTTACACAACTTGCAACCAATAACCATAGGAGTACATACCAATTTAGAATCTTCCATTCCAAACTTCTTCAACAGTTCCTTGATATACTTTGATTGTGAAATGAATATACCTTTCTTTTTCTAATTGATTTTCAGCCCAAGGAAGAAATTCATCTCCCCAAACATAGAAATCTCAAACTCTTTTTGCATCTCTTCTACAAATCTCTTACACATAGCTTCATTCCTCCAAAGATTATATCATCAATATACACAACCACAATCAAGATTTGATCTTTTTCAACTTTGAAATAAAGATTACTATCTATGGTACCTTTATTGAATCTTTGCTATATCAAGTACCTATCCAACCTTGCATACCAAGCTTTGGGAGCTTGCTTCAATCCATATAATGCTTTCTTCAATTTGCAGACCATATCCAATTTGTTTGATAATGAAAATCCTTCTGGGTGTTCAATGTATACTTGTTCCAGCTCACCATTCAAGAAGGCAGACTTCACGTCCATTTGATAAACCTTGAAATATTTATGTGCTGAAAAATCCCAAAAAAATCTAATAGCTTCCATTCTTGCAACTGGAGAAAAATTTTCCTCAAAATCTACTCCTTCTACTTGTGAGTAACCCTTACACATAAGTCTTTCTTTGTTTCTTACTACTTCTCCATTCTCATTCAATTTGTTCCAGAATACCCACTTAGTTCCAATTACATTCTTGTTTGTTAGTCTTGGAACAAGTTCCCAAGTTTGATTATTCTCAATATGTAGTTCTTATTCCATAGCCTTGAAACACTATTCATACTTGCATGCTTCAATCACTATTTTAGGATCAACTTTAGACAATAAACATAGGTTTACCTGTTCTTCAGCCATAACAACTTTTCTCCTTGTCAACACACCTTTACTTTTGTCACCAATGATCTAATATTCAAACTGATTCTTTTGCACATACTTAGGAGTCTTAGGAATCCTTTCCAAAGCTTTTTCCTCTTCAATATGAACTTATTTTTCCTTACCTTCATCTCTATCATTTTCTCTACAAGAGGACTCATTTGATTCATATCTATCTATCACCATGGAATTCTTCTATAAGTATTCATCCACTTTGGCACTTGCACTTTCAACAATATTATTTAGCCTCTTGTTATAGCACCAATAAGCTTTGCTTCTTATAGAATATCCAAGAAAGATACCTTCATCAGATCTTGTATTAAACTTTCCTAAGTTCTCTTCATCTCTTCTGATATAGCACTTGCTTTCAAACACTTTGAAATATTTGATAGTAGGAATTCTTCCATACCACAACTCATAGGGGGTCTTTGCACTATTTTCTCTTTCTTGAACTCTATTAAGTATGTAGAAAACAATATGAATTTCTTCTCTCTAGTAGACCTCTGGTAGGTTTTCTTCTTTCATCATTGTTCTTGCAACTTCTTGAACAGTCCTATTCTTTCTTTCAACTACTCCATTATATCAAGGAGTCCTAGGGGAAGATAAATGCCTCTTTATTCCATGATTATCAAAAAAACTATTAAACTCATTGGAGGTGAACTCTCCACCTCTATCAAACCTCAAAAATTTGATTTTCATGTCCATTTCATTCTCAACCATAACTTTGAATGCTTTAAACTTATCTAGAGCTTCTAATTTTTCTTTGATAAAAGTAACCCATGTCATTCTAGAATAATCATCAATCAATAGCATGAAATACCTATCACCTTGAAGACTTCTTACTCTGGTAGGACCACAAAGGTCTATATGCACTAGCTCCAACAGTCTGATAGTAGATTGATCTTTGACTTTGAAACTTCTTTCTTGCTTCCCAATTTGACATTCCTTGTAGACAACATTGATAGGCTTTGTAATCTTTGGCAAATCTCTCACAACTTGAATTGAACTGATCCTCACTAGGCTATCAAAATTGATGTGACAAATTCTTCTATGCCATACCCAACATTCATTAATCTAAGTCATAAAGTAATGACCATCAACACCTTTAAGCTGATAAACATTTTCATATGTCCTTCCAACAACAACCATAGTTTTGTATCCTTTTCTAATCTCACATCCATCATCCTGAAACATAAGATTATATCCTTTGCTACACATTTTTCCAACACTCAAGAGGTTAAGCCTTAGACCCTTAACATAAAGAACATCATCTATATTATGCTTGTCATCAAAATTGATTGAACCTTTTCAACATATCTTAGCAAATGTATCATCACCAAACTTAACAAGACCTCCCTCATATTTCTCAAGTCTAACAAACTTGCTTTTGTCATTGGCCATATGATTTGAGCATCCACTATTAATGATCCAGTAGTTATTCTCCTCCCTAGCATGAAAAGTAGTCACCATAGCATTATAACCTTCTTCCGAATCACTTTCCTTCAAACATCTCTCAAAGTTAGCAGAATTAGATTCAACTTTTATAGGCATGAAAAAGAATTCACTATCTTCATCATCCACATAGTCAAATTCATCATCAAATATATTAGCGTCTTCTCTAACATAATAAATTTTCTTAATTTTTTTACCTTTGTTCTCCTTATTCTTGTCATTTAAAGCTCTCTTTGGACATATTGAAGGATAATAGCCTATCTTTCCACAACTGAAACATTTGCAAGGTAACTTACCTTTGTATTTACTAGTACCCTTTTTCATTCTCCTCACAATGTTTACTTCAACATCACCAAGATCCCCCTGATATGATTCCCTAGTCTTCTTTGATTCCCCAGTCTTAAAAAGTAGTCTCAACTTTTGCATTATTTGACCCAAAATATCTTAATTTAAAAGAAGTTAAAGTGCCAAGTAATTGATCTCTAGAGTAATCATTTATATTCTGAAATTCCTCAATAGCAAAATCCTTATGACTATAGGATTTAGGTAGAGTTCTCAATATCTTCTTTACCACCTTAGCATCTTCAAGATTTCCACCAAGCCTCTGATGGAATTGAAAACTTCTTCCACTTTATTCATGTAGCTTGTAATGTTTTCATCCTATGTCATCCATATATTTTCAAACATGATCTTTAGAGTATGCATCTTAGCTTGCTTGACCTTAGCATCTCCTTCATAAATTTTTTCTATCTTTGTCCAGATCTCTTTAGCAATTTTCAGATTCATAACGTTCACAAGTTCAATATTAGAAAGACCACTTAAAAGAGCATACCTTGGTTTACCATTATTTTCATAGGCCTTGATCTCATCATTAGTGCTCAGACCATTTGTAGGCATAGTGTATCTAGTCACAACAAACTTCCAAACTCCATATCCAAGAGATACTAGAAAAAATTCCATCCTTATCTTCTAGAATTCATAATATAATCCATCAAATAGAGGAGCATCTCTCTTGTGCGCCATCCCAGATCTAGCTCAATCGGTTAAGCCTTCTTCCAAGGAACCTTCTTTGACACCAATTGTTGAATGCACAAGACAACTAAGAGGGGGGGTGAATCAATTGTTCATTAAAACATCAAAACCCTTATTAATATTTAGATCCACATAACCTTTAATCTGTTAGAATGATTTAGCATGAAAGCAAATAACAAAAACTGAAACACATCAACACCATGCACAATAGAACACTAGATTTACGTGGAAACCCCAAGAAGGGAAAAACCATGACAAGGATTAGGTCACTATATAAATTAATTGCAATAATGAATACAATAGGCTCACTGCTAGAGGGCTCATTTCCCAAAAGAAAGAAGGGCTAACTGCGAATGACTCACTACAAAATTATAGAAAAGAAGAATGTTACAATGAGAAATCCATCTCAATGCAACAAAAAACTCCACCACAACATCACCAACACATTCACATCCTTTCTGAAGATTGTAGACACCTTCTACTCACAACTTCCAATAGTCTAACTCATTAAATCTCTCACTAAACTTCACAAACTCACACTTCATAATTTTGCAATTTTCATCACACACTTCTCACACCATTGTACACACAACCTCTATCAAGACAACACTAATTTATAATATTGTCAACCTTGGAAACATTCTCCAAGGTCGACTATGCACCTCAACCATGCAATTTCAAATTAGGTTGGCACCAAAACATTACCGTGGTGGAAAGGAATGAAGGCCGACTACATAGCACATTAACTTGGTCCTAAATATACTCACACATGCCAAACAACGCTTCCACAATCACCAAAGCAAATTTGCAATTAGTGTAGACACCCAAGGTCGACTGAACTTAGGTAAACACCATCAAACATTTAACTACATGCTTCCTATGATCCAAAGATGACTTGTGGACCACACACAACACTTGAACACAATCTGGAATACAACCTGCAATCCAACAAGTTCCTTTGCAACAACTTTCACCTGAAGAACAAACTCATCTTGTTCACCTAGGTAATCTTTCGTACATTGTAACTCAAAAAATCAACTTGCAGAGCACCGAACCATGAACAACTTCAACTGAAGGAAGATATGAACCTTATCAACACACTTCTAGAATCGCAAGACCAAAAACCAAACTGCGAACAAATGTAGAGAAAAACCATTTCTCCCAGAAACCACTACAATATAGTCCACACACTAGTGAACACAACTTTCTTTGCATAACGATCCAAACCAAGATACTCTAGATATAACACCTATGAACAAGAATATCTTCAACACAAAAGAAATATGGATAAAAACCAAAGCACCACTCTATATGCCAAAACACCTCTATAACACAGTGTTTCCACTTTTATTCAAATTTCTTTAAAAACACTTGGAAACCAAGCACCAGAAAAATATTCTCATCATCTTCACCACTTCCTCATCGTCACTAAACCAACTACAACACAACAACCCAACCAAACAACATCCACGGAAAAAATATTATTAAAGCAACACTAGAGGTTGACACAAGTAGCACTTACTGATGACAACATAATGCAACTAATCAAAGCATCATCAAAACTTCTTAACCATTAGTAGACATCAATAACAACACAAACATAACCTTTTTTGACATCAATGGCAACACCAACTACTCAAACTTGTAACATATAAGTCTATCCTCGGAAGCTTAGTCAATCTACAAACCTTATGAGTTAAAGATAATATCTTAATCATGGGCTTTAAGAATCTATCTCATTTCCTTTTATAATGCAGTTTAAAGAGAAAAATGAATCCTTAATATAGGATAAGTGGTCCTTTATAAATCCATTCATTTAGAACCAATTAAATCTACTATTATCTGAATGGTAATCGAAGGGAATTATATATTTACTTTGAACTTTAGTTTCATAAAACACCTGATATCCAAAGATAGTTTAAAGTTTCCTATCATTAAAAATGCAATATGTGCAAGGAATATGAAATTGTTTTATAATTAATCATATGATTATGTGATTAAATTAGTATCTCATTCTTTGCATACCTAATGTTTTCATCCTAAATTTTATATTAGAAACGATTCAGAGGTAGTTGTAGTATAGGCAAATCTTACCTATTCTCTTTCTCTCTTTATTCATTGTCAAGGTAACCTATTAAGATTTCTATTATTATTTCGATAAAGAGTTAGAGAAGTGTGATTGTATGATGCATTCTAGATTAGGTATCAACTAAATATCCTAGTATGACGTTCTTGCACAACATGTTCGACCATTCACTGTTGCTAATCCTTAGATGTTATTTAAATTTTATAAAGCATTCCAACGTCTATTCTAAAGTCTATATTGACTCAAGTTATATTTTCCTTGTGGATTTTTTTTATCTTTAAATGTAAATCTTTTGGATTTGAATTTACGTTTATGCGGAGAATATGTGTCACAACTCCGTTTAGAATTTAATTTACTCATTTTGCTTACAAGTAAATCAAAGATATTTATTTATGATATATTTTCTTTTAAAATATAATCTTGACAATTAGTTAAGAATTAAAAGGAGGGAGATTGATTAAGGCTGATATTTGAAAATTATTCTTTAATGGATGATATATTACTTTAAGGTTATATGTTTTTTTTTGGGATTCAAAATATGGGGAATGTGATTATTGTCTCTTTCCATATGGTTGTATTTATGTTAGTTCTGTATTTCATTTTAAAAGAAATTATTCAGAAAATTAAAGGGAGAAGGAGTGAAGATCGATAGCTTATATCATTAGCAAAATTGTTTAACAGTTGAACAAAGAAAATTTATGTTATAGTTGAAATGCATAGATTGTTATCATGAATATATGCTTTTAAAAAAAACAATTATTATAATTGATCTTTAAAATACATTGAATTCCATTTAGGTTAATGGTAACCGAATCTAGATCTAAATTATTATTAAATTGTATCTTGGTAATTCACTTATATGATTTAACAATGACTTAGTTAGTTGGTAAAGGATTAATATTGTTATTTATGAGATTCAAGAATTATGCATAGGGAAACTATAATTGTAATGATTCTTCAAAAACTAAAATTTAATAGTGGCTTGGGTTTAGTTGGAAGAGATGATAGTAACTTATCAATAGCATTTGTTGATGATTAAAGAAGATTCCAATGGTCATTCCAAAAAGAGTTGGATAAAGGTATGAATTATTTTTATAATTGTCAATTACTTGGTAAATACACAAGGTTACATAACTGTCAAGCATGTTGTTTTAGATGGTTCGTATTTCACCTTCCAATTTTGAAATGTTTTATGGAAATACATTGTCAATGAGTAAATGGATTTAGTTGCCTAGCTTTGATTCTTTTTGAACTTTCTGCGTGCTTTGTCATATTAGACTTATGATGGGATGTTTATATATGAACCCCTAAATTATGGATTTCTATTATGATGTAAAATATAATGTTGTAATAGTAAGTTTCTATCAATCACCATTGGATAAGTGGAAGAGTTCTTTCATTTGTTTTATTTGGATTTCTAACCCCACTAAATGAGTGGAATATATCACTCACCACTAGATAAGTGGAAGAGTTCATTCATTTGTTTTATTTGGATTTCTAGCCCCATTCAATAAGTGGAATATCACTCACCACTTGATAAGTGGAAGAGTTCATTTATTTGTTTTATTTGGATTTCTAATCTCACTGAATAAGTGGAATATCACCCACCACTAGATAAGTGGAAGAGTTGTTTTGTTTGTTTTATTTTACATATACATATCATCGTTTTAATCACGGGGACTAGACTTTTGTCGTATGCTCTCACCTCACCATTATGGACCTTGGTGATAAAAAAAAGGAGTCTAATCCAATGATCATTAGTAGATTTTCTTTAATAGATGTTATCCTAAATGTATCATCTTTAATGTTTGATTGTGAAAGAAAATGTGAGCAATGTTGTCCAAGTGGGTGGCAATCGATGAGGAATTGTCTAGGGTGATTGGACCCTAGAAAGGGTTGCATACCCACTAACACAGTTCAAATTTATTATGACTATCAATAATAAATTAAGCTTATTGTAGTCCTTTACTTGCCCGGGGGTTTGGCTAGTGCCCATGTGGCTTCACAATGCTAATATGGTTAGGTGGTGAGCATGCCCTTCTTAATGTTTTCTTCATTTCAGATGTTTGGAAAGGATGTTGAGAATACAATTATATTGATAGTGTGCAATAATGAGTTATTTGCTTATTTGGTAAAATGATTCCTTTATATTAATTTTGTTGTATAAAAAAATTATATTATAAATTTCAAGATTTTCTGAAGTGGTTATTACAGTTAGCATGCATGGTTCACATTTCTTTGATAGGTACACTATAGAGATGAAGTTCAATTAAATGAAAGGTAAGCATGGAGATTATAAAGGTGCACTAAATGAAAATGTATAATTTTTTTATATGATCTTGAGACATTAAAAAAAGAAACAAAGAAGGAAAAAGAACATTTAAAACTAAAAACCCAACAAATTATCATAAGGGTTGTAATGTCTAAGGAATTCAGTGCCTTGGACCCAATTTAATTCCAAGGAATCTCCTCCTAATCAACAAAATAAGATTTCTCCTATTGTAAGAGAACAATGCCAACCAAAACAAACTTGGAAGAAAATATCTTTGCTTACTATGCAAGGAATCTTGGGAGTCAAGCCACAAGTGTTAGAGAAAAGAAGTGATGACATTAGAAAAGGAGTTAGGAAAATATGATGTATCAAAAAAATATGGTGAAATGAGGAAGTAAACACATTAGGGCCACAAGTTGAAGGAAATGTTTCAATAGTTACCATTGTTGGTAAGCAAATTGGAAAAATTGTCATTGAATGGGGAATTAGAAATGATGAATTTAGAAGATGATTGTTTAACATAAGGCCAATATGAATGGTCTAAATCGAAAATTGATTTCCCATATGATAATAGGAATAATTTTGAATTTTTTTGCGAGGTTGTAGATAGCCCATTTTTTTGAAATAGATGCAAAAAGATTTGTCCACTGGGTTAGCCCATTTTTTGAAATGGATGCAAAAAGATTTGTCCACTGGGTTAGCCCACTTTTTGAATTAAAGGAAAAAACATATCTTGGTTCAAGTTCTTTAACTTGTGATAATATCAAAGTAGTGCAACAAAATTTGTATTGTGAAATGGTTCTTCATAAAGAAGAACCACCCATAATGTTAGAAGTTGTAGGGAGAGAAAAAATAGTAGAGTTGGGTATGACTCAAGGATTTTTGCAAGGTAATATGGATATTCAAGAAAAGTTGTTAGAGGACAAGAAAGACATAGTTGTTAAGGAGCCACAATAACTAGACTTAACAATCAATCCACTCCATCATTAGAAATATTCATAGTATTTCCAATATTGATTTGGGATCCTAGTAACTTAAAAAAAAATCAAAAAGCATCCTAGTTGTGATTGCTTGAGGACAAACACTCTTGGGAAGGGTAAACTATAATGCCCCCTCCTTAGATATAATTTTAATTGTTGCAACAATTGTTTTCTTTCTCTTGAAATACCCTTAAGGATAATAAAGTAGGTGCTTAGGGAGAATGATTAATATTATAAAAAAATTTTTAATAAAGTTTGATTTTAATGAAGATTCAAAAGGAATGAAATGAAAAGTCATGTCAATTAAATAAAAAATGTATATAAAGGAAGGACATCAATTGATCCAGACATATTATTTTATTATTTCTCTTGTGGAATATGAATCAAGTTTCTAACAACCTAAGGATGAAATCCCTTTAGCCTTAAAATTAAGGACAAAACCCCTTATTGCTATAACTAAGTTAGTGGATGAAAACCACTTAGGTAAAATTTGGAGACATTTCAAAGCATTTATACAAAGAGAGATATCTACAAATTAAAAGAAATATTACAACAAAGACCCTAGAATAAGTTTATATTTTCAAAACTATGTTATAAGGTTTACATCTGAAGTATATATAATCAAATTTATCTTTGTAGGATAAATTAATCACTGATACATTTTGACTCAAAATTCGACGAAAGTTCGTTGGAAATTTGATGAACTTTCGTCAGAATTATTTCATCAATTTTTTGAGGAAATTTGAAACATTGAAATTTCGACCCAACTGACGATGCTAGGTCAGAATTTCAATATTTCAAATTTTGTCGAAAAATTGAAGAAATAATTATACGAAAGGTCATCGAAATTTGACAAACTTTCGTCAAATTTTGAGTCAAAATTTATCAGTGAATATTCATAATCAACTATACAATTATTATTCTAAGTTAGGATTATTTATTTAAAGAAAAATAAGAAAAAAAAAACTAAAATGGGACATTATAGAGGAATCACATATTCTATTATCATCTTACATCACATAAATAATTGATAAAGAATTTATGGTAGTGCACCACAAGGGTACATTGTGTAACCCACAAGTGAATGTGATAGTGAAGTGATTTAAATTTATTTTGGGAAAAACATTAAGAAAATGTTCACTAATTGTTAAACAAATACTTCACAAATAAATTAGGTGAATTATACACAAATGAATGAGGTAAAAATTAAAAAAAGCACTCTTTGTGTACCATGACTTTGCCTCTTCCATTTGATTAGATTAATATTGGCTCCTCCTCTATAGGCAATGGCTATACAACCCTCAAAAGGACATGCCATTGCACTCCTGCATCCATGACCATGGTTGCCCGTGCACCTCAGACCTATCACTAGTACACCTACCAATCAGTTAGAAAAGTACAGTGTTATCAGATGTTTTTTTTAACGAAAATATTTTTATTTATTTGGCCAGTGTTTATTATATATTTATATTTTTTATTTAGTTTTCTTAATACTATAATTATTAATAATAATAATGTAAAAATATTATTATATAAGATAAATAAAATTAAAATGACATATAATATAATTATAATTATAAATTTATAATAATTAATTAATAAAAACTTATAATCATAAAAAAAAATATAAATACATAATAATATTATATAACTATAGGATTATATGATTAAATGTATTAATAATAAAATAATAAATAAAATGAAATAATATAAAACAATATTAAATCTATATAATTATAATTAATAATAAGTTAATAATTAAATATAATCTTTAAATTGTGGGAGGTTAGGTGGGCTCCCCCTCCCCCCTTTGTTTACTACTTCTCCACATTGGTTTGTTCAGAGGGCCAGTTGGGCACCAAGGTGGCGGAATGGAAAGGGTTAAGGGGGACATAGACGGGTGTGACAAGGATGTCAATCATGTGGCTTAGGTGGCATTTTTCTTCCTTGAGCTCGAGGAATTCGTAGTCATCATTTCCTAGAGGCCGCTTAATACGAATTAAGCGTGGCACGTTTGGATGGTAGTCATTAGTAAGGGTGGTGACAGATGGGTACCTGGCAGTAATTGAGCTACAATGTTTAAGATTGGTAGCTTATTTTCTTTCCTTTTCATTCATCTGTGTTGATTCGTTTGGTTCATGGTGGTTTTAGTGGCGATCTTTATTTATTCTGGTGGTGGCGCTCATGGCGAAGCACTCTTGCTTCATCATAGAGGTCTCTGTGGATGGAGTGGCAAAGTTTGGGGTGGACACACCAATCTCTCTAAAATCATTGGCTAGACAAGTCTCTTTCAGAGAAATCAAAGACCAATGGTTGAAGCAGATTCTCACAAATAAGGATCTGCTGGTCTTGGTGGTGACAAAAATGGTCCTGGGAGTTGGCCATTTGGCCAACAAGGAGTTCAAAAGAGACAACCTTCACATCTCCTCTTGGTTCCTGGCCTTTCTCCTAAATTCTGGCGAGTCTAAGGCCGAGGCTAAAGTGTTGTTGGTAAAGATGTTTTGAAAGGACTTGGTGGGTGGTTTAGATGAGGTTTTGAACTTTGTTGTGGAGGGAAGAGGTGTTCCAAGGCCGAGTGACTTTGCATTTATTCGGGGATCAGATGAAGCTATGAAGCTTTTTCCATTCCTCCTTGACTTGAGCGGTCTGACGTTGAGAAAACACAAAATGGTGGTGGTGGTGGCTATCGAATTCTTGAAGAAATTCTTCGATCTATTGGTGGTGGGTGGTGTCAAGTGGGTAAAGGTCTTCAAATATTTTGCTACTTTGAAAAACTTTCTGTGAGTGTATTTCTTGTTGATGATGGTTCTAGTAATTTTAGGTTTCCTATCTCTGGTTCAATGGTATTCTCAAGTTGCGAGGTTTGTAATTTTGGCTTCTTAATGGTCATAGGGTGAATTTTGGGTGCTCATGTTATGTCTATTCATGGATCAGGCCAAACCTTTCTCACCTTCAACGTTAGTTGTCAGCTTAGGTGGCAGGGTGGTGGGTTCTAGTAGACTGGTTTCCTATTCTAATCGGTTCTAGTTGATTGGGTTTCCTATTTTGGCTTGTTTTGGCTTGTCTATGGGGTTTTTTGGAACAAGTGGTTGGGTTAGGTTTTGCTGGTGCTTGATGGTGGATCATTTCCTACGTTTGCAAACGTTTGTACTCTCCTTTCATATATAACTCAAAACTTGTGTATAAAAAATATATAATCTTTAAATAATAAATTATAACCCTAAATCTTAACCCTAACCATAATCATAACCTTAACTCTAACCATTATCTTAACCCTAAACCTAACCCAAACCCTTCTCCTAATTGAACATTAATCGTAAATTTAATTGAACCCTAAATCCTAAATTTATTTGAATGCTAACCCTTATCATTTATAAAATCATAACCAAATTGAACCCTTAACCTAGCCCTATTTTAACCCTACCCATAACCATATATTTAATTCTAATTACAACCCTAACCCTAATTCTATTTATAACACTAACCATAACTATATTCTATAATTCATAATCTTATTTTAAAACTAACCCTAACCTTATTTAAAATTTAACCCTAAGACTAACCCTAATTAAACACTAACCCTAATGTTATTTGAATGTTAACCATAGTTTAACCCTAACACTAACTCAAATATTTCCCCTAATTCAACTCTAACCCTAACTCAAAGGCTTTTCCCTAATTGAACCCTATTTTAACCTTTACCCTAACCCTAATTAAACTTGAACCTCAACCCTAATAAAAGTTTGAACCTAACCATGTTTGAACCCTAACCATAACTTAATAATTAAATTAAATTATAATATTATCTAACATATTATTAATAATTAAATATAATTTTAAATAATAAATTATAGGATTAAGAATAATAATGATTAAAATATATATATTAATAGTAGTATATTTTTATATTACTAATATTAAAATTATTATATTATTCTTAATATATTTTTTATATGACTATTATATTTGTTATAAGTTTCATGTAATAATTTTTTAATATTTTTATTATATAATAGTATATGTGTATTTTATTATTTTTTATATTATATATAGAGAGATCAAAAAATAAGTTCCAAGGAAGCACCAGGGAACGAAGAGTACGGCTCAAGAGAGGCTAAGCCTCACATCAAGAGCACAAAGAGTAGCTAGAGCACATAAAATATATATACAACACATATACAGTAAAAAGAGAGGCGAGAACAAAGCAGAGCAGCCACTAGCTTAGAATATCTTCTATGTTATCAACCCAGGCCGTCCACCCCTTGGCACCTTCCATCCAGACGATGTGCTTTGCTTCCTGAATCTGAGCCAGCATGAGGATCTGCTCCTTGTTGACTTTCCTGTTGTTCTTCACCTCTTGGGTCAGCATTTTGCAGTTTTCTCAAATAGCTGCAGATTGTCCATATTCTGCCTCCAAGCGTAGCCTCCTTGCATCTCATATATGAAGAACATGGCAAAGCCATTCTTAAGGAACCTTTTAAGCTTCTCTTTTTCAATCAGCATTGTAGTGCGGACCTGCAAGAAAATTTTAAGATAAATGAGTTTCCGAAAAGACTCAGTAAGAATTCTGGGATTGTTCTGATATCTCTCTTCATTTCTACACTTCCAGATTTGCCACAAAATAATAGAGGAGAGGATTTTCCAAAATAAGTTAGAGTCTTGTTTTAGCCCAACAATATGGCCGGTAATAATCTCAATGATGTTAAAAATTGAAGGATACATAATGCCAAACATATGCCAAATTTCCTTAGCAAACATACAAGTCAAAAAGAATGTGTCTACCAGTTTCGGGTAACCTGCACATAAGACAATGATCAGTAACAGAGGAATCTTTTCTGATAGGGAGCCTATCAAGAATAACAAGCCAATTAAAACATTTTATCTTAGGTTCAGTAGGCCCTTTCCAGAGAATCTCAAAAGAATTCTTCCAAGAATGGGTGTCAAGGGTAGAATACCACACATTGTTGATATGATCTATAATGGCCTCAGAATGCCCGATAGTATTGTATATATTTTTGGCTTTAATTTTGTTAATGACGGTCCCATCTGGCCATTTAATGCTTAAGAATCTGTGAGAGTCAATTTGACAAGAGGTCGGGAGATTCATGGTGGCCTTGCGGATCAAATTATAGGTTTTCTTCTGGGAACCGGGAAGGTCAAACTTGTTACTGAGAACCTCCCAGCCAATTAACCTGTCATGCTCAAACAAGTCAGCCAATTGAGAGATTCCTTTACTATTCCATTGCCTAGCAGAGCAGCCCTGAGAGAGGGCGAGGGGCTTGCCAGAGGAGCTTAGGTTCCACCAAATGGACCTTTCACCGTAAAGATGAGTATCATCGTGGAAGGTCTTGTTAGTGATAAAGCGTTTCACATAATTCCAAGCTTTCCAAATGGATCTAAAGACAGCAGATCCTTGCACATTCATAGGAAAGTCACCAAGGACAAGATCATTAAAGGGAAGATTCTTCCAAGACTTAGCCTTCTTGGGGATACCCCTTTCAATATTATTTCTAACCAGGACCTTCCAAGGATCATCGCCATCAAGAGAGTGAAAGATCCACTTGGCGGCCAGGGCAATCCCCTGGAGCTTAAGATCCTTCAGGCCAAGCCCCCCAAGGAGTTCGTTAATATGACACCACTCCCATTTAACCGCGTGCATTTTGCTTTTGCCTTTGCCATCAGACCAAAGAAACTTCCTAATCTCTTTTTGAATTTCAAAAATTTGATAGTTACTGAACATCCACGCTGAAGAGTAGTAAATATTATAAGACGACAAAATTTTTTGGCAGACCTGAACCCTGCCGGCCAGGGACAAGGCCCTGTTATGCCATTTATTGAGTTTCTTTAAAATCTTCTCTTTGATCCAAGACCACATATCTTTGAGGGAGGGGTCGATGGAGAAGGGAATGCCAAGATATCTCACAATCTTGTTCGGGCCACCCCACTGAAAGTGGTAGTTCTTGAACCAGATAGGCGGCCGCTCAGACCAACCAAGGCAGACAGACTTGAGGTGGGAGAGGCGAGCACTTGAGATCTTGCAGAAGATGTTGAGCTTGTGATACAGGGTTTCAAAGTTGTCAGCCGTAGCTTCAAGGAAAATCGCGGTGTCATCAGCGAATTGGTAGTTAATAAGCTCACTGTTATTAGGAAGGGATATGCCTTTAACAGTCGGGGAGATAGAGTTGTCTCTTAAGATGTAATACAGAGCTTCAGAAGCGATCACAAAGAGGGCAGGGGCCAAGGGGAAGCCTTGTCTGATGGATCTTCCAAGAGGAAAGGAGTCAGAAAGGGAGCCATTCACGTCGACCTGAGCGAAGGAATCTTTGAGTAAAATTTTAACAGAATTGCAGAAAGCACTAGGGAAACCAAACGCCTCGAGCATCATGGAGATGAAGTTCCATTCCACTCTGTCGTAGGCTTTCTCGAAGTCTAGAAGGAACATGACAGAATCTTGCTGAGAAACGTGAGCCCAATTCATGGCTTCCCAGCCGGTGATCAAGTTTTCCAGAATATATCTCCCTTTAATGAATCCCGTTTGGGTAGGGCACACAAACTTGGGCAGGATATTTTCAATTCTAAGAGCCAGAATTTTGGCAAAGATTTTATAGGACACATTGAGGAGAGTAATAGGTCTCCAGTTCTTGATGAGCGCTTTGTCCCCATCCTTGGGGAGCAATTTGATAATTCCCCTGTTAATGGAAGTGCCCAGGGAGCCTCTAGCAATGGCCTCAGAGTAGATATCTAGCAGGTCTTTGCAAATCCAATCGATATTAGCCTTGTAGAACTCAACAGGAAGACCGTCAGGGCCAGGGGCCTTGTCATTATTAAGCTCTTTAATGGCTTTTTCAATTTCTTCAAGAGAGATCTCTTTGGATAGCTGATTAGCCTCTGAAGAGGAAATCTTGTTGGGAATGAGGGCATGGACTTGGGCTCTCAAAAGGACAACATCCTCTGAATCCTCAGAGGTGAAGAGGTTATGATAAAAATTAGCAAAAGCTTTTTTGATGTTATCCAGGTTGTTAATTTCATGGTTATCAACAATAATTCTTTCAATATTCTCATTAGATTGCTTTTGCTTGATGAGGTTGAAGAAGAATTTGGAGCCTCTGTCCCCACAATGAAGCCAGTGCGCATGGGATCTGACCATGGCGCCCTTGACCTTGACCTGTTGGTGTTGTCTAAGGGCGTCTTTAGCTTTCACAACTTGAGAGATGAGCTCACAATTAGCAGGATTGGCTTGGATATTAGCTTCGACAACTTGAAGCTCGGAGGAAAGTTTCTTTTCCACAAACCTAAAGTCTTTGGACCTTTTTTGCCCTATGGTCCTCAAAAGATTCTGCCAAGCATGAATATTCAAGTTCCATCTGTCCAGATGAGACATGGTAGGGAAACTTTTCCTGTTGAGGATATTAATGATACAGATAGCGCAAAGAGTGTCATCATCTCTGAGCAAATTAGTGTTGAGGAAAAATTTGGGATTGGATCTTTCGCAAGGATAAGGGGAGCTGTTGATCCTAACACAAGAAGAGATAGGGTGGTGGTCGGAGAGAGAGGTGGGGGTCACAAGGACCGAGCGGCCGAGATTATCAGGGAGAAAGGAGAAGAAGTTATTATTAGCATAGAAGTGGTCAAGCCTGGAGTAAATCCTATAGGGCCCTTGCTGGAAATTACACCAAGTATGCCATAATCCAGGGTAAGAGTCTTTAGTGCCAGCTAAAGGGTCAAACAGAAGTTTGGAACTTATCATCTTACACCAGTGCATTTTTTCAAAGTCTTTCCAAACAAACGGAAGACCACCAAGTTTATCATCCTGAGACTCAATCATGTTGAAGTCTCCCCCCACAAGCCATGGGATATTAGGGAGAGCAGCCAACCAGTCCCAAAGACACGCTCTCTCCTTGAAATCATTCGGGGCATAAATAGAACATATGCCAAATATAAGATTATTGAAGTTGAAAGTAACCCAAACCACCCTGTTACAGGGGGAAGACCCATTACCGGTGATAAACTTGGCCCATTTCCTATTGACCAGAAGGGCAACACCACCCCTGCCTCTAGGGTGGTTGGTGTAAAACTTATTAGCATCTTTCCACAGAAAGTTGAGGTTGACTTCCAGAGTGTACCCGGTGGCCTTAATTTCTTGCAACATAAGGAAGTCCATGGCTTTACAAGTGTCCAAGAAACACTTAATGATCCACCTTCTGTCAGGGGATTCAAGCCCCCGGATATTCCATGAAATGCGGTTCATTGGGGAATATTTAGGGGGATGCGCTGAGTTCAGAGGTGCCTACCATGGGAGCCACCATAGTGCCTTGAGAGTCACCCGTTTTTTTTTTGAGGGGTTCTTATTCTTGGAGCCTAAGCGTCTCCCCCTCCGCTTAGCCGTGGGAAAAGCATCTCTAAATTCACCATCATTCTCAGAGTCGTCATGGGAGATATAATCCAACTCCACGGAGTGTTTCTGAAGGAGAGAGGTCGAACCCTCGGAAACATTGTTGGCCGGGATGATTTCCAGCAAACAATCATCACCAAGTTCACAGAAAACTTTAGGAGGGAAGCTTAGGGAAGGTAGCGGGTCAGGACATCTGAAAAAGTAGTCCATCATAGCCGAGCCTGAGGGGGTGGAACTGGTTAGAGGTTCCTTGGACGCGGACTCAACAGGATTGAGGGCGACAGGGGTAGACTGAGAACAAAGGGCCCGAGATTCCTTTGACTTAGAGATGTTTTGCTTATTGGCCCTCTGCCTTTGCTTGTTGGACATTTTGGCAACCGCAGTGAAACCGACATTTGGAACACCAGCCACGGGGGGGAAGGAATCACCCAAGAGACCAGACGGGGGGGAGCATAAGCGGTGGATGGGATGAAGGAGGCCAGAGGGGGGGCAGGTTTTGTGGGCACCTCAGAAGGAGGGACTTTCTCCAATGAGGAGTCCGGGTTAGGGTTACCGGCGGGTGTTGAATTATGGGGAGGCGAGGTTTTGGCGGGAGGGGTTTTTTCTTAATGATAGGGTAGTCTTTCCTAAGATGCCCTTCCCTTCTGCACAAAAAGCACGCATTCAGACCCCCAAGAATATCAATGGGGCACACAAATTTGTCATCCATAATACAAATATTGATTTGGAGGATTCCTATACTTTCGGGATTCAGAGAAATAAGAACCCTAGCATCCATGTGAGGGACCAGTCTAACGGTGTCGTCCATACGGATGACCTTACCGAGAGGTTCAAGCAACTGCAGGAGAAAACGCCATAAGAAGGGTGGGATTTGTTTGATCACAATCCATCGCGGGGCCGAGAGCGCGAGGACTTCCTCATGAATGGCTTCAGGCGACCACGCAATGGCGTGGAAGGAAGTAGTTCCAACAGTCCAGTATTGTTTTTTGAGAATTTCCATCTGGGCTTCATGAGTGGTAAAAAAAAATAACAAACAACCCTTTTTGAATCTGCCTACAAAAGGATATGTGGAAACCAAGCTTCAGGTTCCAAAAGTTGTGAAACCAATCATCCATAAACTTTCTTGGCGGACATTTATCCATATCAACAGCAGAAAAGAAAATAGCAGAGTTTTTAAGTCTATTTTTCTCCTTACTAATTTCAGCTAGCATTTCGGGATTAGGAGAAACAGAGACAGATGTGGGAGCAACCCCATAATTCTTACCTGTTTCGGAGGTTTCATTAAGGCTCGATAGGGTAAACTTCGCACCCTCATTGATGGAGACACCAGCTTTCGCCACCGCCTCAGAGAACGTCTTGGGTCTCGAATGCAAAGGGGAAGAATCAGGAATGTTTAGGCAAGAGTTGTCAGAAGCCATAAATGGTAGAGGGACCACCGGAGGGGAATTAGGGGGTACGGCCTCTGCCGAACGGCAGAGAGAAGAGGATGAAGAGGTATTCATAATAAATGCTCATAAAAGACCCTAATCTCTGTGAGGAAAAGAGAACACACGAGGCAGCCGCCTTAACTTGACTTCGAGGGAACCACGAAAGTGCGTGGCGAAAATCCGCCGTGAATATTTTTCATAATTATATTTGTATATTCAATTTATTTAATGTATTATAAAAAATTAGAACATATTTGTAGCTTAATTTATAAAAGATATCGTTAATGGAAGCAAGGTAAAATCCATTCTTAAAAAAATGACAAAATAATAGTTCATCTTTATACTTCCTAAAAATCCACTGATAACACAAAAAATTTTAGCCAATCATATTCAAGAGAAAAAATTTCTAAAATTTATAAAGTAAAATATTTTACATGTTCACTTTAGAAAGATTAAATTTTATTGTAAGAGGATAATTTTTTTGTTTCTAATTGGTTCAAAAACAGTTTATTAATAACTAGTTAAATAAAAAAACAAAACTCATTGCAATAATATTGTCTGGGGAGAAGTACTAGTAAGAGCACTCTACCTCTCCTGAAAGAACTCAAAATATCACAAAGTTATATCACTTAGTCATGGTCATCCAAGATAACCTAGGGGCTATTAAAATGATATTCCAACTTAAGGTACCTATGGTATATCCAAATGAAATCAAACATAAACATGTTTATTACAAAACAATAGTTTTTAGATTTAACATTCAAGATTCAACCAGTGCAATCATTCATGACATTCATTAATCATTTGACATTAAAAATGAGTAATAAATACCACTTACAATTAGGAACAATGTAGCTTTACAAATTATATTATGAGTAAAATCCTACTCAAAATATTAATCCAACCATAGGTATAAAAACTACAAAAGATAAACAGATAGCATGGAAAATAATGAGTTTATTTTGCAATGATGTAAAATTTGAATTGAGTTGAGTAGATAATCTCTAGTTAACCAACCTGATTTGATTGGTTAACACACAATCATTAACATAATGTGGTACAAAATTCTAAGGAGAATTAGGTCAAGAAGAAACATGCACAAGATCATTGTATATGCATGTAGATCAAACACATAAAGCTTCATAGTATTAGATTTGAGTAATTTGCATTAAACACACATGTGAAATTTCATCAAATATTCAAGAAAATATAATTATAACATCATTGTTTGTGGTTGGAAAACTCTAAAAATAAGAGAAAAATTAATTGACAAGTCTAAAGTTGCATTAGGAAAACTAAGTTTTCAATCGTTATATATAGTTTCAAGTGGCCTTTTGTAGACTCACAACTTAAAAAACCAATTTAAAAACTCCACATTTACCTACAAACAATAAGTGCAAGGTTCCAATCCAATTGTTTAAGTTTGATAATAATTCTCAAAATTCAAGGGCTCAAAATAAACTAAACAAAATTCATGCAGCAATGATCCAATGTGTAGCAATCTTCTTGAACAAAACTCTCAAATGATAGTTAATTGAGAACAATTTTCAAAATAATTTCATTATAATCTTCTCTTTACATAGACATCAAGTAAACATATATCTAAATCACATGATATCATAGATAATAATTCCCGCAAATGAATTACCTTTACAAAATTTAAAAATAAGACATTATTTCATAAGATAACACTACTCATTAATCCCTTGTTCATAATTGAGATTAATTTTCTTTTCATATTTGAATTAATATGCTAAACCTATTTGATAAAGTCGTGTAATTGGTTTAATACAAATTATATTTTTTAATTTAATTGACAACACCTCAAGTTATACCATGTCACAAAATTTGGAAAATTAAAAGAAAATTAGGATAAATATTATTAAGGGAAAGTCAAAAGAAGTCTTAAACAAGGGTGAAATTAGCTAAGACAATGCTTGTTCATGTCCTAGCGATGTGGGAGAATATCAAATCAAAACTTGTATTCGATTGTCCCACAAGTCTTAACGTATATGGACTCAATACCGTGGAATTATGCAGATTCTATAAAATCTCAGGTCCGTGAGTTGGACACGAGTCCACAAAATTTAGGTGAATACCTTTCGGTTCAAATGCATGTGTCATGTTTTATCACTTGCTCATCATTTGTGAACTTAAAACTCACTTAGATAAAATTTGGATGTGACAAAGATAAATTTTGGTTTATCAAGAGTTTAGTTCCAAACTCATATGGTTTATACTTGTTATCCCTTGTTTTTTTGACTTGTTCAATTTTGAAATTAAATTTCCACCTTGATGTATTTTCAATTGATGTTCTTATGGTATCTTTCACATCATTCATTTTGAGCATGATTGGAGATTGTGGTTTTGAAAAACCATATTGTCAATTAGTTAAACCATTCCCTATTTTCACGAATCATCAGATCCAAAGTATGATCCCCGAATCAAATTGGTTGACATAGGTTGATGATGTCAACTCAATTGTCAAATGTCAAATTGAAATTTATTTTATGTATGTTTCCAATTGTCTCAAAATCGACCTCTTGCATTGGTGAAAACATGAAAACAATTAAAATTTTGAAAACCATGTGTTTCTAGAAGAATTTGTCTTAGAGGGGTGTTCCTTGTGGTTTTCCGAGCAATGTAGCAAGTTTTCGCAGCAACACAATTCTTGGATTGGGAGGAGAATTTAAAGTTCTATTTTTTTCTATGTCGGAAATGATTAAAATTAAAAATTTTATTGCTCAAAATAAAGTTATCTTTCTAGGTTTTTCTTGGCATGGTGTTTTTATTGTCCCAACAAAATTTCAGGATGAAAGAATTTATCAGTTGAGAGTTATGCATGTTTTAGTTTTTCCATGTTAAGAAATGATCAGGAGCTTTGTTGGAAAATATGTTGAATTGTTTTAAAACTTTTCTTAAATTCTAAATAATCATTAAATGAGGTTTTGCTCAGCATTTAAATGTCTTATTTGAGGCGATGTTGAGAGGGTTTAGTATACATGATTTCTTAATTAAGTCTCATTGCTCACATTTTTCCAATTTCTAACCTCATTGCTCACTTTTCCCCATTTTCTAACCCCTATCACTCACAAAATTGGAATTTCTAACCTTACTGCTCACATTTTACAATATTCTAACCTCATGCTCGCTTTTACCCATTTCCTAACCTCATTGCTCACAATTTTCAAAATTCTAACCTCAATCCTCATTTTTTTCAGTTTTCTAACCCACTCTGCTCGCATTTCAATAAATTTGAACCCCATTTGCTCTATTTGGGTGAATTTCAACCTTGCTCAATTTTTAAAAACTTCTAACCTGTGAGCATTTAAAAGCAAGAGAAGGCAGGGGTTAAATACTTTCAAAAATCTCATCTCATGGAAATAAATGATTGCAGAATATGCATGCAACCGGTTTGTTAAAAAGTCTTTGGAGATTTTAAAGCAAGTGCGACTAACAGATGGTGCTCCCTACATAATGCTGTGAGATTGAGATGAGTCGTGCATGGAAACGACATTTTATGGTTGTGATTGAAGTCTGCAAAAGAAATGTAACCTCATGGGATACCCAAAAGAAAGCACGCGAAGTGTTTGACTGAATACCCAAAAGAAATGTGACCTCATGGGATGCCAGAAATGATCTTTTGTGGCAAAAATGATTGCAGCATATACACATAATGAATTAGTTGAAAATGCTTTGGAAAATCACAAGCAAATGCATTTGGCATGTGTAATTCCAAAGTTCATAACTTTTAACAACATCCGCGCTTCCTGTACTGAAATGAAAGTTTTGGAACAAGGTATAGATATTCATCAAAGCGTGCAGGCTACAAGAATGTATTCAAACGTTGCAGGGTTGTGAAAGACATGCATGCAAAATACGGGAGCTTGTGAACTGTTTGACTGAATGCCTCCAAGAATTGTGCTCTCATGAAACACAATGCATATGGAGTAATATGGTGCACCCTCACAACCTCACAAAGACCTCGTCTCATGCAATGAATGATTGCAGGCCGCGCAACTATAAAGTAATGCATAAAATGGATTTGTTGAAAAGGCTTTAGCAAATTTTGGGTAAATGCAATCAGCAGGTGCAAAGCCGAATTCCTCA
>VDFB02075321.1:234166996-234455855 GCA_007258455.2 Sequoia sempervirens | reverse complement strand
TGACGCTTGCACACTAGCTGTTCCACTCAGCATTCCAATGCTCTACCACATGTATCAGCTTTTTGAACTGGATCATTTCAAGCTGTGCTTGCAAACTCGTGATGCTTGCACACTAGCTGTTTGAACTGGGTCATTTCAAGCTGTGCTTGCAAACTCATGACGCTTGCACACTAGCTCTTCCACTCAGCATTCCAATGCTCTACCACATGTATCATTTGAAATATTTTATTATTTTTGGTAGTTCAATTCCTGGACAGGTAAATTTCCCACAATAACAATTGATTGGCCTGGGTATAAGGAAAATACAAGATCATTCAAATTGGCCATTTCAAGCTAGGTTGCAAACATGGAAATCTAGCTGTTCTATTGGCACTATAGTGCTCCGCCATATGGATCATGTACATTGTGAATATTTCACCACATTGTAGTAGTTCAATTTTTAGTCAAGTGAATTTCTCTGAACAACAATAGATTGGCACGGGTCCTTGTACACATGAACAAATGTAAAGCTATTCAAACTTTGAACTACATGTTTGTCGAAGTTCAATTTTCTCGAAAGAAAAAACGTTTTATGATTGGGTCGATAAGTCTTATGAATGGAGATCATGAATATAACAAATTAACAATGATAAGCCTATTTTGCAGGCAATTAGTCACTCTCTTCTAATAAGAATATGATAAAGAAAATAGAAGTTTAATTAACAAGGAAGAAGAACGAAATCGACAAGGGATGAAATGCAGCTAGAATCCCTGCCTAAGATTGCATAAGTGGCTTGCAAGGAATCAATGATTTTGATAAACAAATTTTGAATTACCAAAAAAAATAATGTAATAGGATTAACCCATCATAAAAATTCATACTTATAGCGCGACGGTAATTGACTTTCACCTAGATAGGCTGTAGAAGACCATCTAGTTTGGCAACATATACAAAAGAATTGGTTTCCATAGTTGGATTTGAAGATAGCCAAAGGCTAAAGAAGGGTGTTCATTTTCCAATGTATATATGAAAACTGATATTAGGTGTAGTCTCAGAACATCTATGGTGTTTAACACAAATTGGTTGTTCGAAGTCGAAAATTCAACAGACCTGCTTAGCACTGTTGTGTCTGCAAATTCTTTGATATCAGTGATGACACAATCAGTGATGATGAAATTAAATTCAGTCACTCTATAAACAAGCTTAAATTTTGTCTTCTGCCTGTTTTGGACAAGAACAACACTTTCATCAGACTCTATCTTGATCCTATTAGATATGTTGGAACATCTAGGCACATCCAAGGCAAAAGTTATAGCCTTTATAATAAGCAGCTTCTGTACTGATGCTACAGCTCCTGCATTCTGGAAAATACATGGGAAACTTGCAAGTCAAAATTTTACTATTGCACAAAATTGTTCAAATAGCTACCTAAAAGAATCTACAACCTATCAACAGCAGAAGGCTATGAGACAAACAATCTGCAGATCTGCTAAACGTGCCCTTAGTCCTTAGACAGTCGCTCTCATTTTCTAAACTAATAGCATATAATTGCAACGCTCAACATAGAGAAAAGATCTATGTTTCAAGAGTACATTTAATTTCAGGTTCAAAGATACATTTAATTAAGATATGTTTGTGTGGTACGTTATTTTCTTCCTCGTATGGAAGATAATGAAAGAGCATAAAGCACGGTTTACAAAGCTTAACAGAAAGAAAAGCAGATCGTTTCGATGAAAGCCAAACAAAGGTGGTTGTCCGATATTAAAATGGGTACCATGGTTGCATTAGTGTTCAATTTAATTGTTGATGGACAATAACTCATTACAGAAAAAAGAGCAGGTTTACTTGAAGTTTAATTCCGACAGGTCCACAGGATATCAACTATCATTTCAGACTTGATTAAAGTTGTTGATGGTACTGTAAAAGAACTAAGCTGAATGACACACTGTGTTTCTAAATGAAAAATGATAAATTTTATTGCCACACATCTCACGAATCCCTTTATTACCTACAGATCTGTTATCATCTGGCATGCTGAACTACTGGATTGATGGCCTATCACAGTTATTTGGAAAAGGAGGATAAAACTTTGGAGCATTTTATGGTATTAGTAAATTATTTTATTTTGACTACGTATATCGTTAGTCTACCTACTAATCGCAGATAAAACAATCACATGGACAAAGAAAGACCTGGCTATGATTCAAAAATAGAAAGAAACAATCAAATCCTTCTCATTTGGACTGCCATGGAATCTGACTTATGGAATTTGTACTTCTGTTGAATAATGAACCGTGATTGTATGAAAATATAAAAACCACCATCATCTACTGCTAAAAGATTTATCTATTCTGCTGTGCTGCAGGAGCATGAATTTTTTTCACTTTTGTGCCTATCAGAGCCAAAAGGGAAAACAAAAACTATCTGTATATTTTTGCAATTCTGAAGCTTTACAGATCAAGTAAATCTCAGAAGAAATATATATATATATATATATATAAGACTACTAAATCAATGCTGTCGAAGTTAAGATGAACATAAAAAGCCTGCTGGCGGCTACAAAGATTTTTCTGATGGGCTGCAACCAGATCTTGAAATCTAAGAGAGGCACAAATGAAAATAACAAATTTATTAAAGGATTAAAATCATAATATAGGTTAGATTCACATATTGTTGGTATGCATCGTCAAGTTCCCTGAAGAATTACATATACTGCTTATGCTCGACACAGTATAATTGAATAAAAGACACCTCCAGGCAGCCCACAGATTTTTCTCAAGAGTTGCAAGTGGCAGCAAAATCTTAAACTTGAGAGATAACCAGAAGAATATAACAAATTTAATAGAGGCTGAAAAGCACAATGCAGATTTAAAAGATACAAATGCCGTCAGAATGGTTTGCCAGGCCCCCTGAAGAACTACATGCACTACTTATGTTATGCGGGCCAAGCCCAAGCGCAAGAGTGAAACCATAAAGCAATTCATTTCCAGAGTTCCCTCTCATTTCGTTTGGAAGTTGGTAACTTCTGGTTCACTCTCTCTCATCTCTCATTTCGTTTCATTTGGAGGTTGGGCAAAGTCGGGATCAACCCCCCTGCCTCTGATAACAAACATAATGCTTTCCATAAATGAGAGCAGCTGATTTTTCGACAGGTATGCTGCCGTCGAAATCCCTATTCACTCATCTATCCCTTTGTGCTAAAAAATTTAGTCCATGTCGATCTCTATGGTGAGTGACAACTAAAGAGAATACTTAGAGGCAAACAGATTATCTGTGGGCTAAGCAAAATTCAAAATAATAATAACAGGTACATGAAGCATGTGCAACCTATGCATAATAGGATGTAATTGGTTCAAGGGAATAAATAGGTTGATTGTTTTAACTCAGCTTGGCTAGTCATTTCAGTGAGACAATCAAAATTTACATGTTTCGCAATGAGAAAACTCCATTTAATGCAACATTATCATACATTATTCATTAGAGGTTTCACAGGAGAGAAACTCTTTGTCTGAACTGCTGACGCCCACAGTCCTTATCCATGGCACCATGTTTGTAGTAGATGCTGAGAAAAGCCCTTCATTACCACAAAATGCTGAAACAAATACACCTCTGTATCCCCCCAGATGCTGCAAGAATTTTGTGATCCATGTAGAACGGATAATCCAGACTAGGGCCAATCGACAAAGAAATAATGTCCACACTGTCTTGGATGGCCTTTCCCATGGCAGCTGCCAACAACTATGTCACTCTCATCACAATGGGGATCTAGTCCTCAACAGACCTTATAAACAGCTAGTCTAACCACATGGGCCATGCTCACAGCCATTTCGTTGCCCAAGCCATTGAAGCTCACTCCCCTTACAATAGATCCCTTAGCAATAGAAGCAGTATGTGTGCTATGGCTTCCTTGACGATACAATGTCCTTGCCCACATGTAATTTGTAGCCCACTGAGAAATTAAATCGAGCTCCAATGGGTTTTCCATTGCAGTTGAAAGAATCAAATTGCTCTCGTTTTCACACTCGCATAGACGGGCTCTAAAGCTGCTGAAAATACAATGCGCAGGGGCACCTTCCCTCCGCGAAAAAAGAGGAAAATGTAGCATGCAAAGTAGTAGACAGGTAGCGGTAGCCATAAAGAATGCATGTTTGAAACGTGTCACAGTTAATTTTTTCCACTGGTTAGATAGGTTAACAATATTTTCTTTCAATTTTAGGAATGAAAATTTTAAGTTGTTCACCTGGGCAATTGTTGTTGTGAATTGTTGTTCACTAATAGAAAAATCAGAAAGCATTATATTCACCAATGGCACAGTGTCTATCGGAGGTAGGTCAGCACAATCTGTTACCAAAAAATTAAAAAAAACACATTTTACAAACAAGATAAAAAAAAATTTAGAAGAAAAAAAAAATCATTTGAATAATAGTACATTTTTTATAAACCAATAATCATAATATAATATAATAATACTTAGCCAAAAAATAATATAATATCATATTAATATAATATATATATAATAATAATAATAATATAATAATAAGATATATATATACTAGTTAATAGTGTTGTGAAAGTTATTTAGTTTTTTCTTTTTGCATGATACCTGTGAGAAAAAGTCCATGTCAATCACTATAGTCAGCAACTAATAAATGACAATTTAATTTTTGTGGACCTTAGCAGTTTTCCATCAAATTATAATTAGAATTTAAGGTTACGCTAGATAATAAGTAATTATTATTTATGATAAAAACTTTTTTTTCATCAAATAGGTTTTTGGTCTATGGTAAAGTTGGTTGAGATCAAATTTTGTTGAGTGCAAGATCTTTGAAATAATAAGGGATGAGGTTGGGATCATACCTCAAACAATTTTGGGGAATAGATACCCTTCAATCCTTTGCTCTTAGTTAAAGAGAGGTTTCAGCCAATGGTTCATGATCTCATATCTAATAGCTAAGATGTTTCCAGGTTTGATATAAAACCCTCCAACAACAAAAAAAATATCCATCTTCCTCCAATGTTTGTATTTGCAATTTTGCCTAATGTATTTATTTTGGAAAATATACAACTTATTCACAAAGTTATTGACTATGTTATTGAATTGTCACATATGTAAGCCAATTCCAAGGATGAAACATTTTGGAATCATATCCTAGTATGAATCATCTATGGATTTAACTAGGGTATGCATTTTCCTCGCTTGAAACATTTTGGAGTTTTACCTATCGAATTCAATTGACTCCAAAGACAAAATGAAGATTTTGAACCAAATCCTAGATGTTCCAACTTGTAGACAAATTTCAAAAGGTTTATTTTTACTCTCTAAACATTGTCATGTCACTATAAGAATGTATTTTATTGCTCTCAATTTTATTTTATTTTTAATTTTTGATAGAGAGGCCAAAATGGTAGTGGTCTTTCTCACCATGGGGTGCCTCTATTTGACTTCCCACCATCCCTTACTAGTCAATCGAAATGCTTCCTCTGCAATGATTGATCCTTCCCTCTACACTTATGGGTTGGTGACTAATCCATTCTTTATAGGGTACCCAAATCCTTTCTAAATTTATGTTGAAGTATTATTTAAATATTTTAATTTTAAGTTTCTTATTTATTAGAATTTAATATCATTTAATATTTATTATATATGAGTTTTTTTTAATGAATGTGATATTGAATGGTATTTATATTAGAGGGTTTTGAAAAATAGTTTCATCCATATTTTATAAGGTATTCATATTCCTATCTGTATAACTTTGTTTTAATATTTTAAACACTTATTATTAATATTTAACATGTTAAAAATAAATTTAATGCAATAGAGCTTTAAGTTTAATTTTTTTTTATTCATGTCTCTAAAATATCCTCAAAAAATTACTCAATATATTTTATCCACATACTATTGGTAACTTTGATTATTAATAACATAAAAGTGTCATGTAGTGGGAGTACTGACCTTTCTAATTTGGTAATCAGTTGTAATTGTAATCCTAAATGTAATTTTAATTTTAATTTAATTATATAATTATAATTGCAATAACTATAATTAATTTTAATTTAAAATCTAGTCAATTTTCATGTTAATTAAAATATTTTTTAAAACATAATAAAAATAAAATTAAGATTCTAATATTTTTTATGTTTTTTTTGTCAAAATATTATTGCTTGCATATATTATATAATCTAATATAATATTATTATATTATAGCTTATTATATAATATGTTTAAAATACATAAAATTATTAAAAAATCTAATATATTATTAAAATATATAAAATAATAAAAAATCTAATATACTAAATCATTAAGAATTAAAATATAATATTATTATATTGTAATATATTACATAACATATTTAAAATATATAAAAGTATTAAAAATCTAATATATTAAATCATTAAAAATTAAAATATAATATTATTATATTATAATTTATTAAATAATATATTTAAAATATATTAATTTATTAAAAATATATAATATATTAAATCATCAAAACGCATATACAAAGTTCATTTGCCCCCTTAGTTGGGCTTGTGTGCATATATTGTTTAGTCCAGTGCCCAACTCTGAAAGCCTATCTACTTCTGCATCAGTGAACAAACCTTGATATGCAATTGCAAAGTCAAGGAAAGGTTACAGATTCTTTTTGAAGAAGCATTTCCTGTAGAGGTCAATACTTTCAGCAAGTTTCTTGTTATTCTTGACCTCCCGCATCTCCACAATGTCACATATGCGAACGGATTTGGGGGCTTTATAGAGTGCAGAGGCCCCAGACAGCATCGTTGATAAAGTCATCCTTCAACAAAAAAATGAGCAAAAAGTTTACTGATTAGCTTCCGTCCAGTGGTCCTTACAACATTGATGAGAAATAGGTCGATAAGCACTTCATCGTGAATTTGGCCGTGAGCCGGCCAATTCCTCCCGGTCACCATACTGATTTCTACTTTCGTCGTTGGGTTCTCGATCCTGAAAATCCAATGCAGTTGGGATGAGACATCCGTGATGGTAGACGATGCTCGGGTGCAAGGACAAGCGCTATTTGAAAATGAGAAATTCGCCATTCTTGAATTCAACATTGCCATCAAAAGATTTGTAGCAGACCAAGTAACTGCATAAGTGTCACATGATGAATCATAATATAATATTGTTATTA
Organism: Sequoia sempervirens; assembly: GCA_007258455.2. Lineage (NCBI taxonomy): Eukaryota > Viridiplantae > Streptophyta > Pinopsida > Cupressales > Cupressaceae > Sequoia > Sequoia sempervirens. Next base: position 234,448,721 of record VDFB02075321.1, on the reverse strand, counting down.
ATTTATAATATTATAAATAAAAAAATATTTAAAATAGATATTTATTTTTTAAATATAAAGAAATCTCAACTCTACTTTACAAATATAAATATTTATTAAATATGAAAAATAATGATTTTTTATTTACTGTTTACAATAATAGTTTTATCAAGCCCTAAACAAAATAAAGTTTAGAGTACCAATAGATCCCACACAACTCAAACTATTGAAATTTAATAAACATGCTTTGTACTCAGAATTGTGTTGTAGACTCAACGCGAACAATCCTCACATCTCATCAATAACCAAAACAAAAGTAAGAGCTATTATATCCAAAATACCCTTGAGCTTCACAATGTCTAATAAGAGTTGAACATTCCAATAAGACAAGTAAGCTCACAAAAATGAATGCTTAATTGCACCCAAATATAAAGGATTGCGTTAATGATAGTATGAAGCTGCTTATGATATCATGCTCCAAGATCAAAGCATTGCAAGATAGGATAATTTTCAATTTATCATATTAATAATACATTAATAATAAATAGATAAGTGGAGCAGAATTGGCAACAAATGGCAACAAATGTGTGTCTCGCCATGGATTCTATTCAAATACATGGAAACGTCATTATAATAATCACCTTTATTCATTAATAAATAAATATTATCTATTTTTGGTGTGGTTTTATAAGAAGTCGGTGTTTAATTTTTTATATTGTTTCGGTGTGGTTTTATAAGCAGTTAGTGTTTGATTTTTAATATTGTTTCAAATGAGTTTTTGGAATTAATTTTGTAAGTATTGTGCATCAATATTTTGGATTACAAATCAGTTATTCATTATCACAAAGATTAAAAAAAATTATACAATTAATTGCAAAAGCTCGCTAACAAATCTTTATAGACTTCGGGAAAAATATGATTAGTATTATAATTTTTTAATTTAATGTTTAATGGTTAATTTATTTGATTCCCATATTAATCTAACTATTTAACTCTTAATCTTAACATCTGAGGATCTACTTATTGAATTATTCTTACAATCCTAATTTTTTTCTCATCTTAATAATAAAATTATGATCTAAAATATTAATGCAAAAAGTTGAACAAAACTTTTTCAATAAATCTCAGTCTATAAATTTGTAGATTATACTTTTAAATTCAAATAATTAATAGTACAAAAGATTGGATTGGATTTCACCATGTGCACAATAACTCATCTTCCAATTAATTGGTATAAATTATAGTCATCCATAGAAAGCCCATAGCAAAATAAGTATTGATTTCTCATCACAAGTTACAACTTAACTAATGGATTGTTGATCATCTCGCATCAATATTGGAAATTATTGAGGCAGTTGTCTTGTAGTCATGATAACAAAGGCATTTTAATGATGATATGAGAGAAAATTTCTTAAAAAGCTGTTTTCATCCTTGTTAGAATCTAGAAGATTTCCTTACAAGATCTAGACTAATAGCTTTGTTAACCTCCTTTGGGTTGGTTATTAATGATGTGGCATTATTATATTGTCAACCTCCTTTGGGTGCGTTATTAATGATGTTGCATTGTCAATTACAACGAGAGAGAAGCAATGGCGTGCCAATAAGACATCTAGCATTTTGTATTCATTTGGAGGATTGTTTTCTTCTTTTTTGGTCAGCTGACCAGGTCTTCCTCAAATCAAAGGAAATCCAGATAGGTTGTACGATGAAGGCCTGGAGACTGAGCAAGTCTAGTAATTACCGTCAGGTTATCATCACAATCAAGGATCAATCTTATCTTCATTTATCAATAGAGCAGTTTTGTATTAGGATTTACTGGGAGGAATGAGAAATTAAATTATCAATTAAATATAGATTTAAAATATAGAACAAAGAAATGAAATTCATAAAGACGAAAGATAAAAAAATTAAAAAAAATTAAAAATTTAAGGTCGTTCACCCTTTTCTGAACTACATCCACAAACAACAGCAATCCAAATTTTATTATAACTTCTAGCAATTTCAAACACTACCGCAAACTGCTGCATTCTACAACTACAAACTCTCACAATTTTCACTGCTGAAATTCCCACGCACTCTGCTGCATGCTCTCATTAACGACCCAACAGTGCCACCTCTATGCACCGGAAAAAGTGTTTCCCTACTTGAGTACGGAACATGAAAAAATGTGATTAAAATAAAGATTTGCACATGAAGTAAACTTGCTCTCTCACACTCTACCAGGCTACAATCTCAGTTGCAAACATTTTATAAATATTGTGAGTAAATTTTAGGGATACCTAAAATCCTGATGTCCTCGATGAATATTCTAGATGCAGATATATTGAGTGGATTAATTGCAGGCCAGAAACAAACCCTTCATCTAAAGTTAAAACACACTAGGCAAACATTATTGTATCCAGTGTGTTGGCTTTAAGGAGAGTAAAGATTTCCTTTATATCTTTTCAAAATGTTTCATAAATATTTAATTGTTTTATTTATTAAGGTTGCAGTTGTCTGAGTGTTTTTTTGACAGGTTTGGTTGCATATTGCAGTGTGGATGGTTCTACTCTTCATTTTCAGGTATAGAATCTTTTCCATTTACATTGTTTTTGTTTCCCCATTTTTCTCAGGCCAATAAGTACAGAGCAAGCATTAGGCCATAGTGCTTAGTTTTGTTGAAATACAAGTTTCCTGCACCAAAGACATCTCATGACAACAATACAGATTTGTTCCTTGTTCATTTGAGTTTCTATTATGTCAGATATCTATACTCTAATGAGACATGACTCATATTTGCTGTTTGTGCATTGCTGGATTTGATTCAAAAGCTTACTAAGAAAGCTGTGGAGAAAGATAAAATGCGACATCGTAGCCCCCATTATACTTGTGGATCACTCATTGAAGAGGGAAGTAGAAGATTCAGGATAATTTCCCCATCAACTCTTACTCCTGTTCCAATGAAGAAATCTCTTAATGAATGGAGTGATACTCCAAGATCCATACGTGGTTTTCTTTCCGAGTCAAATCAGGTTTTAAGAACCAATGTACGTGCTACGGCCGGTGAGTAATCCCTTTCCTTTCAGAGGTGTTTTTTAAGTTATAATGTAGTAAAATGGAAACATAGTGATAATGGTGACACTTGTGGATGTAGAGAACAAGTATATACAGTCTGGCTCATCTGAATTAGTAGCAGTATCAGATGAATATAATGGGACACCCTCCAAGAACCGAATTGGAAAGAAATCAAAAAAGGTCACAAGTGGAAAGCATGCTACAAAACATATGAAAGAGGGCATGGGTGATCTTTCCTTGGTTCCTGCAGGTGCAGGTCAATGTCATAGTTCAGGTGTTGAAGGTATTGGTTGCAGTAGGATTGAAACTTACCCGTCAAAACAAGTTTCGGTTCATAAAGTCAGATGGAATTCTAACCCAGGTAGCGAGAGATGGCTGTGCTACGGAGGAGCTGCGGGTATCGTGAGGTGCCATGAAATCACTTCAGTATTCGCCGTGCAATAACACATTGAAAAGGATTTTGAATATGGAAACAATCATGACCTAGGCTTCCCCTGACATATGAAATCAAAGGATGTTAACTTTTAACAATCAAATGTATTCAAACGTGGGAAATACATTGGAGGTTTTCTCCATTGTTGTATTTTTAGCAACAGAATTCAATCTAATCTCTTTTCAGCAGTTTATTCTGCATGTGGTCTCCACATCATTGTTTCCAGTGATGTCCCCATGTATATATAACTTTTCAACAATAAGAATCTTTCTTAGGATAGATGACCATGAAGATGGTAGTCAAGATGAGAAGTAGATCTTCATCCTCCCATAAAAAACCAACCATGCCTTACACAACAACAAATTGTGAATTCATGCCAAGTTGACCAAATGGAGATTTATCATCATATAAAACTCTCATAGACCAAAGATAATGTAAGAACCCTGGTGGTTCTCAACCCTGAAACCCCAGCTGAAAATATTGTTTTTGCAGTTTTTGCGTTTTTTTGTGTTTTTGTAGGTTTTTGATAAAAATACAAGAAGCTGCGATTTCTCTCTAAATTGCCAATAAATTCATAAAAAATAAATAAACTCTAAATAAGCTTGGAAAATGTTCAGAGAAGGTAGGCGCACCATTTTACTTCACTTCCAGAGCATTTACAATGTAAAAATATGACATATGCATTAAATATGAATTTATTTCAAAACCTGATTTTTCTTGCCAGGCGCCCAAAACAACAAAGAATGAATGTACGGCTGAAATAAGAGCCAGTCTCCAAGCTCCGAATGAAAAGAATCCTCCAAAAGACCAAGGCGCTCCAGAGCCAAATGACTTTCACTGAAAACTGAGGGCGTTTTCTTCCTGAAGAAATGGTACGGCCTTGCAGGTACAGATTTGTACGGCCTGTACAGCAGCAGCAAAAGAATATGGTACGGCCCAAAGGAAAAATGCCAGAACTCTGTAAAATCAACCTCTGATAGGTCGCCCCTGCTAACTGATGAAGTTCTCTGAATATCCTGCCTGAAATCAACTCAATGTGCTCAACTGCAACTTTTGAATGAAGTCACCAAGTTGCAAGCTTTAGCTGGTATTGCATAGCCTCAGTCTGCCAATCTCTGAAGAGGTATCGTTCTCCAGAAACGCTTCGTCTGCCAGAAACCCTAGGGTTTGCAAACTCCAATGCTCAGAGCAAAAAGACAAATTAGAATATCATAACATAATGGTTCGATTTGTCTTGAAGAGAAATATATACTGCCTTTGAGAAATTCGACCCACAGCTCTTTTCAAATAATCATTTAATAAAATGATTTAATTCGCCTTTTTGAACTTAGGAGAAATAATAATAATTAAATGATGCCTCATTAATGAATAATAATTATTCATTATGTCAAAATAAATCACTTTATTATAAAGTATTAAAATACTTTATAATATATCATTTAATCATTAATATTTAAATATATTAATAAAGTGACTTTAATATAAAGTCAAAATATTAAATATTTAATAAATCATTAAATACTCCTTATTTCTCCGTCTGATCATCAAACTGAAGAACTGGGTCGACTCTGAGCTGAATAGTTGAACCAGGTGCCCTGCCCAAAATAGCAGCTTCCGCCTGACCTAACTTTCTAAAAATAGAAAGTTTCTAAAAATGCACCCTAGAAGATTCTGCAAAGGCCCAACCTGAAACAACTGCAATACTGGAGCTACCAAACACTGAGTAACTGCCTCAGATGATCCTCTGCACACATCTGTCAGCCTACGAGGATCGAAATAATAGGCTCACTCCTCGACAAACAATGTCAGCTAAAACGGGGACATTACAGATAACTAACTATAAGACCACATAGAACAACAAAATTTTCATTTGAGTACTTTTACTAGGGATCCAAACCATCAATGGCTTCACCAGCTGATATGTAAAAGAACATTGGTGTTTCTTGAGCTATGTTCCCTCTTGTAACATGTTAATACAGTGAGTTGTTTCCTCTCTATTGTTCCTCCATTGTTTCCTCTTAATTAGTATCCTAGTTTTCTTTCTTGCTTAGTCTTCCTAGGTACCATATGACAATCAACCATATCTATACCTAAAGTTGAAAGATCTCAGAAATTAAGAGGAATACTTATCATTAATGGAGCTAAATATCCACCCAATATCTTCATAAAATATCTAGAATCCCTAGTTAGAGGCAAATTATTTTATTTTTAAAACAATTAATAGAGTACAATTCATTATTCGATTGTATATATAGAAAATTGACGAAATTGAAGGTAACCCAGATAGATATAATTATTATGGTATATAGAGCTGGTAGAAAGTTATTACTAAAACTGAAAAATGGATCTCCCCCCGCCAGACCTTGGATTATGAATGTTTGTCCATTCAATGTTGTCTATGCCAACACCAAGGGTGCATGTCTAGCGAATGCTTGGCTGCAGTAAAATATATACCTGCCTCTAACATGTGGAATGACAATTCTCATATTTTCCAGGAAGTAACAATGTATATTGACATGTTGAGGGTAATAGTTATAGCCCTGTGATTATATTACTTCTAGCATATCAAATGATAACGTGTTCAAGAACTTTTTTACTAGTAGCAACAGTAAATTTGCATATTGAAGCTAATCTAAATAGCTATATAAATATGATTATATTGATTCTAGCATGCCAAATAATGGCATGGAGTCTAGCATTTTCCAGTAAGCAGCATTTGTAACTTGACAGATGTATATGGATTTAGAATTTATGAATATTGAACTACAAATGCACAAAACATATGTGATATTAGTGGGCTATATGTGGTTCAAAATTTCAAACCTTTTTAGATAACACAATGATAATTAGGCAATAGTTAAAAATGCAATTTAATAAAAGAATTTGTAATAGATGAAAGTGCATTTAATGTCTCCACACATTCATGTGCCTTTTTTTTTGTTGGCTTTTATTTAAATAAGAGATTAAAAAAAAAGAAAAAACTTGAATTGTAACATGCCAATTGTTCATTCAAGTAAAATTTCCTTCACTTTCAAGTAAATAAACTATGTAACTTAATCATTGCTATAAAAAATTTCTTTTCATGATAGAGGACAAATGAATATAGATGTCATAACAATAATCAACATTAATTCCATTTCCAAAATAATATTTTCACATATGAAAATATTCTAAGAATGTGTACAAAGTACATACATAGCTCAACCGAGCTTCAAAGCAATAGATATAGATGGTCTAGGAATCTCCTTTCAAATCTTGGTCTTTTGTCACCTGTTGAGGAAGAAAAGTATAGCTCAAACGTTTTTCTACCAACCACAAACACATATGTGATCCCCAACACATCTATCATACGATAGATGGCCCTACCCTTCAACGAAGAGATTGGTGGAGTAACCTCATAACAACAACCATTTTGAGCTTAGTGCTGTGTCCTACACCATTAAAACTTGTAAACCCTACAATCCTGAACTAGCATGCATATATGGATCACAGTGAATTGATAGTGGAGTCAAAGGCAATCACACTACTTTGGTCAAAGTGTTCTCATTCAGTACTTCGAATAATAATCATCCTACTCATCCTACTCACATACACTACTCAAGCTCAATTTGACTTTAGACTATTATAATCTATGCATAGGTTTTTCCTTCTATGGGTAGTCTTTAACCCTAGAAACAACCTATTCTCTTTCCCATAAACTCAATGGTATTTCTACTCACAAAGCATAAATACAAGTTACCCTCCCTTCAATGGATAATCAAATCTTAGGTGTAACTTACAAACTATCTAATATAATCAAATAACTTTGCAATGAATAACCCTAAAGCAATCTTTGTTTAATCATTCCTAGTATACTTAAACTAATGACAAACAATCCCTCCTATTATGGAGTAAATATAAACACTTTCATAGAAAAGCGTAAAACAACTTCTATTCCTTTCCAAAGCAAATGCTATGATCTACTAATGCAAGTATTCTCAAGCAATCCCAATCAAAGCAATTAAAACTCATTCTTTCATAAATAAAGACAAATAAGAGAAGACTAGATCCTCATGTCTATAATATGCTTGTTCCAATTGACTAATTTGATGCACAACCTTCCAATGACAGCTTGCTAGCCTTCACTTTTCTATTCAAAGCAGTACTTCACTATGTCCTCTTACACAAAATAACTCTATGCTCTTACAAGGTAACTTTTAAGCTCTCACAAAATATAACACTCAAAATGTTTGTAGTAAAACAAACTTGCAAAATTGGGCATCCCAAATGAGAGTGTGAGCTCTTATATTTATACAGAAAATTGAGACATTGATGCCAAAAGAAAAGGTGTGTCATTCGACACCACTCCACATGCAGAACAACTCACATTTCATAGCAAAAAAGGTGGGAGAAATCTAAGTGAAAACTCAACTTGGTATTTTACAGATCGACCCTCTTAGCTTGATAGCAATTTAAGACTAATTCAAACATGCACATGCCTAAAAGATGAGAATTAACTTTTAAGCAAAATAGACATATACGGAAAGAGAGTTTTCATATATTGGTGCCATGTAACAACCTTCTTTCTTATTCTTTTAGTGTGGTTTATCTCCTTGAAATAGTCCTCTATTTGCAAGCAACACATAATCTAAGTCAACTTGGTCATAGTTTATTCTTTTGATAGAGAAAAGATGAGTTGACCCCTCTATTACAGCATTCAAACTTGTGCTTTGACCAAGCATGTCTTTTGTTAATTATCATTCCTTTTATCATGCATTCAAAACACTTTATACAACAAGCTTTAATATTTCCATCGCTTTATATCTTTTGGCTAAAAAGCCTTCCAATATAAAGTAATGTACTATTACAAATTAGTGATGCATTTAGTGTGATATCAACCATGGCTTATTACTTCATATTGGTCTTTACCACTTGCATATTACTTGCATAGTTCGACCTGTGTGTAAGAAAAATATGTGAATTCTACTAACAAATAACACACAATAGAAGCAATGTATTACAGTAAGGAAATCTAAATTAACAAAACATAATTCAATAAAGTAATTCCTTAAAAACATTCCATCTCCCTCTATTCTTAAATGTTCTAGTAATTGTGCTTTCAGATCTTAATTGTGCACTAAATCATTGGGATGCCACCTAAAAAATGAGTAGCCACTAAACTAGAATGCATAAACTTATGCCTACACCTACATGATTTTGATGATTTAGCCTAATGATATGATGAATGAGTTGGTGTATAAAGAATGATATGACAATGATGGAAAGCAGAATTAAACTAATGGAGATGATATGGAAACTATTCTAAATGTTGAATATAAACAAACTAAGAAACATCTAAAGGAGTCATGATTCTAATCTAATTGCTAAACTATTCTAAATGTTGAATCAAAATGTAATTAAGCTCTCAAATACTAAATGAATTCCTGCAAAGTAATGTTATGCAATCTTCTCCTATGAAAAAGTTGTAAATGGGCCTCAATTTATAGATTTCACCGAGGCATTAGGTGAGTTGGCAGCAATGAACAATCGGGATTCAATTTGGAGAGAATCAACGGTGAGGAGGGAGGAAGGTGGAGAAAATAAGGAAATTGTTCCCTTTAATAGAACAATTTTGCCAAGTGTAGAAAAAAATCAATGGAAGGAAGAAGCCATGTGTCCTTGAGTTGGTTAAAATTGTTGAGTAAATATCCATTTTAGAAATTAAGAATAATTATTTTCATGTGACACATGGTGAGTTGGAAGATGAAGTGGAAGGAGGTTAGAAGAGTATGGAGAAATGTGACAAAATTCGAATTAAAAATTCAAATTTAATGAAAGGGAATTAATCAAATAAAACAAATTAATTAAAAGTTGTTTATTTAATTAAATCATGAAGAATGTGGTTTAGATAAGAGGAATTAAGAAAATACGAACAATGTAAATAAATTTTGTAATTTATTTATACAGTAGAGGAATAACTAGCAAATATATAACCTATATATAAAATACGTCGAGATGTATTTCGAGGCGTTGAATTTTTTCAACTTTAATTTTTTATTAAAGCTAAATGATGAAAAAATTAAATGCCTCGAAATACATCTTGATGTATTTTATATATAGGTTATATATTTGCTAGTAGCAGTCGCGGCGTGCATAACACATTGAACAAATTAATATATTTAGGGTTATGATTAGAGTTAGCATTTAAGATTAGGGTTTATATCATGGTTAGGATTAGCATTAGGGCTAGGGTTTGGTTTAGATTTATTATTATGATTAGGGTTAGGGTTTAGTGTTAAGGTTGGGTTTATGGTCATAGTTAGTGTGAGAATTATGTTAGGGTTAGGGGTAGAATTGTGGTTAGGGTTAGGGTTTGGATTATAATTATAGCAAGTTTCAAGTTAGGAATAAGGCTTTGGTTAGTGTTAAGGGCAGGGTTGGAATTACTATTAAGGTTTGGATTGGAATTATAATTAGGGGTAGGGTAAGGATTCATATTTGGTTAGGCATATGGTTTGGGTTAGGCTTAGGGTCAAGGTTAGGATTAAGGTTAAGATTAGCATTAGGGTTAGGATTTGGTTTACGATTATGATCATGGTGAGGGTTAGGGTTTAGACTTATGATTAGGGTTATAGTTAGCGTTAGGGTTTAGTGTTAAGGTTTAGTATTATGCCTAACCCTAACCCTAATATTAGCACTAACCCGAACCCTAATCCTAATTCTATTTATAACCCTCTAACCCTAACACTAACCCTAATCCTAACCTTATCTATAACCCTAAGCCTAAGCCTAATCATAATCATAATCTTAACATAAACACCAACCCCAATCCTAATCGTAATTCTATCTCTAACCCTAACCCTAACCCTAGCACTAATTGCAACACTAATCCTAATTCTATTTCAAACCTTAATTATAGCCCTAATTCTTATTTTATCTTTAACCCCAACCCTAACCCTAATCCCAATCCTAAACATAACCCTAATTAATTTAATGTTGACTCCATCATAGCCCTAATTCTAACCTTAACCCTAATTAAACCATCTTAAGTATATTTGAACCCTAACCCTAATTGTGCCATAACCCTAACTCTAATTGAACTCTAACTATAACCTAACCCTAATCTCAATCATAAACCTGACCCTAATTAATTTAATGTTGACTCCATCATAACCCTAACTCTAACCTTAACCCTAATTAAACCATCTTAAGTCTATCTAAACCCTAACCCTAATTGTTCCATAACCCTAATTATAATTGAACTCTAGCCCTAACTTTGAAAGGCATTGCTCCCCTCACATAAACCTCAATCCTAATCCTAATTCTATCTCTAACCCTAACCCTAACCCTAATGTTGGTTGCATCTCTAACCTAACCCCAACTAATCCTAACCCTAACCCTAATTCTATCTCTAATTCTAACTTAACCCTATTTCTAACCCTAACCCTAACCCTAACACTAATTACAACATTTTAATCCTAATTCTATTTCTAACCCTAATTATAACCCCAATTCTAATTTTATCTTTAAACCTAACCCTAACCCTAATCCCAATCCTAAACCTAACCCTAATTAATTTAATGTTGACTACATCATAGCCCTAACTCTAACCTTAACCCTAATTAAACCATATTAAGTCTATTTGAACCCTAACCCTAATTGTGCCATAACCCTAACTATAATTGAACTCTAGCCCTAACTTTGCTCCCCTCATAGAAACCTCAATCCTAATCCTAATTCTACCTCTAACCCTAACCCTAACCCTAACCTTAATACTAACCCTAATCCTAATTCTATCTCTAACCCTAATACCAATCTTAAACCTAACCACAATTAATTTAATGTTGACTCCATCATATATCTACCTCTAACCCTAACGCTAGTAATTAAACCATCTTAAGTCTATTTGAACCCTAACCCTAATTGTGTCATAACCCTAACTCTAATTGAACTCTAGCCCTAACTTTGAAAGGCATTGCTCCCCTCACAGAAAAGTCAATCCTAATCCTAATTCTATCTATAACCCTAACCCTAACCCTAATGTTGGTCGTATCTCTAACCTAACCCCAACTAATCCTAATTGTAACCCTAATTCTATCTCTAATTGTAACCTAACCCTAATCTTCACTCTATCTCTAGCTAAAACCCTAACCCTAAACCCAATCATAACAAAAACCTCATCCCTAAACCTAATTCTATCTCTAACCCTAATATTTTCCCTATCTCTAACCATCACCCTAATAGTAACCCTATTTGTAATGCTAACCCCAACCCTAATCCTAATTTTATCTTTATGCCTAACCCTAACCCTAATATTATCACTAACCCGAATCCTAATTATAATTCTATTTGTAACCTTGATCCTAATTCTATCTCGAGCCCTAACACTAACCCCAATCCTAACCCTATCTCTAACCCTAACCCTAAGCCTAATCATAATCATAATCCTAACATAAACCCAAACCCCAATCCTAATCGTAATTCTATCTCTAACCCCAACCTTAACCTTAATCCTAACATTAATTGCAATACTAATCCTAATTCTATTTCTAACCCTAATTCTAATTCTATCTTTAACCCTAACCCTAATCCTTACACTATCTCTAATCCTAGTGCTAACCCTAGCCCTAACCCTAATTTGAACACAAACCACAACCCTAATCCTAATTCTATTTCTATTTCCAACTCAAACCCCAATCCTAACCCTATTTCTAACCCTAACCATAATCCTAACCTTAATCCTAACCCTAATACTAACGCTAATCCTAATTCTATATCTAACCCTAACCCTAATCCTAATCCTATCTCTAAACCTAACCCTAACCCTAACCCTTACTGAAACCCCAACCCTATCCTAATTGTATCCCTAACCCTAATCTTGATCAGGCTATCTCTAACCATAATCCTAACACTAATCATAATGCTAACACAATCGTAATCCTTATTACATCGCTAGCCATAACCCTAACCCAAATCCTAACCCTAACTCTAATTAATCTAATGTTGGCTTCACAATAAACCCAACCCTAACCTTAACCCTAATTAAATTATCTTAAGTTATTTGAAACCTAACCCTAATTGTGTCATAACCCTAACTCTAATTGAACTCTAGCCTTAACTTTGAACAACATTGCTTGCCTCACCCTAGGTGAGAGAAGATTGCTTTCTATCCATTTCTTTTCTAGTCAAACTTTCTTATTTTCTTTCTCATTATTATTTTATAACCTTATTGTATCCTTCACTTTAATTGAAGTAGAAGTTAATTTATTGTGAACCAAATTTGATGTTTGTGGTGTCATTTTGAATGAGATAATCAATAGCATACACTAAAAGAGCTCAAATTCTAAAACATGTAAGATGCATATTCATTCTATGGATTTTGGAGTGCATCCTAAAATAGTTCCAAGTTCATGTAAACCATCCTATGTGAAAGGTATCATTTTTTGGACACAACCTAACAAATCTACATCAAATATAATGATCAGCTAAAATAAACGTATTTACCACTACACTAAACAACAATGAGATAGACATAAATATGAGAATGCTAATGCTAAATATAAATCTCATTAATAAATTTTCCTATCACCCATGTTATCTTGTAAGTTATCTTTGGGAATACAATTAGACATTGATCAACCAATACAAATAAACGACGACAAAATTGCTTTTATGTGTAGCTAGAAGATTCCTTTCATTCTTTTACTAATAGGTGGACTTTAAATGTCTATGGTTAGAGGAAATTATAATGAATTATTGTTTGATTATTGAGGCAAGTTAACAATAATATATGTAAATATTTGTGCAGACTTCTATCTTATTTGAATATAACATTTTAGATCTTTTGAATATAACATTTTAGTTTTTCTTTAATAAATTTTAATGATTTTTTACAATTTTTTCTTCATCAAATTTTTACAAACTTCTTATGGAATATTGAATACGGAACAAATTTTGTTTTAAAAAATATTTTATAATGACATTGAAGAATATTTTTTTGTTTTAAAAGATTTTCAAGATTTTTTAATTTTAAGTATATTAATTTAGAAACTGGCTTTTGTATGAAATTGTAAATTTAAAAAAAATATTTTATATTGAATATTTAATTTTAAGTATATTAATTTAGAAACTATCTTTTATATGAAATAGTAAATTTAGAATATTTCTTTTATACAATCTTGATTTTATAAATTATAATAGTAATAAAAAATATTTATTTATTTATTTTTGGATCAATTCAAAGTTGCAATAAGATGGCGATATCAGTATATTAAAAATATCATAAATAATCTATAATTTACACAAACTATTTTTATATATAATAAAATATAAATCAATATAATATATAAATAAATTTAATTATTATATATATAACTTTTTAACAATATAATTCACATATTAAATCATTTTGAAAAGATAGGTACTCTACATTGTGCCAAGTTTAAATAGTTGTTATTGTTAACTTCAATTTTGATTTTCGAATTAGAAATATTTATGTTTTTTTGTCATATTTTGTTATAGTTAACCTCAATTTTGATTTTCAAATTAGAAATATTTTTGTCTTTTTATCATATTACAACACTTTAGAATTATAATAAAATATAGAAAATAAATAAAATGATTCACCATTAATTGTTCAACTAAAATTGAAACTTTCTATAAAATTTCAATAATTTATGGATTGCAAATTTTGAAACTTTCTATAAATTTTCAATAATTTATGGTAACATCTACAACCCATATGTAATCTAATCTAAAGTTCAGAATTAAAATATCTAGTGGATGCTTTTGATTGCACTAAAAAAATGTAGTTTCAAATTTTTGAAACTCCTGCAACCAGTGGAATGGATGTAATTTTGAAAGGTGATGCAATTTGGGCATTGAGAATGAAGTCAATTGAACCTGCTTGTTACTTCACAGTTAAATCTAAACCAGGTATAATTCATTACAGCGACCAATGTAAAGCAGAAGAAACATAGATTTAATATTGATGTTGGACAGAATTAATTCCAAGCTTGTATTTTTCTTCTTCATGCAATTTCGCTAAATTCAACAGAAAATTTAGGTTCTGCTTATAAATCCCATGTATCGTCCATTGGTTTTTCTTAACAAGTATAATTAATGCTAGACATGCTCAGAATAAAGACATAGGAGTTAATGATGGTGGAGGCCAAAGTTTTTGTGTTGCAAACGTTTTTACCGGTGGTGTCATCGAGATGCTTCTCTAATTCATCGAGGAAACCTTAATAGCTATTGTGGTGTGCTCAACACTGGATCCATTTCTTCTCAGAACCTCCCAATACAGAATACTGATTTCATTTCGCTTCTTCTAGAGAATTTAAATGAAAAATAAATTAGCTGAAAAGAAATTTCATAGCAAAAAGAGGCCTAAAAAATAGGACTCATTAGCTTTGATCCAGATATCAGGATAAAAGTGTAGATCGCTTACCAATTCATGGTTCACAAAGAAATAATGGCTGAAAACAATCCAATTGAAATGACCGCTATCAAAATACAATGAAACCACAATGTTTATGCTTAAAATCATTGGGGAGAGTGCAGCCATCGCTTCCCACATTATTGATCAACTCAATAGAGCAACGGAGTGCAAAGTTTATTGCCAGAAATGATCAGTTACATTCTCTTGCCTTTTCAACTTCTACCTTTTCTGTTCATCCATTCCTCCTATTAACAGTTGGAGAATACGAACGGTTTCTTTTTTCTTACACTGTTACTTCCGCTGGCCTCCTAGAGGGGTCTACTGCCACTATAGGGTTATGCCTCTCGACATAACTACCTTTTATGTTCATCCATTCCTCCTATTAACAACTGGAGAATATGAACGGTTTCTTTTTTCTTACACTGTTACTTCTGCTAGCATCCTATAGGGGTCTGCTACCACTATAGGGTTACGCCTCTCAGCGTAAAGATTTTATTAATTAAATAATCAATATTTAATTAATATTCTCTATACCAAATTTGGATGTATACATTTTTCCCCTCTTTGAAGTGACGTGTTTATGCATTGCTTCAAAGAAAATTTTTACCAATGTTGCTAAAATTTCAATAATGCCTCATATAGCGATTTTCAAAAGATTACGAATGTATGCCCCCTCGAGGGATAAATTGAGGAATTTTTTATGATAAAAGATTTTTGATGATTTTTGAAAACTTCCGATGATGTATAATAATGAAATTCTGATGTGATGATATTCCAGAGATTTGTCTCCCGATATGGAAGAATTTGAGCTGCCCCAATTAATTGACCATTTTAAAAATTAAAATATCCCACCAAAATTACCTTTTTAATTATCCTTATTAAGAGGTAAAAAGTGAAAAGAGGATTCATTTGTGCATTGGTAATTTTGAAAATTGGTGAAGTGAGAGCATTCTTGAGCATTTGGTGAAAATGGTGATCCCTTACGATACTCACTGATTCGAGTGGGTGCAACGACACAATTGACCAACAGGATACAGACCTTTGGTATGAATCTCGAAATCTTTCTTGTGAATTTGAAATCAATTTTTTTTCGTCTGTAATTTTTGGAATTTTAAATTTTAAAATCTTTTGGCACATACTAATAGTTCCCCATCACATAGACTAGTTTTAATGGTGCATCTGCTTAGAGTTTTACCGCATATACTAGTTTTGATGGCACATTGATAGTCTGTAACAACACATCCATGTTTTGGCGCAACAATGGTCTATAATGGCACATCCAAATGGTCAATAGGGCATCGTCAAGAAATGGCACATTAGATTAGGGTTTTAGCGCATCAAAGAGATTGTCCAACACATTTGATAGAATGGCGCATACAAGTGATTCTCCAGTGCATCGAAGGAATATTCTGGTGCATTGAAAGAAATGGCACATTGGCAATCTGTTATGGTGCATCGACCCAATTTGGTGGTGCATCTTCCTTTTAGTGCAATGAAGCCCTGTTATGGCACATCTAGGACATAATTTGAAGAATTTTTTTCTCCTAAAATTTGATGATGTTTTCTCACATCAGCCAATGATTTATTGTTGATGATAGATTAGATGATTTAGTGATCTCATGATAGGCGAAATGCACTAATGATGTTTTTTTGACCTCATGATAGGCGAGGATCAAAAATAGATGTTCACGAGATTTGATAGAAAATCTCACTAGAATTGATAGGATGATTGATTGATGTTTGATTGCTTTGCTGATTTGATTTGATTGATTGATCAATGTGTTGATTGTGATGTTTTATAATGATAGGAGACATATTTAGATAATCTTCAGTCTTGAGAGTGATTCCCATGGACTTGGGAGTTGATCCCACATCTGTCACAGGCTAATAGAGATATCATTGAGTGATGCAGATTATCCTCACTGATTGATATGCCCCAGATTAGGATTAATCGGGGATTGTTTACTGCATTGGCAGAGAGGTGGCATAGCGACCGCAACACTTTTCATTTGGCCACCAAAGAGATGACTGTTACGCAAGAGGATGTCTACAAGATATTGTGGATTCATGTGGTAGGTGATATCGTGACCTATGATCACACTGAGTAGGGAGGTACAAATGCTCTACACCGGATATTCCATGATGACCATATTGCTAGGTATGAGATGCCTTAGTAGGAGATGTTTGAGAGATATGCCCCTTTACCTCCTATAATTGTGGGATTTGTCGATGGCTTCTTATGTCCTAACAAGAAGGAAAAGGGATTGTCCATTGGTTGGGGTCAAACATTGGAGTAGATGATTCGATTTGGGACTTGTTTCACTTGGAGTTCATGTATGCTTGCATAGTTATACCATGATTTGCACCAGATAGAATACCTCAAAGGAGCCAATCTGTCTGCAGGTGTGACCCTCTAACAAACATGGGCTTGGAAGCATATTGCAGTGACATGGCCGAAGACAAACAAATTTTGACCATTTGGGAGACCCTATGTCTATGGTTATGCAGGCCCAGTTGTCTAACATAAGCTAGGAAAATTGGAGTATTGGAGATGGGTACTAGATGATCTAGATTATGTTACCTGGCGGTTGTATGTAGACTGTGAGCAGTGGGCCGAGGATCATTTGGAGGTGCCTTATTTTATGACTATCAGATACCTTATTGGGTGGACACGCTTTATTATCGAGAGATTCTTGTTGTGGAGGGTGCTCAGACAATATGGCTGAGTTCAAGGGATGCCTCAGGGATTGGCTATTTATGCATGGAAGCAGCAGGATGCAACCTAGTGGGGGTCTGCGTTATCTTATGATGCTGCATGTGATGAGTATCATCATTTACATCAATGATTTGGTATTACCTTTCAACAATTGTTGAGGGATATATGACTAAGGAGTACTCCCAGTATTTTTCTGAGCATCCATTTCTGAGGATTTTGAGACCTGATGAACCAGTGTTGGTGTTAGAGGATGATGAGGATAGACCACCCAAAAGGAGGAGGGGTAGAGGTGGAGGCAAGGAGGCAGGAGGCAGTGATGATGGTGGAGATGATGGTGATGATGATGGCAGAGATGACAGTGGTGCCTACCCGGGATTGGATGTTAGAGTGCCTCGCAAGAGGCGATCCTTAGTGGTAGCAGTGCAGTAGCAGGTGCAGATACGGTTTCCCTCACAACAGCAGCAGTCTCAGATCGCAACATTGCATGCTTAGATTCAGACCTTTCAGGGCCAGTTGACACAAGTGTGGGACAGTTACAGACGTAGACACAGTTATTGGCACAGGTTTAGACATAGCTCTTATAGGCCTAGGGACAAATACAGACTTTGACAGCCGAGAGGGATGCTACCAAAGAACAATTGGCTCAAGTGCAAGGCTAGAGATAGGTATAGGTATAAGTACAGGTGCAAGGCCAGACTACTACATTGGCTACGGAGAGAGATGCACTAAGGTGATGGGCAAAGCAAGCAGAGGCTATCACTAAGAGATTGCAGCAGGTTACGACAACTGTTGGATCCACATACTATTTTAGGGAGGTTCGTCGTACTACACAGGAGGCCTAATTTTACAGAGACCGATATCATAAGTTGGTTCCTCCCAAGTGGCGAGTGAGCTTTTCACAATCCTGATGTAGCAAGTCATACTCTCAGATAGTTAGTGTGGGTGTCACACAGCCATTACCTGGAGATTAGAGAGATCCAAGTACGGGTCCATCAGGTACAACATGAGGTATAGGTCTAGGGATGCCAACACCATTTGGAGGGAACACCAGAGCTACACCATTTGGAGGGAACACCAGCTAGCTCTGATATTTGATGCTTTATTGTGATGTATACACTGATACTCAATGATTTACTTCCATTTTGATTATGTATTTCTTCATATTAAGATATCCTTATACACTTGACATCATTTTGAGATATATGTATGCAGTGATGATGATGGTTGTCCTATGTGCTTATGTGTGTTGATCATGGTGGATGCATTAAATTTCCTATTATGTATGCTATGTGTTGTTTCATGATGATATTATATGGTATGGATGCAACATATGTTATGATTCTATGACATTTTATGAATAATGTCTATATGCTATTTTTTTTTGTACTTTTTTGATGCATGAATGAATATTAATGTAGAAATGGATGAATGGAATGATTAAATAATGGTGGATTAATTCTACATGTTCTTATATATGCATGCTATTATGATGTATGATATGCATGGTGCTCTATGTTTTTGTATTTTTTGATGCAAATATATGGATGTATGGATGAATGGAAATATACATGTGTTGGTGTTTTGTAATGCAAATGGATAAAAATGATATGATCAATGCTTTGTTTTTGGATTTTCGTGATGCAAATATATGACCTAATGGCTAGATGAATGATGAAATGATATAATAATGTACGAGTGATATCCTAATGCTCATGCCTCTAAAATGTGAATGATCTTTTTGGTAATGTCAAATGTACTCAATCTATTAATGATAGAAATAACATCAGCCTTGGAGAGATCTATAAATAGCATTACAACATCTAGTATGAATGCAACCTAAACATGCAACTCTAACAATGCAATGTTTTCATCCCAGTAATCAATTTATTGTGCTAGGTATCATCATTGAGCTTTTAAAATGTTGAAAGTGAGTACAAACATCGATGGTATAATTAAACTATGATGACCTGAGTACTACTTTCATGATGTTTGATAGTGCAAGTTAACATGTGCATCTAGGTATAATTAAACCAAGATGACGTGAGCATTCCTTGCATAAACAAACAAGAGTTAACCATTTTCCTATGTGAATCCAAAATGTCATCAATAATACTTTGTAGAGCACGTCCCATGATGATTCACATAGTAGTAATGATCAACTCACAGACAACAAAAAAATAAAAATATCATTCTTGATCATAGCTTCTCTATTTCTTAACATCCTTGAGTTGCTCCTAAGAAATGATAACAACAATCATAATGCAAATAATTTGAACATATGTGTGAAAGTGATAAAATTATGATTCAGAATATCGTCACCAAGTGAATTTTTTTTCTTCAATTGATTGACTTTGTTGTTGTTGGTTCGGATTATTGTTTTTGGTGAATCTGATTGATGTTCAAAGTTGTAGCCCATTTGATTGTTGTGTTTTTGCCATGTTGTCATACTATTGTTTGTCTGTCACTTTGTAAGCTCAAAGATAGATTTCCCCCAATGAGTTCAAGATTTTTCCCCTAGTGGAAACAAACCAATTTTATTATGGGTATGTGTAATAGTTAAGAAGCCAAGGTGAGACATGACTGACATAGCAGAATATGTACATGAGGCTCAAATGAAGGATGTGGATAATGATAGTAAAGAGCTAATGATCGAAACACATTCCCACAGAGGAAGAAGTCGGCCTATCACAAATAGCGCCTATTTCCAAGTTTTCACTACTTGCTTTTATTACACTTTTTCATATTTTATGATTTTTTGTATTTTTTTCTCTTTTTTGATCTTTTTGTTGTCACCAAGATGCCTGTTTGTTAGGTTTTCGCTAGGGTGACCATTTTTTCAAGACATTTTCTAATATTTTTGGATTTTTTTAGGACTTTTTCCAAAGCAGTAGATGAATCATGTGTAGAATTTCTTGAGATGGAGGTTGTCCATGGGCTCCTCAAATAGGTCTCATGTTGGCGTGGATAGCTGGTATGCTCTTGAACCATAGACTGGCACAATGACAAAGGGGCCCAACCAATTTAGTTTAAACTTTCCTTTATTCTCTCTATCCTACTGATTGCATGGATTCTCCTTCAACACTAAGTCACCCACTTGAAATGTTATGGATTTTACCTTATGGTTGTAACTTCTAGACATCTATTGTTGGTAGAATTTCAGGTGGTTCACTGCATGTTAGCACTACTCATCTAACAATTCCAGTTCTTGTAATCTTGATACCCAATAGTCCTCATCAGAGATGATACCCTTCAATGAAACCTAGAGTGATGGTAATTCCACCTCAATGGGTACAATGGCCCCAGATCCATATACTAGAGCATATGGTGTGGCTCTTGTTGGTGTGTGAATACTGGTGTAGTATGCCCATAGAGTAGGGTTTTATTGGATGTGCTAATTGCATCCTACGTCATTGATTGTTTTCTTCAGAATTTTCAAAATAGTTTTGTTGGAGGCCTCAGCCTGACTGTTTCCTTGAGGATAGTGTGGCATAGAGAAGCGATGCTAGATATTGAACTTCTCACACAATTCTTGCATGTCTTGATTTTTGAATAGTCTTCCATTGTTAGTGACAATGGATTAAGGGATGCCATACCGACAGATGATGTAATTGAGGATGAATGATGAAATTTGCTTTCCTATGATGGTGATTAGAGGAAGGGCTCCAATCCACTTCATGAAGTATTTTGTAGTTGTGATGATAAACTTGTGTCCATTCAACAAAGATGGATGAATTTTACCAACAAGATCTAGTCCCCATTGACAAAAGGGCCATGTTGATGAAAAAGGTTGAAGTTCTTGCACCGGTGCATGGATGAGATTTCCATGAATCTGACACTTTTGACATTTCTTGACAAAATGGGAAGACTCCTCTATGCTTGGCCAATAGTATCCTAAACAAAGGAGTTTCTTGGCTAAGGTTAGACCACTTGAATGAGTTCTGCAAATATCTTCATGAACTTCTCATAAATCTATTTCAGACTCATCGCGTTCCAAACACCATAGGAGAGTTCCATCAAGACCTCATCGGTATAGTACATCTACAATAAGCATATGTCGGGTGATTCAGCGAATGAAATTGCATTTTTGATTTTGAGACAAGTCGGGTGGAAGGACATTATCTTTTAGGTAGGTATAAATTTCATCATAGATTGAGGTATTGGTATCAGATAGGTGATAGATAACTTGGGATTCGGTATCATCATAAGCAAGGGAAAACAATTGTTCCACCAAGAACTCGTAATGGCTTCTTTTCTCTAGAATTTGTAACAAGGAAGCAATAGTATCCATGGCATCAACGACTTTATTGTACAGTCTTAAAATCTATTCAAATTTCATATCCACAAAGTATTTCTTAAAGTCATCAAGCATTCTTTTGTAGGGCATTAGTTTGTCATCTTTTGTTTTATAATCATCATTGACTTGGTTAATGACCAACTGAGAATCTCCGTATACTTGCAATTCTAGGATCTTCCATTCCATGGTTGTTTTAATGTCAATGATTAATGCTTCATACTCTGCCATGTTGTTGGTACAAGGGAACATCAGTTTGTATGATTTTGGTATGGTATGTCCTTATGGAGTGACAAATAGGATTCTGGCTCCTTATCCGTGTTGGGTGTGGAATCCATCAAAGTATAGTGTCCACTATTTGGGAGCCAAGGTGAGGACATCAACATCTGGAAATTCAATCTGTAAAGGATGATTATTTGGTAGAGGTGCATATACTAACTGGTCAGCGATTGCTTGTCCTTTTATTTCTTTCTTGTCCACATATTGGATATCAAATTCACTGAGTATCATGACCCACTTAGTCAATCTCTCGGTTAAGTTAGGTTTGTTGAGAAGGTATTTGAGAAGGTCTATGTTAGCTATCAACTTGATGGTGTGAGTTAGCATGTAGTATTGTAACTTTTGGGTAGCGAACACTACTGTGAGACAAGCCTTTTCAATGGAGGTATAATTGATCTCATAGTCATTTAGTGTCCTGTTGATGTAGTAAATTGCTCTCTTTTCCTGTTGAATCTTCTTGTGCTAATAGAGCTCCCAATGGTGTCTTAGTTGTAGCAATGTATAACAATAGTGGCTTTCCTTCCGCTAGTGGTACTAGGACAAGTGGATTCATTAGATATTATTTCAATTGCTTGAAGGCTCTCTCACATTTCTCATCCCATCAGAAAGAAATATGTAGCAAATGAGTGAAAGGATGGGTCTTGTCTGCCAACTATTAAATGAATTTGCAGATTGATTGAAACCTCCCTTGTAGAGATTAGAGTTTCCTGATGTTCTTTGGCAGTGGAATTTCCATGATAGCTTTAACTTTGGTCGGGTCTACCTCAATCCCCTTTTCTGAAACTATGCACCCCAATAGTTTGGCTAAAGTAAATCCAAACACATTTCTTTAGATTCAGTCGTACATTGAATTTCTTTAGTCTAGTGAAGATTTTATCTAAGATATCTAAGTGTCCCTCTCTGGTATATGATTTAGCTAATAGATCATCCACATAGTCTTCCATGAAAGTATGCATCATATCATGAAAAATGGTTGTCATGGCGCATTGATAAGTAGCTCCTGCATTCTTCAATCTGAATGGCATGGCATTCCAATAAAATGTTCCCCATGGGCATGTAAATTTCTTATCTTGATCCTCTGGAGCTATCTTGATTTAGCTATATCTGGAGAAACCATCCATTAGTGACAACATGCCATATCCTGCCATTAAGTCTACTATGATATCTATGTTTGGTAGAGGAAAATCATCTTTGGAACAAGCTTTATTAAGATCTCAAAAATCTTTGTAGATATGAATGTTGTTGTCAGGCTTTGAAACTGGTACAATATTGGAAATCCACTCGGCATAGTCAATGGGTTTGATGAATCCTGTGTCTAACAACTTCTTTAGCTCTACTTTTACCAATAAAGTGATATGTGGGTGCATTTTCCTCAACTTTTTCTTGACTAGTTTCACTCTTGGTGGTAATGATAGGTGATGCATGATGTGTTTTCGATCAATCCCTGGCATGTCGACGTAAGACCAAACAAAGTTGACTTGTTTTTCTATGAAAATTTTGAGAAAGCTTGGTTTTTCTTGGTCTATCAAAGTTGTTGCTAGATGGATGGTCTTTATTGTTTCTTCAGTGCCGATGTTGATAGACTATGTGGGTTCAATCAAGACCTTTAATATTTCTTGAAAGTGTTATGGGAGAGTATCAAATCTTCCATCCTTTGACACCTCAGAGAGGTTTTTTCCATTGGATGCACTCTTTTTTTTTACTTTTTCTAGATCTAATACTACCATTGAATGGTTTTCGCCATCAGATCTATTTCTTACGTTATTCATTTTGTAGCTGGAAGATTTGATACTCCCTTGTGTGGAAGCCTAGTTACGATGTTCATTGGTGGAATTTGTTTCGGGTTTGTTGGCACAAAGGAAGTTAACAATGGCATCGTCATTTGAAAATGTAGGGATGTCAAATGGCTCAATCAGGTCCCAATCTATGAGCTCAGGATGTACTAGGGATAAGAAGTTAGTAGACTGATTAAGGTTAGAGATGGTAAGAGTTTTGATGGCAGTGTCTTCAATTTTCCCAATAGAAAAATCAAGGTCTATAAGGTAACTCTCCTCCAAATTATCTATTTCACTTAGAGTCAAATTGTCTTTGCTAGAATCATCAAGGTGTTGCAACCCTAATTCAAGTGGTCTAGCACCTAAACCTTGTCCCTCTTCAAGTAGGGGTGCATACTTGTGTACCACATCAATATCCTTGTCATGACAAGACTCTTTTGATAGGGAATCCCACTCATATTCATTAGAATCAGTTCCATGATCATCACTAGCTTGTAACTGTAGGATTCTTTCAACCACCTTTTCTTTTGTAGATCCTCTTTATAACCTAGTCCAATCTTTTCTTTTGGATTAATTAAGATGGGTTGAATGGGTTCTACAATTCCTTCCTTCCTTTTCCCTATACGACCTTTTCCCTCATATCCCATCTTTTCCAAGATGGTGAAGCCTTTTCCATATTCGGTTGTTTATACATTTTCAGTTGTTGTTTGGGATTCTTCTTCATCCTTATAGAGCTAATTTAGAATATCTTTGCCTTCTGCTTCATCAAACCTAGTGCTTTCTTTTATAAACTAACCATCAAATTTGGTAACTGTTGGTCATGTCTATCGTGTTGATGTGGAGGGTTGCCCATATGACTTTAGAGAAGAGAATTGTGAAATGCATAGTGATCGTTCAATAAAATATTCACCAACACCTTTATCCTTGACTTGGACTTTTTCATCAAATTATTTTGTTAAGGTATTCAATGGGCTTCATAATTTAAGGAGGTGGAGGGAGCAACTTCTTTCTTCTTAGACTATTTAGACATGGAACTAGGTTGACCTTCATGATTTGAGGAGATGGCCAATGGTTTAGATGAGGAACTTGATTGGACTTGATCATTGGAAGGGATGGAAATGGAAACTTCTCTGTTATGAGGCACAAAAACAACTTGGATAGATTTTAGGGTATTGCAATACTGAGGACTATTTGAATCAACCGAAATGGTGATTTCTTGGCCACCACAAGGAAATTTCAAACATTGATGGTAGGTTGATGAAACCACTTGCATTTCATGGATCCATGGGTGGCCCAATAGTATGTTATAGGTCAAATCCTTGTCTAAGACTTGGAAAATTACATCTTTTTGGATCGGTCCTACTTGAATAGGTAATACAATCAATCCCTATGAAGATCTTTCCTCATCATCATATGCTTTTATTGTAATCCTTTTATTTGAATCAATTGCATTCTCAAAAAATCCTAAGGCATGAACAAGCTTTAAAGTACATACATTTAGGTTGGTTCCTCCATCTATTAGGACGTGTTTGACACTGTGTTTATGAATTAAGACTTCAATGTGGAGAGCAACATTGTGGGGATGAGAAATAGATGCGTCATCATTTTATGAGAAGGACAAACAATGTGGTGTGGTCAAATGTCCCACCATGGCTTCGAATTTACAAACTTCATATTCGTTGGTACTATTGTGTCCATTAGAGATTTTTTCAAAATCTCTTTGTGGGTGGGTGAAATCTTAAGCAATTCCAATATCGATATTTGTTTAGGATCTCTTGTAATTGGTCCACTATGTTATATTGATTGGATGAGGTAGCGGGTGTTTTAGATGAACTTCCTTTTAAGACATATTTGGCCTATGTTCTTATGGTTGCGTTCATTGGTATGCTATCTTGTTTCCCATTGATTTTAATGACATTGATTTGAGTATCATTTGAAGTCATGTCTAGTTTGATGTTGTTGATTTGATTTTCAAGGATAATGATGTCTTGTTCTTATTTGATTGGAATGTCATAGATCAAATTATCGTTTGTAGTAATGTCTTGATGGTCACTAGTTTTGATGGTATTCATTTGGTCTTCGACTACTAAGATATGATTTATGACAGTATCATGGACATAGTTTACATTCTTTCCTTTGCTATTTGTTATAGAGGAATCCCCTTTTTCATAGTTCGGTAAAGGATTTTTAAATGCTCAATGATCTGCATTTATTTGGGGTTCCTCTATTTGTATGATCTTGTTATCTATCAAATCTTGTTTTTTTTGTTTCAATTGCAATGCAACTATTTGTTTGATGGCCTTTGCATTGATGAAATTCACAATAATAGGCATCATTCCACCATGACGATTTTACGTTTGGTTCAAATCCTTGAGTGTTAGGTAGCGTTATGAGGTTATTTACAAGAAGTTCCCTCAATGCAGATTCGTGTGATTGACCCAAAGGTGTGAATTTTCTACGGTTTGATTGTGTTTGATATAGTGGAGGTTTTGATGTGGTGTTACTTTGATTGTGACCATTTTGATTGTTGGATGGATTGATATTTTGATTAGTTCCTTGATTGATGTTTTGATCAATCTTGGTTGTGGTTCCTGATAGATTAAAGACTGGTTTTGCATTATGTGTTTCGGCAACACCATCATTGGCATTTTTGTTCCTTGTCCCAAATTTGGGTTTCTCATGGTTGTGATCGTTAGAGGCGCTAGCATTGTTTGATCCTTCATCATGAATTTTCAATACCCCTATTTTGACTAAGGCTTATTCGATTTAAACTAGGGGGACATTGTAATTGCAATCTATAACTCATTTCACTATTAAGGTTGTCAATGAAAATCTCCATCTTTACTTGTTCAGGTATGGAATGAGCATATGGAGCGAATAACCTTCTCCACCTTTGTAATAATACAAGAAAAGATTCTCCTTGTTTCTGTTTGGTATTACAAAGATCCTTCATGGTTATCTCATGTGCAATGTTATATGAATACTGAGTGATGAATTTGTTGACAAGTTCTTGAAAGGATTTTATGCCCGATTGTAGTTTTGAAAGCCATTCTATGTAATGGCCTCCTAAGTTGTGAGGAAAGAGTCTCATCAAATATGTGTCCTCATGAGCAAACTCAAGACTCATTGTTTGAAATTCTCACACATGGTCTATGGGGTTCGATTTCCCGTTGTATTTGTCGTATTTTGGTAATTCACAATTTGGGGGAAATGGTATCATGTTTAACCTTCTATCAAAGGGATAGGGACAAATATCTTGTAATAAGTATCTTTTTAGAGTCCCTCCTTGCATATCTTGTAGTTGTTGAAGGTTTTGTATCTGATGTGTTATGATAGCCATTTGATCTATAGGAGTTGTTTTAGTCTCAGTTTTCTTTGGGATTCCCTTCAATTTATTGACATCAAAGTCACTTGGTAATTTGGCCCCTTGATTTGCTAACATTAAGAGGTATTTTTCTCCATATTTTTCAAATACTTCTTCGAGGAATTTATGAAATTTGGGATCTTGCTTTGCTTGTTCTATTTCCTCTATTATCTCTTCCATTTCATTTTGGGAAATCTTGTGAAAGGGGTTTTCTTCTGGTTCACCCATGGTATTTTGTGGTTCAAGTTCTTTGTCTTTAAGTTTTTGTCTTTGGGATATTGTTAAAATGAGCATGTAATTGATGAAGGTTTGCTAAATTTTGATTTTTATTTGAGAGTGCCAAAGGGATACCTAGGTTGAATAGAATAATGAATTCTATTGATGTAATCAAGGTGATAAAATTTGATGTAAAGTGTATTGTTTCGAGATGAAGGATGATAAATCTTGATGGGGAAACTCAACTTGATGATCAAATTTTTTGTTTTTGATGATGATTGGGCACTTTTAGATGTGTGATCAAAGTTTAGGTAAAGGATTTCACTTGTAGAAGTCAATTTTAACAAGTTAGACTCTAAGGAACTTAAGGAATAATTTTGAACTTGAGAAGATTTTGCAATTTTGGTTCCAATTGTAAAATGGTGGAAAATTTCCTTTTTAGACAAGATGTTCAAACCTTTGGAAAAGTCTTAAATTTTGGCAATAGTAAAATGAATACAAGCTAGGGTTATTCTTTGAAGCTTTTCTATAAAAATTGAAGAGCAATCTGTCTCTAAATTCGTAGAGTGTTGAGAGATGTTTTTGATGAGCTTTTGGACAAGAGTTATGGACTTTGGTTTCCGGATTTTAATCTTTTATGAAATCATTGGATAAAGGACATGTTTAGACTCTATTGTTTATGAGGAATGATTCTGAATTGGAAAATGTTTCTAAATCTGGTTTCAAAAAAATTAGATAGAGGTCGAATTCAACTCTTTGGTTATGAATTTTGGTGAATGCTCTATTATAGTTAGTGAATGTCCTGAAAGGAAGATGCATTATAGCATGACTTGGATGCACCACATAAAGACTGGGATGCACCATAGAAAGACGGGGATGTGCCATAGAATCAGGTGAAAGTGCCACAAAATAACTCAAATACGCCAAATTTTTGGGTCCATGCATCACAAAATTTGGTAAATGCGCCACAAAATTTGGGGTAGACGCCGACAAAAGCGATGAAAGCACTATAATAGAAGGTGGATGTGCTGAAAAAGTTCATGTATGTACTGTAACAAAGGGTAGATACGCTGGAAAAAGTGGTTAATATGCTACAGAAAACAATGAATGCACTAAAAGGCAAATGTAACAATTTGTTTCCAGTTTACTTGATTTTTTTGGTTTTTGGCCAAAGAATGGTTTGTTCCAAATGATGTGTTTTGAGTCATAGTTTTTCACTTTTCCAGTGTGTGAGTTTTTTTTTTTAAACATTTTGACAAGCACAATCAAGCAAAGCACACTCCTATGGTTGTGAAAGACTATATTCTTTTGGATTCCACGTCAGTTTTATCCCAACTGCACTTATTTTTAGTGGATGAATTTAGAAGCTTGGTCACACGGGCTCCCCCTTACAATGCACTCACTTCTTAGGTCATCCAAGCTTCCAACCTCCATAAAACTCCCATGGTAGGTTGATCATCTCTACTAAAAACTGCGAGAATGTGGGTGCCTTTACAACAACCATTGCTACACCAAAGAATAGATAAAGGTTTTTGGCCAATCTACAACAAGGGTTTTAGTAAGGACTTTATGTTCATGGGGGTTTATCCATGTAGCGAGAGACCATTGATAACCTTCTCGTCAGAACCAACCTCATGATACTAGCCTTTGTTCAAGTATCCACACTTATATAACGATTGGAAATGCACTTGGATTTAGTGTGTTATTGGTTCGGTCGTTCCCTTGGGTGAGTACTTTTCCCCACAAGGTAGGCCCTCTAGGATAAACAAAAGCAAGTGAGTATACCCACAGTTTGATCTGTCTTTATTTCACATGAATAAAGAGAGAACACACATTGTATACCCTACTCACACTCGCAAATAAATAAGAATGGGTATGGCTTTTTGGTCACCCAGTTAAGGGGAGAGCATATTCCTACCATTCAATACACACAAAAGACAATGAAAATGAATGGATTTGGCTTTTTGGTCACCTAGTTAAGGGGAGAGCATATGCCTACCATTTAATACATGCAACAAACATGGGGTTCTTTCCTTTTTAATTAGTCTAGATTCCTAATTTAAGTGTAAAGGAAAGTAAATCAATCTAGCCCCTACATCAAATTTATCAGTAGTTTTCCATAAATTTTTCTTTGACAAGCGTTCTTGAGTTTTAGCAAAGTCTCTGGCAGGATTTATGAAGCCTGCACAATAGAAAAACACATATTAGTTTTCAAACTCAAAATAAACTTGCAGAGAAAATAAAATGCACCATTATAGTAAGTTGATCCACTGAAAAGGTAAATGCGCTATAGAAACAATTGAATGTGCCACAGAAAACATGAAATGCGCTACAGAAATAGGTGAATGCACCACAAAAACCCCCTAATGCACCATAAAATGGCGTGAATGTGCCAAAGAAACTAGTGGTTGCACTGAAACAATTAGTGAGTGCACCAGAGAATCTTTCATATGCGTCAAGGAATTATTTGTTGCACCAAAGAAACTCACGTCTGAACTTGTAAAAACATACTTTCTAGAAAATATCAAAATAACAGGGACTAGGCCCCACAGTGGGTGCCAATTTATGTGTGTAAGAAAAATATGTGAATTATACTAACAAATAACACACAATAGATGCAATGTATTATAGTAAGGAAATCTAAATTAACAAAACATAATTTGATAAAGTAATTCCTTAAAAATATTCCATCTCCCTCTATTCTTAAATGTCCTAGTAATTGTGCTCTCATATCTTAATTGTGCACTAAATCACTAGGATGCCACCTAAGAAATGAGTAGCCACTAAACTAGAATGCAAAAACTTATGCCTACACCTACATGATTTTGATGATTAAGCTTAATAATATGATGAAATGACATGATGAATGAATTGGTGTATACATAATGATATGACAATGATGCAAAACAAAATTAAACTAATGGAGATGATATGGAAACTATTCTAAATGTTGAATTTAAAAAAACTAAGAAACATCTAAAGGAGCCATGATTCTAATCTAATTGCTAAACTATTTTAAATGTTGAATCAAAATGTAATTAAGCTCTCAAATACTAAATGAATTCCTATAGAGTAAATTTTATGCAATCTTCTCCTATGACAAAGTTGTAAATGGGCCTCAATTTATAGATTTATCTAAGGCATCAGGTGAGTTGGCAACAATGAATGATCAAGATTTGATCTAGAGAGAATCAATAGTGAGGAAGGAGGAAGGTGGAGAAATAAGGAAATTGTTCCCTTTAATAGAACAATTTTGCCAAGTGTAGAAAAGAATCAATGGAAGGAAGAAGCCATGTGTCCTTGAGTTGGTTAAAATTATTGAGAGTAAATATCCATTTTAGAAATTAAGAATAATTATTTTCATGTGACACATGGTGAGTTGGAAGATGAGGTGGAAGGAGGTTAGAAGAGTATGGAGAAATGTAACAAAATTCGAATTAAAAATTCCAATTCAATGAAAGGAAATTAATCAAATAAAACAAATTAGTTAAACTTGTTTATTTAATTAAATCATGAAGAAAGTGGTTTAGATAAGAGGAATAAAAAAAATACAAACTATGTAAATAATTTTTTCAATTTATTTATATAGTAGAGGAATAAATATTTTATTAATTAAATAATTGATATTTAATTAATATTCTCTAGACCAAATTTGGATGTATACAGGGCCTTTAATACTTTGCATACAAATTGGCCTTATATATATTCCATGTCAATTGAGTATGTCTATGTGACACCCCTCTGATTTGTTATGTTTTCTTAACAACTCCGATACTTTGTTAGACTTTATTTTATGTTATTGTTATTCTATCGCTGACAGTGGAGCGATGATAGACTATATTGATGTGATGACACATTATTTGCATGGTGATTATGTTAATATGCTTTATGTTTGCATAGATGCTTAGTTGTGATGACATTGCTAAATATGCTTATTGTAGTTTAATTGATATATTATCTCATCTGTTGATGTGACATTGTATTGGTGAAGAGAACGGTATTGCATCACTCACTTGCGAGTGCCCTATGATTTTCGCAATTCTCTCTTTAGGGTGTGTATGAATTACTATCTGTATACATGTACAACATTTGTTTGTTGCAGGATTGCAAGTACAAGACATTAGATTCACCTGGTTTCATAGGTCTGAGTGTGTCCACTATTCTATAGTAATATTGAGAGATAGTAATAGGCTACCTAGTCATACCTTTACCCTAGTACAGTGTGTCATCAATTTGAGATTTGGTCTTAGCCTTATCATTGTGGTTCTGGGTATTTTATTATTGTGCAAGTTTAATTTGGTAGATTAAATGTGTATTTGATTTAAATATTTAATTAATTGAATTATTGTTGTAAAAGCTTGAGAATAAATAAATAAATAAATTTAATTTAGTTATATTGTTGAGAAATTTTTATTATTAAGAAATAAATGGTAATTAAATAAATAAGAGTATTTAAATTGATTGCAATTAGTAAATTGTTTTATTTTATTTAAATGCATGTGGTTGGAAAATATCTTTGGTTGTTGAGGGAAAATATATTTTGTTGGGATAACTGTGAGTTAGAAATTTATGATCTTATTGTTGTAAATTGATTCTCAAAAAAAAAAGAAAAAAAAAGAGAGAAGAAAGTGGTTTTCACGGGAAGAGTTTTTTTTGGGGTTTGGTGGAAAGAATTTGCTGAGGAAATTGTGGATCTCTCAGAGGTTTTTGTTTTAGAATCTTGTTGTAAAATTCTTCACTGTGGTATTGTTGTGTTTTCTGGAAAGAGGCAATTGCACTAGAGGAAGCTTTGGCTACATTGGAAAATTGAACCTACAAAGAAACTCGGCAACATTTTTTGAGGGAACTGTTCTTTTGGAATAGGTTCCTTTATTGTTTTTGTAAATTTTGAATTGAAAAGTTGTTTTTATTACTATAATGCAATTTGGAAATGTTTAGAAAAAGATTTTCTATACTGTAGAAGCTCTTGTTTCTTTCTTTTAAAAGATTGTCATGAACGTTGAACCTCTGTAGAAAACAATTAAAAATCCTCAGTGTAATTTGTTCATTCGAAATAGATTGATATAGAAGGAAATTATAGATGTCTATAGAAAATCATTATTTTGTTTGTTTTCCCTATTTCTTTAATTATTTGGGAAAATGAAATTTCCGAGCTTTCCTATAGAAAACTTCTTTTGTGTAATTTATTTGTTCAATTTGAACTAGTGATTGGATTAATTTTATATAAATATATATATATATATATACATATATATTGTAATATATACGTACATATACTTATATATATTATATAAATTATTGTATTTAATTTAGTATTGAAAATTCCCTGAGTAAATTTTATCTTTTAAGCTAAATTATGCAAAATTGTCGTACGGCAAATTAAATTCGGTGTTGAATTTATTTATGAAATCATAGTTAGGAAGGGGGCGATGGGAATGAATTCCCATCGCCACCTTTATTTTGAAAGTGGGGACGACCTACTATGGCAGTGCAATCCACATGTATGTGGGGAAGGCGCTAACACATGCAACGTCTTCCACCATCCTTTCTGTTGGTGCAATCTGTATAGTATGTACGTTGTAGAATTCATATGCGAGTTCTTTGTTTATTTAATATATATATTATATATTTATGTATATATATATTATACATATAATATATAATATACATATTATTTATAATATGTATTTTATGTTTTATGTGTAAATATATATATAATGTGGAAATTGTATTGTAATTATTTTTAAAATATAATTTGGGGAGATTGTATTTAATTATTTAATTAAATAATATATTAATATGTATATATATATTGATATTTTAGTTATATATATATATATATATTAAATATATGTATTTAATGCGTGAGTAGAAAAATAAATATTGTTAAAGCATGATTAATTAAATTAAATGATTGATTATTTTATTATGAAATTGAGATAATCGTATGAGTAATTGGGAACTGGAAGTAATAATTTAGTTTAAATGTTGTTGAACAATTTGTTAGAATTATGTTTAAATGGTGTGTTTTAAATATGGGAAATTGATTGTAATGGATTTAGGAAATCTGAATGATAGCATTTCTTTAATTGTTTGATGTTGTATTTATAAAGCACGTGTTTCTATAATTGTATACTAGGGGGAGTTATTTTTTATGTGAAAATCTAAGTCTTTCAGAGTTGTAAATTGTGGAAGGGTTGTTGTAACTATAGTTCACCCTTTGAGCTTTCTTGGGTAGTGCACGTATTGGGATTCAGTATTGGACAACTGTAGAGATGTGTACCTTTTGAGGCGTAATGGTTATTGTGGTTAGTTTTAGTGCACTATCTACCCTTGGCATGTGGTTTTTGAGTTATGTGTTGTCGATAGGGGAGTGGCTTTTAGCGAGGGCCGGGACACGAAGTGGTCCAAGGACAACTCATGTGGGAGTCAATATAATCAAGTAGGAATTAAATAATATATTATCTTAACACATTTAGCAAGATAATTAGCATTTTCCATTGGCTCAAGGGCTTGTATGAGACTTGAGATGAGTTGGGAAGGCCTGGAATGGCTATATTGTTATTTTATCTTCTCGAAAGATAACCGATTCTGCACTGGTGTGTATGTGGGGCTGAAATTGTGAGAGGTTACTAGGATAACCCTAGAGGGGGTCCAAGACCTAGGAAGATATCCTTTGGACAACCAATGCAACCTTTGTGATGACACTCCTCCTATGACAACAGTTGGTTTATTTGTATTGTGTTTGTAATTGATTCAGTGATTCTGGAAGCAATGTGACCATTGTCCTTGTGACTTGTACTATGATTATTTTGTTTATGGCATGTGTCTAGAGGTAGTAGGATTTTCTTGGTTACCTTTTACTATCTCCTAACATGAGGGTTGGGCCTACGGGTACCATATGGTTGGGTGGCGTGCATCTTACATTGTTGAGTTTCTCTTTCTATTCGTGATGGCAGGATCTTCTTGTTTGAGGAGCTCGTGTGGTTCTTGAAGTTGTTCTTCTCTTTCTTCATTGTAACTATGGATCATTATGTATAATTGTAGTACCTCATTTGTATCGAGGTGAACCTTTGTGATGTAATTGTAATAATATTTATGATCTATTCATTATTGGATTTAATGGTGTATTGGATGTTATGTGATGTTGTATTTGTGGAAATATGTTTTTTACATTTCTATGAGTTAGTTTTATTTTGAAATAGTTTAATGCTTTGATGTATGTTGGATCATGGTTTAACTTTCATATGTCATGGTTGGTTTAATTTTATAAGTAATGGTGTTCACATCTAGACACATTGTGTAGCTTAGAGGATGTATGTGGTTAGAGTAGGATACTTTACTTGCCTTGTTTTACCTTTTAAGAAAAAAATTAGTTGTGCTTCCATAGTGTGCATCGTCCTCTAGGTTGCGGGACGGGGTTTTATAGTCTATAGTTGATATTCAAATGAACAAGATCAAGTTAACATTCATATAATAATATCGATTGTATATGTTTGTGTGTGTATGTATATGTATATGAATATGTATATGTATATGTATATATATGTATGTTCCATGTCAATTGAGTATGTATACATTTGATATTCAAATGAACAAGATCAAGTTAGCATTCATACAATAATATCAACTATATATATACATATTCCTTCCTCTATGTACATGTATACATATGTATACATATATTGATATATACGTATGGATATTTCTATTTGTCACACACGTTTATATACACACACACACACACACGATTGCACAATCAAGCACATACACAATTACTATTTGATTGATAGGGAATATATGTGTAATGTATATATACATATATACATACATGTCACATTGTTTGTTTGATAACACCATGCTCATAAGCACTTGTTCATAAGCGTGCATAGGTACGTCTACCTATGACTCTCATGTATGTGTTCCATCGTGTGTATGGTCTATCGTCAACATGCACACACACACACACACACATATATTCACCTCCCAATCAAGCATAGTATCATAAGGAAGAAATCATAAGCTCTAAACACATAAACATCATCCAAGAATGCACTCAATAGTAATCAAGACCCTTACTAATGCAAACACTTCATACTAAATATATCTTACCAATTCCCAACTTGATTCAACCATTCTACTATGAGTGTGTGTGTAATCTTGATTAGGTTACATTACTGGTTACTCAACTGAGTTCTTCTTTTGAGTGATACTTCCCCTCACACCTAGAGGATTAAACATGTACTTGCATTCAACTAATGCATTCCCATGGTAGTCATCTATTCATCAAAATATGCATTTACATAATATTTCTCCATAGTTAGAATATCCAATTCAATAACCATCCATTTCACATATATGCATTTTATCATATAACATTAAATGAAATAACATTCATTCATAATTCATTTATAACAAAGTGCAAGCACATATATTCTCAATCAAAATTCAAAGTACTTTCACATATACAATAATTTACCCTACCAAAATAATAGTAGTAGGTAAGTACACAATGGGTGTGACATGAACCTATTTCTTGTTTCATGCTTAATCAAATTTATGGTGACTTTATGTATGAAATCAACACGATATATTTTGTTATGAACCATAGATGTATTTAAAAATACTTGAACCCATTCCTTGTTACATGCTTAATCAAATGTATGGTGCCTTTATGTATGAAAGTAACATCATACATTTCGTTAGATGTATTTTCCCTAATGCAATAAAACCTTCTTCATATTTTTTTGTTAGATCTATCATAGATATAATTTATAAATTTTCTCATCTCATAAAGTAAATTCATTAAAATCATTTTTAATGGGAAAAACTTGAGACCATATAAAGATTTTTGAAGATGATAAGAAAGGATAAAGAGGTTGCTCCATGTTGCCTCATAAATTACCATGTAAGAGGGTAATTTTAACATTTTGTTTACCTCCCAAACAAAAGAAATGTCATTCCAATTACGCAAATGGGGCTTATCTTGATTGAAGCAAAAGTTTTAGAATAAATAAATATATTTTCAACCTCAAATAAATATTCAAGCTATCAATTGTGCCCTTATAATTCTTCACATTTCCACAAACTAAATATTTAGGTTTGCATATTAATTTGTGTTGAACCAATTTCCATTCTCTTGGAAGAGGCATGAGATTCTATAACTCTTTTTCATCAAAAAGAAAAAAAGTGTATTGCTCATGCATGGTTTCTTTCTATACTTTTAATCGCAAGCTACTTAATTGGATTGAGGATTGAAAGTCTATAATTATGCACCTTGGAATTGTTAATGCTACTTAAAAGTGTCTTACCTCTCACATCAAATATGCCTAAAAAATTGTGCATCTTGGAATTGCGTCTAGAACTAAAAAATCCTCATACCAAATCATATATATAATGTGATCCAAAAGAGCCAAGTTAGCTTGTTGGTATTAAGCGCAAGTTCTGTGGAAATCATTCACATCACTAACATATTTACCAATATGAAAAAAATTGACCACATATTTTGGGCAACAAGGAGCTTCTCTTGATGTTCATCATTGTAATCTTGTAGCAAGCTGAAAAAAATACATTTTAAGAATATTGATCCAACTTATTTATCTTCCCTTTGTGTGCCCAAAAGTTGCAAGTAATCATGAAAATGAGAAATTTGTGATCACATCCACTCAATCCTCCTAAATTGTAATATTATACACAGCTTGTATACAAGTGTAATTAAGAATATTAGCATGTGTAATTTTCTTGTTCCTATACTTAGGATCCAATCTCCTAGGATGAACCTTGCAAATTAGCCATCTATAAGTTTTGGATTGCCTCTTAGCTATATCATTCTATTTTATGAAACATTGAATGGATGCTCAAATATATCATGAAGTCACAAAGATTGTACCTATAAACCATCTACCTAACACAAAATAAGCACAAGGAAAAAACAATAAACCATTACAACCCACAAAAAAATAATACTCTTTGTAGATAGTCATCAATAATATCAAATAATTTTTTTACTTCTTTGAAAGACTTCATTCTTTTCCAAATACTCCAACATATATGTAAAACCTTGTCCCGCAACCTAGAGAACAATGTAATATTGTGGAAGCACAACTAATTTTTTTCCTTAAAAAGAGTAACAATGACGAGTGAAGTAAACTACTCTAACACATACATCCTCTAGGCCACACAACACGTCTACATGTGAATTTCAAAAACTTACAAAGTTATTGTGAAACATATCATACAAAATTAACTCATTATAACAATATACAACAAAGCATTAACCCATTGCATAATAATTAAACATGGAAATGTAATGAACATATTTCCATAGATACAACACCAATTCAAAATGATATATACAATTTTAATCTAACAATGAATGGATCATACATAATGTTAAAATTACAACTCAAGGAATCCTCCTTGATTACAAATAAGGAATAAAAATATATAATGCCCCACTATTACAATGAATATAAGAGAATTACAAATCCATATAAACACACGAGCTCCTCAAACTAGAAGATCCCACCATCACGAACATGAAGAGAAAACCCAACAATGTAAGGTGCACGCCACCCAGCCATGTGGTACCCATATGACCAACCCCCATGCTAGGAGATAGTAATAGGTAACCAAGACAAACCTACTACCTCTAGACACAAGCAAAGTACAAAACCTCACTGTACCAGTAAATAAAAAACATAGGGTTACATTGCTTCTAGAATCACTGAATCAAGAAAAACCACTGTACAATACAAACTGACTGTTGTCATAGAAGGAATGTCATCACAAAGGTTGCATTGGTTATCTTAAGGAGATCTTCCTAGGTCTCGACCCCCATCTTGGGTTATCCTGGTAACCTCTTACAAACTTCGGCCCCACATGCACACCAATGCGTAATCAATTATCTTTCAAGAAGACAAGATAATGATATTTCTATTCCAGGCCTTACTGACTCATCTCAAGTCTAACAGAAGCCCTTGAGCCAATGAGCGAGGCTAAAAATCAAGTTAAATGTATTAACTACCCTTTCCCCTAATATAGGTTATTTAATTTCCATTGATTAAACTAACTTCCACACGAGTTATCCTAGGACCACTTTGTGTCCTGACCCTCGTTGAAAGCCACTCCCCTATTGACAACACAATAACTCATTCTACAACCCAAGGGTAGACAGTGCACAAACTGATAATAACATAACACAAGAGATAACACATCCCTACAGATGTCCAATACTAAATCCAACTATGTGCATTACCCAAGAAAATCTCAAGGGTGAATAATAGAGATGACAACCCTTTCACAATTACAATCTAGAAGACTTATATTTTCTCTACAACAAATATCCCCCACAATACCCAATTATAGAAATACTAGAAATTAAAATAAACAATCTCATGTAATTAAAAGTGTTACCATTCGGATTTCCTAAATCCAATAGATCAATATCTCACACTAAAATATAACATTCAAGCATGATTCCATTAATAAATCAACAACCAAATAAAATTGCATGTTTAACCTCTAGTTTCACAACTACTCAAATCAAATAATTACATTTCTCAATTAAAATAATTAATCATTTCAATTTAACAACTTGTGCTTGCATGTACCTCACCTAAATAAAAATTCTTGAAATAAATTTAGATCTATATTATCAAATTATTCTATTCCAATATTAATTTAAAAATCATCTACTTGCCATCCAAAAACATCTCTTATAACAAAATTAATTTAAATAAATATATTTAAATATATATAATTATGTATATATATATACATACATACAATTATATATATACAATAAATATATTATTTAATATGTAAAAATAAATTACATTTACAACCATAAAATATATATACACAAATTTATATATATTTATATATATATAATATACATATATATTATATAATATATGATATATAAATAACATATATATAATATATATATATAACATATATTATATTAAAAACAACAATTATGAAATCACAACCATTGTTGCAACACACAGGCTATTCCTTATGTGTGCGGGGTGATTGCTACGTGCGGCTTGTGAGTAGCTTTGGACACTGCCCACAATTTGTGTCCTTTTGTGGGGTGGCTGTGGTAGCCTTGACCTCCACCATTTTCATAAATTTTTTATTAAACATTTCCCTACAAATTTTGCCATGCGACAATTTCAGAACAAAATAATGTTTTTAAAAACGTAATTTCTTCTTCACGAAACTTTAAAATATATATAAGTATGTAGAACCAAACAAAACCACTTGCCCAGAGGCAATTTTAAAACTAAATTTTCTACAGGAAACTAAGTAGACAAATTTACAGAGATTTCTTAAATCCTCAAATATTTCATTTTGAATTTTCTATTGTTTAAAAGTCGTTTCCTACAAAGATCTAAATCTTTAATAGAAATTTAACATTTTCTACAGAGAAAAATAAATTCAATTTTTCAAAAGGATGTTTTCTAAGCTTTGAAATAAATTCAACAGAGGTTCTATAATTCCACTATGATTTTCTTTTGTATAAATCTATTTCGATAATCAATTTACATAGAGTATCAAAATTATTTTTGTACAGAGGCTATAACAATCATGGCAATTTCTTTCAAAAACAAAAGCTTCTAAAATGAAAGAGATCATCTTATAAACTTTTCCAATTTGCTATACAATAATAATTTAACTTTTCTCTTTCAAATTAAAATTAACAAAGTAATAAAGAACATGTTCCAAAAGAGCGAACGATTTAGAGATTGATGTTGAGCTTCCCTTTAATCTTCAATTTGTCAGAGCTACCAAAGCTTCCTCCAGAAGAATTGCCACTTCCCAGAGAACAGAAATAATCCATAGCCAAGAATACAACTAAATAGATTCCTAAAATTATCAGAGAGCTTCTAAGATTTAAAATTTCTTCAAACCATAAAACAATTCTCCCATTTCCAAAAACCTCTCTTTTTTTCCCGTGAAAATAGCTTCCTCTTTTCTCACCAATTTCAATCAATCTCTCTGGAAATCAATTTTAAGACAATTAGAAAACAAAACCTTCTAACTTCTAGTTAACACAACAAATATCTTTTTCTTTAACAACCAGGATATTTCTAAGATCTTTTCCCAAAATATGCATTTAAAATTAAAAACAATTTATTTAATTCAAATCACATTTAAATCACTTATTTATTTAAATCCACATTTAATCTAATAATTAAAATTACTTTATAATAACTTAAATTAAATTAATTAATTAATTTATAATCAGGTCTCCATATTAATTAAATACTTAATCACAACTTATAATTAAATCTTTACAATTAAAACTTGCACGATAAATAAAATACCAAGACCAGCATGGATAAAGAACATGACCAAAACATGGATTGATGACACACTGTGCTAGGATAAAGGTTTAACAAGGTTAACCTGTTACTATCTCCCAATCAACATTACTATTGAGTAGCAGACATGCTCAGACATGTGAAACTAGGTGAAGCCTTTGTCTGGTACTTGCAAACCTACAAACAAAGCAAATGTCGTACATGTATCCATATAATAATTCATACACATCATGAATAGAGAATCACAAAAATCACAAGGAACTTGCAAGTGAGTGATGCAATACCATTCTCTTCACCAATACAATGTCACATCAACTGATGAGATAATATATCAATTAAAATACAATGAACATATATAGCCATGTCATCTCAACTAAGCATCTATGCAAACATAAAGCATATCAAACATAATCACCATGCATATAATGTATCATCACATCAATATAGTCTATCATCGCTCCACTGTCAGTGATAGAATAATGATAGCATAAAATAAGGTCTAACAAAGTATCTGGGCTGTCAAAGAAAACATAAGAAATTGGAGGGGTGTCACAATATATGTGAGCTAAATGTAAACAACTTACTTAGAATGTAATGCCATAAATTTTGTACGAAGGAAAAAACACAACCATTAATTTTTTTTTATTATGTTACAAAAATGTTGACAATTATTACCTTTATAGTTTCTTTTTTGAATTGTCCTACCAACTAAAAGGATGTCATTTGCATAAACTCTTTAGGAGAAAGGAAATGTAATAACCTAGTTAGTTGAAACCTAAGAAATTACTAATGATACACTATTATGAACCTATTTTCATTGGCCCTACCACTTTAACTCCTCTTGACAAAATTGCAAACATTCCCATGTAATAGTTCGTCTTGGTTTCAAAATATGAGAGTGGGTAGGCTATTTATAATTTAATTATCAAATGTTAACTTCTATTATTTGTCTTTCTATCCTTGATTAACAACCTAATTGCAAATAATGCCCTCCTTGACCTTTTTCTTTCCTCATAAGTATATACCTTAAATCTTCCAAGTCATTAATTCCGATGAACAAAAAATTAGAATGGAGACTTTTTAAATGAACATATAATGCGTATATACTTACATAATAAATAACCTCTAATTATTAACATTATAATCATTTTTATTTTATTTTATTTTTGTTTATTTATCATTACCAAAATATATTATTATATATATCTATTTATTTATAGTTAACTATTATTTATCTAGTTGTTTACTTATTCTTATATATAATTTACTCTAAAAATAATTTTAAAAGAATTATAAGAATAATTAAAAATAACATATACAAATAATTCTACTACTCCCACTTATATACATGTTATTTTATTTTATTGTTATTGGAAAAAGAGAAAGTAAAGAGATAATAGAAAGAAAACTACCTAACTTTCTTAATTTTGTTTAAAAGAATTCTCTTTGAGAATATGGGAATATATTCCCTTATACCTTATTTAAGGGATAACTTAACCTAAAGATTACCACGATGAGATTTTTTCTTTTAGGTAACGTGGCTTCTCATGAGAGGTCAACGTGGGGCCTTAGATGGACATTTTACCCATTGACGTACTCGAAATTTAATTTATTTATTTTTGGCCAAAGCTTGAATCTATGGATCACTGTTATCCAAAGCTGCAGATATTTATAACAAGGCGCATATGCTGATTGTGAAATTTATAAAAATGTTAATAAGAAAGTAACACAAGAAAAGGCCATTTTTAAAATTTTTAAACTCAATGGAACACAATGAAATAGGATTTCCTGAGACTTCATCTCACAGCACTACGGTTATTATTTATGAGATCCACATTAACAAAGCATTTCAAACTTGTTTCAAACCCTACGAATTTTCAATGAAGCACTAATAAAATTTAATGCGTAAGGTATATTTTTTTGGCACGAGAATTTATTTCCCTCTATTCTCTATGTGCTAACGTCCACTTGAGCAACAAGATCTAAAGGTAAATCTAGATCTATTTCCAGACAAGAACAAACATAAGAGGCTAGAGATAAATGATATGAAATTTATTGCAGGTGTTGAATTGATTCTCAATACCATTAGTAATTTTTAATGCCATCACTATCTTACTAACAATATATTGTTTTAATTACATTTTACATTACTTCCTCTCTAGTTATCTACTAAAAAGCAATGTTAATATTTCATGACAAAGATACTGATAACTGTATGATACTATTGACAACACCATAAATAACAATTCTACTCAACATAAATTTCAATGCCCTTGATTGGATGGCTACCCACTACACTACAAGAATAGACAGGGAATATTTAATAAGGTAGCAGCTCTATTGGTTCATTAATTCTAAAATTGGAGAAGGCAAGGTAACTTCCTGACAAAGCTCAACTGCCTCCCCAAAGAGAGGGAACCTGACACAAACAAGACAAGGATCATGCTATTTATTTTGGAGTCCATTTGAAAAGATGGAGCACCAACCTACTAATTATGTGGACTTGAATTTTAATGCTCAACCATTTTTTGGCAACTCTTTTTAAACTCAAGGCTAAGCGCCTCATAGAAGAACCCTAGAGTCTTTTAATCAAACTTTTACTCGATGCTCTGAATCCTATTGCGCCAGACTTGCATCAATTTTTTTTTTCTTTTTATTTGTTTCCGGTTTCTTGTTGGTTAATAAGAGAAGAACTAATAGGGGCATCCATTGAAGGTTGAAGAAAGTGACAGAGGTACAAGATTATTGTTCCTTGCAATATTACTTTTTTTTTTTTCCTTTGACTGTAGCTTGCAGGTTTAAATTTTGCCTAGGAAACTGTGCATTTTACTCATTGATGTAGTCTTAATCTAATTGCTTTAACAACATTGCATAGGTTTCATAGTTTCCAACAACGCCCCAAAAGAAGTAGATTTCATTTTGATTTACAGCCTCATAGAGGCATTGGCAGGAGATAGAGATTGAGGGCCTCTCAAAACAATTATCTACTGTCTGTTTTGTGTTGTTGCAACCAATGGAAACAAGAAACAAGTGTCATATATTTGTGAATGCTTGCAACAAGCAACAAAACATAAGGACATCTATTCAGAATCTAGTGAATGATATCTCCATTTTAGATTGCTTGCAAATTGGATGTATGGGAAACTGTTGCACATTTAAGATTAAATCTACCCATTTTTTTTGTTTTAATTAATTTTGATCTACACAGTTCATTCCCATCCTTGAAGTATTCAAATTTAGGTTGAGCCAATGCACATAAATCTCGTTCAAGCAGCCTATACTTAATTTGTTATGCTGAATCTTAGATGTCCAATGTAAGTTAAAGAAAATATACAAACACAGATTATACCC
The DNA here is from genome assembly GCA_007258455.2 of Sequoia sempervirens. Taxonomy (NCBI): domain Eukaryota; kingdom Viridiplantae; phylum Streptophyta; class Pinopsida; order Cupressales; family Cupressaceae; genus Sequoia; species Sequoia sempervirens. The sequence continues at coordinate 234,404,513 of VDFB02075321.1, read as the reverse complement.
ATCTTTCATTACATATATTTCTATTACAAAAATAATGACGTGTGGGAAGGGGAGTCACACTAGAGAACAATCAAATTTTAGAATAACAATGGAATAGTGTAAAATAGTGAAAGGAAATTCCATTACTTATAAGAGAATAACAATTTCTTCTACATAAATCTTTATTCATTTTGCATATGAATATAATAGGGTAGACTCAACGAATTTAAGAAAAGATTAAACATGATGCAAGATCCTTGACTCCAACCCATAATGACTACAAAATAAAAAGGTAGTAATTTATTCACTGAACAATAGCTACACACTTAAGTCTCAATTCTTCCTAATGCATATATTCTATTGGAAACCCAACCAAGACATAGACACTCCTTTGATCATTTCATTTTGTGATATTGAAATATAAAGTATGCTAGAAACCAAACAAAACAATTATGTTTATGCATATGCATTATCTTGAAGCAAAGTATTCTCTTTCCTTATCCTTTTTACAACTGTCAACATTATTACATAATCATGCCATTAATCAACACAACAAGGAGACTAGTTCTATCACATCCCATTTTCATACTACGGTATGCAGATTCATACAGATGAACAAGTTCTTCATTCAAAATGTGTTTATGCACATTTATATGCTTTCAAATGCTTGCCCACAAAATACAAATAGTTGCATATTGAAGAAAATATATATTTCCTCTTAAACTTTCTACACAAGCTGCAAGAGTGATCTTTAAATCTGCATAAAACAACTTCTTCCCATGGCCATTTGGGTATGCTCACCTCCCAACCTTGGGTTGGAAAACCAACCACCCCGAAGCTAGGAGGTAACCAAGCTACTGGGTACACACAACAATAGAAACAATAATCTAACTCCAGCCACAATATTCAAACAAAAATACTCCTAACCAAGATTTACACATTTACATAGGGATTCTTTAAGATCCCAATGATGAGGATAGAGGTGGACATCACTTCTATATGGGGAGACCTATTAGCAAGTAGAAATAACCAACAACACAATCTTTTTTCTTCTCCAATCCACCCATTCATCAAAACTCTTCATATCATACATCCTCCATACAACAATCTCTCAATACATCATAACATCATGGAACAAAATTTGGGTACTCATACCCCTTTTATTCTTTTTTTTTCTTTGCCTCTCCTTTTCAAAGGAGGAACAATCTCCCCATAGAGGTTCCTACTCATTCCTATCCCTCACAAGGATACTCTTCCCACATTGAGTGAGTTTATCCTATACAACCCCAACCCAACACATAGAAATACAAATGCACATAAAATGAACAAACAATCCACATAAACCATCTTCTTGCACTTCCATACGCAAAGGGATAAAAAGGGAAAAACATGCATACAAGTAAAGTAAAACCTACCTCAAATCCAAAGCCAAAATGAAGGTAAGTTGAAGATGAACTCCAATCTTCTACTCCTCCAAGCCCAATCTAAACTTTTTTTTTCCAAGGCATTCCAAAAACAAAGCCAAAAGAGAACCCCTCCTTTAGATTTCCAAAGGATTCAAATAGGAGTCAAGGGTTGAAAACCCTTGGAGGAGAGAGTAACACATGTTAATCTCCTATTCACTCCCATGGACACACCTCCCCACAAGTTCTCTCACACATGTGTGAGAACTCTTGGGGAATTGAAAGGCTAAAGAGTGTTCAAAACTCAACAAGGATTTCAAATCTCATAAATGAGATTTTAGAGCTAATACTCCAATCCCATCCCCAAAATCCGTCACATTTCTTAATGGCTAATTAAGAAAGGTCACAACTTGCAATTTTTAAATGTTATGGGCTTGATTTGACCCCTAACTTATAGGTAACATCCTAGGGGTTAAATTAGGGTCAACTAACCCATTCTAAGCACTAATTCAACCTTTTTTAAACCCTCAAAAGAAATTGAAATTCAAACATAATAAAAGAATTTCCAAAATGCCCTAAAAACCCCATCAAAATTTTAATTGACTTTAAAAGCATAGTCATAAGATTCAACACCAAATATTTTATTTATAAAATAAAATACAACATAGAGGCTATGGTCCATTCTCCAAATGCACCATAGTGGGTTTCACTTGGCTAACACAAAATGGGTACCTTTGGTTACCTCCAATCTCATTGGCCATGGGCGTGTACTTTCACACTCAATTTCCACTATCAATATATCCAATGCAAGATAATCCACAATTAAATCAACAATTTCATATAGATATAAATAACACAATCAATTCCTGAATCAACAAGTTCAACATTCATAATTATTATTTATCTAGCAACAATATGTTCTATCAATTCATATCAAGTCATGGAATTATAAAGGAGTCTTATATTCATCTAATTCAATTTTAACATCTTATCAATCACATATCATAACCATTTATCCATTCCTACCATGATAATCAAATAAACATGAACATATCAATAAGCAAAACATCACATGCATATAATCCTCATAAGCATCTGAATAGGAAACCATCATAAAATCCAATGTCCATGATTATCCAAAATAGTCTAAGCCACATAGAGTATCAACATGATCAAATCAAAACATAGTCAAATGGGGGTATCAAATGGTAGGTCTCACATAGAAGTTCATTTGATTTTGTAGAGGAGGAAATGACTATACAACCCTCAAAAGGGCATGCTATTGTGCTCCTGCATCCATGACCATGGTTGTTCATGCACCTCAAACCTACCACCAGTGCACCTCCCAATATAGTCATAAAAGTACGGTGTTATTATTATCGGACATGTTTTTTTTTAACCAAAGAGATTTTTATTTATTTTGCCAACATTTATTATATAATTAGTTTTGTTATTCATTTTTTTTTAATGATATAATTTAAATAAACATAATATACATACTATAATTAATAATAACAAAAATTAAATAATAATATGAATATAATATTATATAAGATAAATAAAATTAAAATAACATAAAATATAATTATAATTATATATTAATAATAAAATAATAAATAAAAATGAAATAATATAAAAAAATATTAAATCTATATAATTATTATGAATAAAAAATTAATAATTAAATATAATCTTTAAATAATAAATTATTATATAAATATACTATATAGTATAATATAATATAGTTTTGGAACTAACTTTAATTAACATAGTTTAAAATATATATTGTAATATTTAATATTAACTATAATATATTATATTGCTATAGAATTTTTTATATAATATATTCATATTACAATAATAATTACTTATTATCATATTGCATTAAAAGAGGGTCCATATATTAATATTAATTCTTATATTATATATTAATATATTTTAATTAATTTATATTAATAGACTCATATTAAATTATAAATTAAACTTATTTTAAACCTTACATTTATCAACAACAACATGCTAGTAAGAATAATTTAATAATAAGAATAATATAATATTGTAATATATAATAGTAAATATATAAAAATGATCTGATGAATTATGATAGGATTCATATTCGGATGACTGAGCAAGTGGGATCGGCGTTGTTGTGAATTTTCATGCTCCTCGAAAACTGGGTGAAGGCGGCGTCTCAGGTGTGTTCTTTCTTGCGTAGCTTAGGTCTTTTATGAGCATTTATAATGAATACCTCTTCATCCTCTTCTCTCTGCTGTTCAGCAGAGGCCGTACCCCCTAATTCCCCTTCGGCGGTTCCTCTACCATTTATGGCTTCTGACAACTCTTGCCTAAACATTCCCGATTCTTCCCCTTTGCATTTGAGACCCAAGACATTCTCTAAGGCGGTGGTGAAAGCTGGTGTCTCCATCAACGAGGGTGCGAGGTTTACCCTATTGAGCCCTAATGAAACCTCCGAAACCGGTAAGAATTGTGGGGTTGCTCCCACATCTCTCTCTGTTTCTCCTAATCCCGAAATGCTAGCTGAAATTAGTAAGGAGAAAAATAGACATAAAAATTCTGCTATTTTCTTTTCTGCTGTTGATATGGATAAATGTCCACCAAGAAAGTTTATGGATGATTGGTTTCACAACTTTTGGAACCTGAAGCTTGCCTTCCACATATCCTTCTGTAGATAGATTCAAAAAGGGTTGTTTGTTATTTTTTTTACCACTCATGAAGCCCAGATGGAAATTCTCAAAAAACAATACTGGACTGTAGGAACTACTTCCTTCCGCGCCATTGCGTGGTTGCCTGAAGCCATTCATGAGGAAGTCCTCGTGCTCTCGGCCCCTCGATGGATTGTGATCAAACAAATCCCACCTTTTTATTGGCGTTTTCTCCTGCAATTGCTTGAACCTCTCAGTAAGGTCATCCGTATGGATGACACTGTTAGACTTGTCCCTCACATGGATGCTAGGGTTCTCATTTCTCTGAATCCCGGTTGTGAAATCCCCCCTGAAATCAATATTTGTATTATGGACGACAAATTTGTGTGCCCCATTGATATTCTTGGGGGTCTGAATGCGTGCTTCTCATGCAGAAGGGAAGGGCATCTAAGGAAAGACTGCCCTATCATTAAGAAAAAACCCCTGCCCGCCAAAACCTCGCCTCCCCGTAATTCGTTGCCCGCCGGTAATCCTTACCCGAACTCCTCATTGGAGAAAGTCCCTCCTTCCGAGGTGCCCGCGAAACCCGCCCCCCCTCTGGCCTCCTTCATCCCATCCACCGCTTATGCTCCCCCCAGTCCAGTCTCTCGGGTGATTCCTTCCCCCCCGTGGCTGGTATTCCAAACGCCGGATTCACTGCGGTTGCTAAAACGTCCAACAAGCGAAGGCATAGGGCCAATAAGCAAAACATCTCTGAATCAGAAGAATCTCGGGCCCTTTGTTCTCAGTCTACCCCTGTCGCCCTCAATCCTGTTGAGTCTGCATCCAAAGAACCTCTAACTAGTTCCACCCCCTCAGGCTCGGCAATGATGGACTGCTTTTTCAGGTGTCTTGGCCCGCCCCCTTCCCTAAGCTTCCCTCCTAAAGTTTTCTATGAACTTGGTGATGATTGTTTACTTGAAATCATCCTGGCCAACAATATTTCCGAGGGTTCGACCTCTCTCCTTCAAAAACATTCCGTGGACTTGGATTATATCTCCCATGATGATTCTGAGAATGATGATGAGTTAAGAGATGCTTTTCCCATGGCTAAGCGGAGGGGGAGATGCTTAGGCTCCAAAAATAAGAACCCCTCCAAGAAAAAAATGGGTGACTCTCAGGGCACTGTGTTGGCTCCCATGGTAGGCACCTCTGACCTCAGCTCCCCCCCCTTAAATATTCCCCAATGAACTGCATTTCATGGAATATCAGGGGGCTTGAATCCCCTGATAGAAGATGGATCATTAAGCATTTCCTGGACACCTGTAAAGCCATGGACTTCCTTATGTTGCAGGAAATTAAGGCCACCGGGTACACTCTGGATGTCAACCTCAACTTTCTGTGGAAAGATGCTAATAAGTTTTACACCAATCACCCTAGAGGCAGGGGTGGTGTTTCCCTTCTGGTCAATAGGAAATGGGCCTAGTTTATCACCGGTAATGGGTCTTCCCCCTATAACAGGGCGGTTTGGGTTACTTTCAATTTCAATAATCTTATATTTGGCATATGTTTTATTTATGCCCTGAATGACTTCAAGGAGAGAGCGTGTCTTTGGGACTGGTTGGCTGCTCTCCCTAATATCCCTTGGCTTGTGGGGGGAGACTTCAACATGATTGAGTCTCAGGAAGATAAACTTGGTGGTCTTCCGTTTGTCTGGAAAGATTTTGAAAAAATGCACTGGTGTAAGATGATAAGTTCCAAACTTCTGTTTGACCCTTTAGCTGGCACTAAAGACTCTTACCCTGGATTATGGCATACCTGGTGTAATTTCCAGCAGGGCCCCTATAGGATTTACTCCAGGCTTGACCGCTTCTATGCCAATAAGAACTTCTCCTTTCTCCCTGATAAATTCAGTCGCTCGGTCCTTGTTACCCCCACCTCTCTCTCCGACCACCACCCTATCTCTTCTTGTGTTAGGATCAACAGCTCCCCTTATCCTTGCAAAAGATCCAATCCCAAATTTTTCCTCAACACTAATCTGCTCAGAGATGATGATACTCTTTGCACTATCTATATCATTAATATCTTAAATAGAAAAAGTTTCCCTACCATGTCTCATTTGGATAGATGGAACTTGAATATTCATGCTTGGTAGAATCTTTTGAGGACCATAGGGCAAAAAAGGTCCAAAGACTTTAGGTTTGTGGAAAAGAAGCTCTCCTCCGAACTTCAGGTTGCCGAAGCTAATATCCAAGCCAATCCTGCTAATTGTGAGCTCATCTCTCAAGTTGTGAAGGCTAAAGACACCCTTAGACAACACCAACAGGTCAAGGTCAAGGGCGCCATGGTCAGATCCCGTGCGCACTGGCTTCATTGTGGGGATAGAGGCTCCAAATTCTTCTTCAACCTCATCAAACAAAAGCAGTCTAATGAGAATATTGAAAGAATTGTTGTTGATAACCATGAAATTAATGACCTGGATAACATCAAAAAGGCTTTTGCCAATTTTTATCATAATCTCTTCACCTCTGAGGATTCAGAGGATGCTTCCCTCTTGAGAGCCCAAGTCCGTTCCCTCATTCCCAACAAGATTTCCACTTTAGAAGCTAATAAACTATCCAAAGAGCTCTCTCTTGAAGAAATTGAAAAAGCCATTAAAGAGCTTAATAATGACAAGGCCCCTGGCCCTGACGGTCTTCCTGTTGAGTTCTACAAGGCTAATATCGATTGGATCTGCAAAGACCTGTTGGATATCTATTCAAAGGCCATTGCTAGAGGCTCCCTGGGCACCTCCATTAATAGGGGAATTATCAAATTGCTCCCCAAGGATGGGGACAAAGCGCTCATCAAGAACTGGAGACCTATTACTCTCCTCAATGTTTCCTATAAAATATTTTCCAAAATTTTGGCTCTTAGAATTGTAAATATCCTACCCAAGTTTGTGTGCCCTACCCAAACGAGATTCATTAAAGGAAGATATATTCTAGAAAACTTGATCACCGGTTGGGAAGCCATGAATTGGGCTCATGTTTCTCAACAAGATTCTGTCATGTTCCTTCTGGACTTCGAGAAAGCCTACGACAGAGTGGAATGGAATTTCATCTCCATGATGCTCGAGGCGTTTGGTTTCCCCAGTGCTTTCTGCAATTCTGTTAAAATTTTACTCAAAGATGCCTTCGCGCAGGTCGACGTGAATGGCTCCCTATCTGACTCCTTTCCTCTTGGAAGATCCATCAGACAGGGCTGCCCCTTGGCCCTTTCCCTTTTTGTGATTGCTTCTGAAGCCCTATATTACATCTTAAGAGAAAACTCTATCTCCTCGGCTGTTAAAGGCATATCCCTTCCTAATAACAGTGAGCTTATTAACTGCCAATTCGCTAATGACACCGCGATCTTCCTTGAAGCTACGGATGACAACTTTGAAACCCTGTATCACAAGCTCAACCTCTTCTGCAAGATCTCGTGCACTCGCCTCTCCCACCTCAAGTATGTCTGCCTTGGTTGGTATGAGCAGCCGCCTATCTAGTTCAAGAACTATCACTTTCAGTGGGGTGGCCCGAACAAGATTGTGAGATATCTTGGCATTCCCTTCTCCATTGACCCCTCCCTCAAAGATATGTGGTCTTGGGTCAAAGAGAAGATTTTAAAGAAGCTCAATAAATGGCATAATAGGGCCCTGTCGCTGGCCGGCAGAGTGTAGGTTTGCCAAAAAATTCTGTCGTCTTATAATATTTACTACTCTTCAGCGTGGATGTTCAGTAACTATCAAATTTTTGAAATTCAAAAAGAGATTAGGAAGTTTCTTTGGTTTGATGGCAAAGGAAAAAACAAAATGCACGCGGTTAAATGGGAGTGGTGTCATACTAACAAGCTCCTTGGGGGGATTGGCCTGAAGGATCTTAAACTCCAGGGGATTGCCCTGGCCGCCAAGTGGATCTTTCACTCTCTTGATGGCGATGATCCCTGGAAGGTCCTAGTTAGAAATAATATTGAAAGGGGTATCCCCAAGAAAGCTAAGTCTTGGAAGAATCTTCCCTTTAATGATCTTGTCCTTGGTGACTTTCCCATGATTGTGCAAGGATCTGTTGTTTTTAGATCCATTTGGAAAGCTTGGAATTATGTGAAACGCTTTATCACTAACAAGACCTTACACGATGATACTCATCTTTACGGTGAAAGGTCCATTTGGTGGAACCTAAGCTCCTCTGGCAAGCCCCTCGCCCTCTCTCAGGGCTGCTCTGCTAGGCAATGGAATAGTAAAGGCATCTCTCAGTTGGCTGACTTGTTTGAGCATGACAGGTTAATTGACTGGGAGGTTCTTAGTAACAAGTTTGACCTTCCCAGTTCTGAGAAGAAAACCTATAACTTGATTCGCAAGGCCACCATGAATCTCCCGGCCTCTTGTCAAGTTGATTCTCATAGATTTTTAAGCATTAAATGGCCGGATGGGACCGTTCTTAACAAAATTAAAGCCAAAAATATTTACAGTACTATCGGGCACTTTGAGGCCATTATAGATCATATAAACAATGTTTGGTACTCTACCTTTGACAGCCATGCTTGGAAAAATTCTTTTGAGAATCTCTAGAAAGGGCCTACTGAACCTAAGATAAAATGTTTTAATTGGCTTGTTATTCTTGATAGGCTCCCTATCAGGAAAGATTCCTCGGTTACTGATCATTGTCTTATGTGCAGGTTACCCGAAACTGGTAGACACATTCTTTTTGATTGTATGTTTGCTAAGGAGATATGGCATATGTTTGGCATTATGTATCCTTCGATTTTTAGCATCTTTGAGATTATTACCGGCCATATTGTTGGGCTGAAACAAGACTCTAACTTATTTTGGAAAATCCTCTCCTCTATTATTATGTGGCAAATCTGGAAGTGTAGAAATGAAGAGAGATATCAGAACAATCCCAGAATTCTTACTGAGTCTTTTCGGAAACTCATTTATCTTAAATTTTTTTTGCAGGTCCGTACTACTATGCTGATTGAAAAAGAGAAGCTTAAAAGATTCCTTAAGAATGGCTTTGCCACCTTCTTCATATATGAGATGCAAGGAGGCTACGCTTGGAGGCAAACTATGGACAATCTGCAGCTATTTGAGAAAACATGCAAAATGCTAACCCAAGAGGTGAAGAACAACAGGAAAGTCAGCAAGGAGCAGATCCTCTTGCTGGCTCAGATTCAGGAAGCAAAGCGCATTGTCTGGATGGAAGGTGCCAAGGGGTGGACGGCCTGGGTTGATAACATAGAAGATATTCTAAGCTAGTGGCTGCTCTGCTTTGTTCTCGCCTCTCTTTTTACTGTATATGTGTTGTATATATTTTTATGTGCTCTAGCTACTCTTTGTGCTCTTGATGTGAGGCTTGGCCTCTCTTGAGCCGTACTCTTCGTTCCCTGATGCTTCCTTGGAACTTATTTTTTTGATCTCTCTATATATAATATAAAAAAAAATTAAAAATAAAATAATAATATACTATTATATAATAAAAATATTAAAAAATTATAACATGAAACTTATAACAAATATAATAGTGATATAAAAAATATATTAAGAATAATATAATAATTTTAATATTAATAATATACTACTATTAATATATATATTTTAATCACTATTATGCTTAATCCTATAATTTATTATTTAAAAATTATATTTAATTATTAATAATAATTATATAGATTTAATATTGTTTTATATTATTTAAAATTTAATATTAGTTATGGTTAGGGGTCAAACATGGTTACGTTCAAACTTTTATTAGGGTTGAGGTTCAAGTTTAATTAGGGTTAGGGTAAAGGTTAAAATAGGGTTCAATTAGGGAAAAACCTTTGAGTTAGGGTTAGAGTTGAATTAGGGGAAATATTTGAGTTAGTGTTAGGGTTAAACTATGGTTAACATTCAAATAACATTAGGGTTAGTGTTTAATTAGGGTTAGTCTTAGGGTTAAATTTTAAATAAGGTTAGGGTTAGTCTTAAAATAAGATTATGAATTATAGAATATAGTTATGGTTAGTGTTATAAATAGAATTAGGGTTAGGGTTATAATTAGAATTAAAGATATGGTTATGAGTAGGGTTAAAATAGGGTGAGTGTTCAATTATAGTAAGGGTTAAATTTGGTTATGATTTTATAAATGATAAGGGTTAGCATTCAAATAAATTTAGGATTTAGGGTTCAATTAAATTTACTATTAATGCTCAATTAGGGGAAGGGTTTGGGTTAGGTTTAGGGTTAAGATAATGGTTAGGGTTAGGGTTATGATTATGGTTAGGGTTAAGATTTAGGGTTATAATTTATTATTTAAAGATTATATATTTTTATACTAAAGTTTTTGGAGTTATGAAAGGAGAGTACAAGCGTTTAAGCGTGGGAAATGATCCACCATCAGAAACACCCAAATAAGGCTAACTAACCCTTGTTCCAAAAACCCATGACAAGCCAAAACAGAAGCGAAATAGGAAGCCAATCAACTGGGAACCGATTAGAATAGGAAACCAGGTCTATAGGAGCCCACCACACTGCCACCTAAGGTGACAACTAACGTTGAAGGTGAGAAAGGTTTGGCACGATCCATGAATAGACATAACATGAGCACAAGAAGAATTCACCCTATGACCATTAAGAAGCCAAAATTACAAACCTACTTAACTTGAGAATGCCATTGAACTTGAGAGATAGAAACTGGAAGTGCCACTAGAACCATCATCAACAAGAGAAATACCTCACGAGAAAGTTTTTCAAAGTAGCAAAATATTTGAGAGACCTTTACCCACTTGACACCACCCACCACCAATAGATGAAGAGATTTTCTTCAAAATTCGATAGCCACCACCACCATTTTGTGTTTTCTCAGCGTCAGAGACCGCTCAGTCAAGGAGGAATGGAAAAAGCTTCATAGCTTCATCTGATCCCGAATAAATGCAAGAATCACTGGCCTTGGAACACCTCTTCCCTCCACAGCAAAAGTTCAAAAGGCCTATCTAAACCACCCACCAAGTCCTTTCAAAACATTTTAACCAATAACTGTTTAGCCACGGCCTTAGACTCACCATTATCTAGAAGAGAGGCCAGGAACCAAGAGGAGATGTGAAGATTGTCTCTTCCGTACTCCTTATTGGCCAAATGGCCAACTCCCAAGACCATTTTTGTCACCACCAAGACCAGCGGATCCTTGTTTGTGAGAATCCGCTTCAGCTGTTGGTCTTTGATTTCTCTGAAAGAGGCTTGTCTAGCCGATGATTTCAGAGAGATTGGTGTGTTCGCCCCAAACTTCGCCACTCCATCCACAGAGACCTCAATGATGAAGTGAGAGCGCTTCGCCATGAGCGCCACCACCAAAACAAATAAAGTCCACCACTAAAACCACCACAAACCAAATGAAGCAACACCAATGAATGAAGAAAAGAAAATAAGCTACCAATCTTAAACACTGCAACTCAATTACTGCCAGGTACCAATCCATCGCCACGCTTACTAATGACTACCATCCAAACGTGCCATGCTTAAACCATATTAAGCAGCCTCTAGGAAATGATGTCTACGACTTCCTCGAGCTCAGGGAAGATAAATGTCACCTTAGCCACGTGATTGACATCCTTGTCACACCTGTCTAAGTCCCCCTTAACCCTTTCCATTCTGCCACCTTGGCACCCAACTGGCCCTCTGAACAAACCAATGCGGAGAAGTAATAAAGAAAGGGGGAGGGGGAGCCCACCTAACCTCCACAATTTAAATATTATATTTAATTATTAATTTATTAATAGTAATAATTATATAGATTTAATATTGTTTTATATTATTTCATTTTTATTTATTATTTTAGTATTAATATATTTAATCATATAATCCTATAGTTATATAATATTATTATGTATTTATATTATGTTTTTTTTTATGATTATAAGTTTTTATTAATTAATTATTATATTATATGTCATTATAATTATTATAAATTTATAATTATAATTATATTATATGTTATTTTAATTTTATTTATCTTATATAATATTATATTTATATTATTATTGTTTAATTTTTATTATTATTAATTATAGTATTTATATTATATTTGTTTACAAGAAAACTAAATAAAAAATCTAAATATATAATAAACACCGGCCAAATAAATAAAAATCTTTTTGTTAAAAAAAACATCTGATAACGTTGTACTTTTCTGACTGATTGGTAGGTGTACTGGTGAAAGGTCTGAGGTGCATGGGTAACCATGGTCATGGATGTAGGAGCACAATGGCATGCCCTTTTGAGGGTTGTATATCCATTTCCTATAGAGGAGGAGCCAATATTAATCTAATCAAATGGAAGAGGCAAAGTCATGGTACACAAAGAGTGATTTTTTTAATTATTTACCTCATTCATTTGTGTATAATTCACCTAATTTATTCTTTGTGAAGTTGTATTTGTTTAAGAATTAGTGAACATTTTCTTAATGTTTTTCCCAAAAACTTTTTAAATCCCTTCACTATCGCATTCACTTGTGGGTTACACAATGTACCCTTGTGGTGCACTACCATAAATTCTTTATCAATTATTTATGTGATGTAAGATGATAATAGAATATGTGACTCCTCTATAATGTCCCTTTTTAGTTTTTTTTTTTTTCTTATTTTTCTTTAAATAAATAACCTTAACTCACAATAATAATTGTATAGTTGATTATAAATATTCAGCTGATAAATTTTTGACTCAAAATTTGTGAAAGTTTAATCAAAATTTAGAATTTACTTTCATTATAATTATTTCTTCAATTTTTCGATAAAATTTGAAATATTGAAGTCTGACCTAACATGCGTCAGGTTGGGTCCGAAATTTCAATGTTTAAATTCCTCAAGTGTTGAAATAGACCAAACCCGAAAGTTCATCAAATCCAACGAACTTTAAATTCCGAATTGAAAGTCAAAATATCGATGATTAATTTATCCTACAAAGATAAATTTGATTATATATACTTCAGATATAAACCTTATAACATAGTTTTGAAAATATAAACTCATTCTTGAGTCTTTGTTGTAATATTTCTTTTAATTTGTAGATATCTCTCTTTGTATAAATGTCTTGAAATGTCTCCAAATTTTACCTTAGTTGTTTTCATCCACTAACTTAGTTATAGGAATAAGGGGTTTTGTCCTTAATTTTAGGGCTAAAGGGATTTCATCCTTAGGTTGTTAGAAACTTGATTCATATTCCACAAGGGAAATAATAAAATAATATGTCTTGATCAATTGATGTCCTTCCTTTATATACATTTTTTATTTAATTGACACGACTTTTCATTTCATGCCTTTTGAATCTTCATTAAAATCAAACTTTATTAAATTTGTTTTTATAATATTAATCATTCTCCCTAAGCACCCCCTTTATTATCCTTAAGGGGATTTCAAGAGAAAGAAAACAATTGTTGCAACAATTAAAATTATATCTAAGGAGGGGGCATTACAGTCTACCCTTCCCAAGATTGTTTGTCCTCAAGCAATCACAACTAGGATGCTAAAGAATTTCTTCTCCACTGGATTGATTTTTTTTAAGTTACTAGGATCCCAAATCAATACTGGAAATAGTATGAATATTTCTAATGATGGAGTGTATTGGTTGCTAAGTCTAGTTATTGTGGTTCCTTAACAACTATTTATTTCTTGTCCTCTAACAACTTTTCTTGACTATCCATATTACCTTGCAAAAATCCTTGAGTCATACTCAACTCTACTATTTTTTCTCTCCCTACAACTTCTAACATTATGGGTGGTTTTTCTTTATGAAGAACCATTTCACAATACAACTTTTGTTGCGCTAATTTGATATTATCACAAGTTAAAGAACTTGAACCAAGATATGTTTTTTCCTTTAATTCAAAAAGTGGGCTAACCTAGTGGACAAATCTTTTTGCATCCATTTCAAAAAATGGGTTATCTACAACCTCACAAAAAAATTCAAAATTATTCCTATTATCATATGGGAAATCAATTTTCTATTTAGACCATTCATATTGGCCTAGTGTTAAACAATCATCTTCTAAATTCATCATTTCTAATTCCCCATTCAATGTCAATTTTTCCAACTTGCTTACCAACAATGGTAACTATTGAAACATTTTCTTCAACTTGTGGCCTTGATGTGTTTACTTCCTCATTTCACCATAATTTTTTTTATACATCATATTTTCCTAACTCCTTTTCTAATGTCATCACTTCTTTTCTCTAACACTTGTGGCTTGACTCCCAAGATTCCTTGCATAGTAAGCAAAGATATTTTCTTCCAAGTTTGTTTTGGTTTTCATTGTTCTCTTACAATAGGAGAAATCTTTTTTTGTTGATTAGGAGGAGATTCCTTGGAATGAAATTGGGTCCAAGGCACTGAATTCCTTAGACATTACAACCCTTTTGATAATTTGTTGGGTTTTTAGTTTTAAATGTTATTTTTCCTTCTTTGTTTCTTTTTTTAATGTCTCAAGATCACATAAAAAAATTATACATTGTCATTTAGTGCACCTTTAGAATCTCCATGCTTACCTTCCATTTCATCTAACTTCATCTCTATAGTGTACCTATCAAAGAAATGTGAACCATGCATGCTAACTGTAACAACCACTTCAGAAAATCTTGAAATTTACAATATAATTTTCTTTATACAACAAAATTAATATAAAGGAATCATTTTACCATTATAAATAAGTAAATAACACATTACTGCACACTTTCAATATAATTGTATTCTCAACATCCTTGCCAAATATCTGAAATGAAGAAAACATTAAGGAGGGCGTTCTCACCACCTAACCATATTGGCATCGTGAAGCCACATGGGCTCTAGCCAAACCCCCAAGCAAGTAAAGGAGTATCAATAAGCTTAATTTATTATTGATAGTCATAATAACTTTGATTTGTGTTAGTGGGTATGCAGCCTTTTCTAGGGTTCAATCACCCTAGACAGTTCCTCGTCGATTGCCACCCACTTGGACAACATTGCTCACATTTTATTTCATAATCAAACATTAAAGTTGCAACATTTAGGATAACATCTATTAAAGAAAATATATTAATGATCATTGGATTAGAGTCTGTTTTTCTATCACCAAGGTCCATAATGGTGAGGTGAGAGCATACGACAAAAGTCTAGTCCCCATGATTTAAACAATGATATGTATATATAAAATAAAACAAACAAAACAACTCTTCTACTTATCTAGTGGTGAGTGATATTCCACTTATTCAGTGAGGTTAGAAATCCAAATAAAAAAAATAAATGAACTCTTCCACTTATCCAGTGGTGAGTGATATTTCGCTTATTCAATGGGGCTAGAAATCCAAATAAAACAAATGAATGAACTCTTCCACTTATCCAATGGTGAGTGATATATTCCACTTATTTATTGGGGTTAGAAATCCAAATAAAACAAATGAATGAACTCTTCCATTTATCCAATGGTGAGTGATAGAAACTTACTATTACAACATTATATTTTACATCATAATAGAAATCTACAATTTAGGGGTTCATATATAAACACCCCATCATAAGTCTAATATGACAAAGCACGTGGAAAGTTCAAAAAGAATCAAAGCTAGGCAACTAAATCCATTTACTCACTGGAAATGTATTTCCATAAAACATTTCAAAATTGGAAGGCGAAATACGAACCATCTAAAACAACATGCTTGATAGTTATGTAACCTTGTGTATTTACCAAGTAATTGACAATTATAAAAATAACTCATACCTTTATCCAACTCTTCCTGGAATGACCATTAGAATCTTCTTTAATCATCAACAAATGCTATTGATAAGTTACTATCATCCCTTGCAACTAAACCCAAGCCACTATTAGATTTTAGTTTTTGAAGAATCATTACAATTATAGTTTCCCTATGCATAATTCTTGAATCTTGTAAATAAAAATATTAATCCTTTACCAACTAAGTCATTGTTAAATCATATAAGTGAATTATCAAGATACAATTTAATAATAATTTAGATCTAGATTCGGTTACCATTAACCTAAATGGAATTCAATGTATTTTAAAGATCAATTATAATAATTGTTTTTAAAAAAAAGCATATATTCATGATAACAACCTATGTATTTCAACTATAACGTAAATGTTCTTTGTTCAACTGTTAAACAATTTTGCTAATGATATAAGCCATCGATCTTCCCTCCTTCTCCCTTTAATTTTCCAAATAATTTATTTTAAAATGAATTACAGAGTTAACATAAATGCAACCATATGAAAAAAGACAATAATCACATTCCCCATATTTTGAATCCCAAAAAAAGAACATATAACCATTAAAGAAGAATTTTCAAATATCAACCTTAATCAATCTCCCTCCTTTTAATTCCTAACTAGTTGTAAGAATTATATTTTAAAAGAAAATATATCATAAATAAATATCTTTGATTTACTTGTAAGCAAAAAGAGTAAATTAAATTCTAAATAGAGTTGTGGCACATATTCTCCGCACAAAAGTAAATTCAAATCTAAAAGATTTACATTTAAAGATAAAAAAAGATCCACGAGGAAAATATAACTTGAGTCGATATAGACCTTAGAATAGACGTTGGAACGCTTTATAAAATTTAAATAACATCTAAGGATTAGCAACAGTGAATGGCCAAACATGTTGTCCAAGAATATCATACTAGGATATTTAGTTGATACCTAATCTAATGCAACATACAATCACACTTCTCTAACTCTTTATCGAAATAATAATAGAAATCTTAACAGGGTACCTTGACAATGAATAAAGAGAGAAAGAGAATAGGTAAGATTTGCATATACCGCAACTACCTCTGAACTGTTTCCAATACAAAATTTAGGATGAAAACATTAGGTATGCAAAGAATGAGATACTAATTTAATCACATAATCATATGATTAATTATAAAAAAAATCATATTCCTTGCACATATTGCATTTTTAATGATAGGAAACTTTAAACTATCTTTGGATATCAGTTGTTTTATGAAACTAACAAATATATAAAGAGTTCAAAGTAAATATATAATTCCCTTTGATTACCATTCAGATAATAGCAGATTTAATTGGTTCTAAATGAATGGATTTATACAGGACCACTTATCCTACATTAAGGATTCATTTTGCTCTTTAAATTGCATTATAAAAGGAAATGAGATAGATTCTTAAAGCCCATGATTAGGATCTCATCTTTAACTCATAAGGTTTGCAGATCGACTAAACTTCCTAGGATAGACTTATATGTTACAAATTTGAGTAGTTGGTGTTGTCATTGATGTCAACAAGCTTATGTTTGTGTTGTTATTGATTTCTACTGATGGTTAAGAAGTTGTGATGATGCTTTGATTAGTTGCATTATGTTGTCATTAGTAAGTGTTATTTGTGTCAACCTCTAATGTTGCTTTGATAAGCTTTTTTCTATGGATGTTGTTTGGTTGAGTTGTTGTGTTGCAATTGGTTTGGTGATGATGAGAAAGTGGTGAAGATGGTGAGAATGTTTTTCTGGTGCTTGGTTTCCAAGTGATTTTGAAGAAATTTGAATAAAAGTGGAAACAATGTGTTATAGAGGTGTTTTGGCATACAAAGTGGTGTTCTGGTTTTTCTCCACATTTCTTTTGTGTTGAAGATCTTCTTGTTCATAGGTGTTATATCTAGAGTATCTTGGTTTGGATTGTTATGCAAAGAAAGTTGTGTTCACCAGTGTGTGGACTATATTGTAGTGGTGTCTAGGGGAAATGGTTTTTCTCTGCATTTGTTCGCAGTTTGGTTTCTGGTCTTGCGGTTCTAGTAGTGTGTTGATAAGGTTCATATCTACCTTCAATTGAAGTTGTTAATGGTTTGGTGCTCTGCAAGTTGATTTGTTGAGTCACAATGTATGAAAGATTACCTAGGTGAACAGGATGAGTTTGTTCTTTAGGTGAAAGTTGTTGCAAAGGAACTTGTTGGATTGCAGGTTGTATTCCAGATTATGTTCAAGTGTTGTGTGTGGTCCACAAGTCATCTTTGGATCATAGGAAGCATGTACTTAAATGTTTGATGGTGTTTAACTAGGTTTGGTCGACCTTGGGTGTCTACACTAATTGCAGATTTGCTTCGATGATTGTGGAAGCGTTGTTTGGCTTGTGTGAGTATATTTAGGACCAAGTTAACGTGTTATGTGGTCCACCTCCATTCCTTTCCACCACGGGAATGTTTTGGTGCCAACCTAATTTTAAATTGCATTGTTGAGGTGCATAGTTGACCTTGGAGAATGTTTTCAAGGTTGACAATATTATAAATTAGTGTTGTCTTGATAGAGGTTGTGTGTACAATGGTGTGAGAAGTGTGTGATGCAAATTGTAGAATTATGAATTGTGAATTTGTGAAGTTCAGTGAGAGCTTTAATGAGTTAGACTATTGGAAGTTGTGAGAAAATGGTGACTACAATCTTCAGAAAGGATGTGAATGTGTTGGTCATGTTGTGGCGGAATTTTATGTTGCATTGAGATGGATTTCTCATTGTAACATTCTTCTTTTCTTCTTTTCTGTAATTTTGTAGTGAGTCATTTGCAGTTAGCCCTTCTTTCTTTTGGGAAATGAGCCCTCTAGCAGTGAGCCTATTGTATTCGGTATTGCAATTAATTTATATAGTGAGCTAATCCTTGCCGTGTTTTTTCCCTTCTTGGGGTTTCCACGTAAATCTGGTGTTCTATTGTGCACGGTGTTGGTGTGTTTCAGTTTTTGTTATTTGCTTCCATGCTAAATCATTCTAACAGATTAAAGTTTATGTGGATCTAAATATTAATAAGGGTTTTGATGTTTTAATGAACAATTGATTCACCCCCCTCTCAGTTGTCTTGTGCGTTCAACAATTGGTATCAAAGAAAGGTTCCTTGGAAGAAGGCTTAACCGATTGAGCTAGATCTAGGATGTCGCACAAGAGAGATGCTCCTCTATTTGATGGATTGGATTATGAATTCTGGAAGATAAGGATGGAATTGTTTCTAGTATCTCTTTATGGAGTTTGGAAGTTTTTTGTGACTGGATACACTATGCCTACAAATGGTCTGAGCACTAATGATGAGATCAGGAACTATGAAAACAATGGCAAACCAAGGTATGCTCTTTTAAGTGGTCTTTCTAATACTAAACTTGTGAAAGTTATGAATCTAAAAATTGCTAAAGAGATCTGGACAAAGATAGAAAATTTTTATGAAGGAAATGGTAAGGTCAAGCAAGCTAAGATGCATATTCTAAAGATCATGTTTGAAAATATATGGATGTCATAGGATGAAAACATTACAAGAGACATGAAGAAAGTGGAAGAAGTTGTCAATTCCATCAGAGGGCTTGGTGGAAATCTTGAAGATGCTGAGGTGGTAAAGAAGGTATTGAGAACTCTACCTAAATCCTATAGTCATAAGGTTTTTGCTATTAAGGAATTTCATAATATAAATAATTACTCTAGAGATCAACTACTTGGCACTTTAACTTCTTTTAAATTAAGAGATTTTGGGTCAAATAATGCAAAAGTTGAGACTACTTTTTAAGACTGGGAAATCAGAGAAGACTGGGGAATCATATCAGGGGGATCTTGGTGATGTTGAAGTAAACATTGTGAGGAGAATGAAAAAGGGTACTAGTAAATACAAAGGTAAGTTACCTTTCAAATGTTTTAGTTGTGGAAAGATAGGCTATTATCCTTCAATATGTCCAAAGAGAGCTTTAAATGATAAGAATAAGGAGAACAAAGGTAAAACAATTAATAAAATTTATTATGTTAGAGAAGACGCCAATATATTTGATGATGAATTTGACTATGTGGATGATGAAGATAGTGAATTCTTTTTCATGGATATAAAAGTTGAATCTAATTCTGCTAACTCTAAGAGATGTTTGAAGGAAAGTGATTTGGAAGAAGGTTATAATGCTATGGTGACTACTTTTCATGCTAGGGAGGAGAAGAACTACTGGATCATTAATAGTGGATGCTCAAATCATATGGCCAATGACAAAAGCAATTTTGTTAGACTTGAGAAATATGAGGGAGGTCTTGTTAAGTTTGGTGATGATACATTTGCTAAGATATGTGGAAAAGGTTCAATCAATTTTGATGACAAACATAATACATATGATGTTCTTTATGTTAAGGGTCTAAGGCATAACCTCTTGAGTGTTCGAAAAATGTGTAGAAAAGGATGTAATCTTATGTTTCAGAATGATGGATGTGAGATCAAAAAAGGCTACGAGATCAAAAAAGGCTACGAAACTATGGTTGTTGTTGGAAGGACATATGAAAATGTTTATCAGCTTAAAGGTCTTGATGGTCATTGCTTTATGACTCAAATTAATGAATGTTGGGTATGGCATAGAAGAATTTGTCACATCAATTTTGATAGCCTAGTGAGGATCAGTTCAATTCAAGTTGTGAGAGATCTGCCAAAGATTACAGAGCCTATCAATGTTGTCTGCAAGGAATGTCAAACTGGGAAGCAAGCAAGAAGTTTCAAAGTCAAAGATCAATCTACTACTGAACTGTTGGAGCTAGTGCATACAGACCTTTGTGGTCCTACTAGAGTAAGAAGTCTTCAAGGTGATACCTGTATTTCATGCAATTGATTGATGATTATTCTAGAATGACATGGGTTACTTTTATCAAAGAAAAATTAGAAGCTTTAGATAAGTTTAAAGTATTCAAAGTTATGGTTGAGAATGAAATGGACATGAAAATAAAATTTTTGAGGTTTGATAGAGGTGGAGAGTTCGCCTCCAATGAGTTTAATAGTTTTTGTGATAATCATTGAATAAAGAGGCATTTATATGCCCCTAGGACTCCTCGACAGAATGGAGTAGTTGAAAGAAATAATAGGACTATTCAAGAAGCTGCAAGAATAGTGATGAAAGAGGAAAACCTACTAGAAGTCTACTAGAGAAAATAAATTTATATTGTTTTCTGCATGCTTAACAGAGTTCAAGTAAGAATAGACAGTGCAAAGACCCCCTATGAGTTGTGGTATGGAAGAATTCCTACTGTAAAATATTTCAAAGTGTTTCAAAGCAAGTGCTATATCAGAAGAGATGAAGAGAACTTAGGAAAGTTTGATACAAGATCTGATGAAGGTATCTTTCTTGGATATTCTACAAGAAGCAAAGCTTATCAGTGCTCTAACAAGAGGCTGAAGAAGATTTTTGAAAGTGCAAGTGTCAAAGTGGATGAAGACTTACAGAAGAATTCTATGGTGATAGATATATATGAATCAAATGAGTCCTCTTGTAGAGAAAATGACAGAGATGAAGGTAAGGAAAAATAAGTTCATATTGAAGAGGAAGAAGCTTTAGAAAGGATTCCTAAGACTCCTAAGTATGTGCAAAAGAATCATTTTGAAGATCAAATCATTGGTGAAAAAAGTAAAGGTGTGTTGACAAGGAGAAAAGTTGTTATGGCTGAAGAATAGGTAAACCTATGTTTATTGTCTAAAGTTGAACCTAAAACAATGATTGAAGCATGCAAGTATAAATAGTGTTTCAAGGCTATGGAATAAGAACTACTACAGATTGAGAAGAATCAAACTTGGGAACTTGTTCCAAGACCAACAAACAAGAATGTAATTGGAACTAAGTGGGTATTGTTACCCAATTTTCACCTACGGGCTCAATCAAGCAGGGTAACCTATGTTTCTGAGTGTTCATGAAGGCCAACTGAAGGAACATTTGCATCGAGAGTTAGGTCCTTATCTGGTGCCACCTCATAGGGAAGTCTATTGGAAAGCCTCACCTCAATCATTTTTGGCACAAAAATCATCAGAGAAGGAAGTCGGCAAGACCTTCCTGTTGTTTTTCCGACTAGCAGTGCGTCCTATTTGGTTGAATAAACCAGTCACCAAGACATTCGGGTCGCCATGAGTCTTCATGTATCTCTCCGCTTGGAAGGAGGTCATGCCGAGAGTTTTTCACCAGGACGTCTTGATGAAGGGAGGTATCGTCGGCGTGAAGTCTTGTCGACCGTGGGCGGTCTCACTGAAATGAATGCCTTCGGTGTAATGTGGTGGCTTCGACGGAAGGTCTCACCAATTGTGAAAGTCTCGCCGAGAGGGATTGAGGTCAGCGTAAGGTCTCGCCGAAGGCTGGGGGTCTCGCCGAAGAAATAGGAGCTCAGAAAGATGTCTCAGTGACCGAATGATGTCTCACCGAAACGAAGTTCCTTCAACGTAGGAGGGTGAGCTCGAGGCTCGATGTCCTACCAACAAACATAGGTCTCAGCGATGGTATGGGGGGCTTCGTTGTAAGGTCTCACTGTCGGGGTGAGGTCTCATCGAGGTGAAGCGGTCTCGGTGAAGGAAACAAGCTCAGCAAGAGGTTTCGCTGACTAGTGGTGGTCTCCCCGACAAGAGAGGAAGCGGCATCGGCGAAAGAAAGTGTTTGTCGTGATGTCTTGCCGACCTGATAGGGTCTTGCTGAGATGAAGTGACCTCGCCGAGAGAGTTTGACATCGGTCTGACATCTGGCCGACAGGGCGAAGACTTACCGAAGGAGTTGCACTCACTAACAGAAGGCTCGGTCGGTGTAATGTCTCACCGACCGAAGGTGGTCTCGCCGAAGCGGAATGAATTCGACATGAGGTCTTCCCGACTATAGGGGATTCTTGCTGAAACAAGTGAAGTGAACTCGGGCAAAGGAAAGTAGAGTCGCCATGATGTCTCGGCGAAGGTATGAGATCCTACCGACCAATGAAGGGTCTCGGTATAGTGTTTTTCCTTCGGCAGAAGGTCTCACCGACACATGGGTGTCTTGTTGACGGAGGAGCATAGCGGTATAATGATGAGGGCTCGCCGTGAGGTCTTCTCGAATGCAAAAGGTCTTGCCGATGGTTTGGGTGACAGCCACTATGAATGTTGATATGACTTTTGGGCTCACTATGAACTCTTGCCGATGGTTCTAAGCTATGTCGATAACTACTGAAGGGCATAATCGCATCGGGGAGACACAGTTAGTGTCTCATCGACATGCAATTCAATCTGAATGACTTTTGACCGTCTGGCGCCCCCATGAAGCATCTGTTCAACCAATCAGAGTGGAATATAGGAGAGCCGTGGCGGTTTGACCCCTGTGAAGAAGATCATCAGAATGAAAGCGACGTGGATCTGCTCTGAGCTCAAGAGCATTCAAAGCATCTCGACAGGGAGGTTAGAGGATAGACATGAGACCAAAAGTTAATGCGGGCGCTGCAAAAGATCAAGGAGGCCATTCCTGAAGCAACTCTTCACCGGCATGGACAGCGGGGACGCAACATTAACTTCCTTCAAAAGATCTAAAGGCAGATCCTTCTGGAGGCGGATATTTTTGTAAGCCCTAGCGGCCGACACTCTTTGGTATATATGGCATTTTTTCCTTTTTTGTAAAGCATTTCTTGGTTAGGAGATTGCTGAAAGAGCATTATTCAGACTTTGTAACTCATTTTCATGAATACTATAGATCTGTAACACAGAGACTCCTTATTTTCTCAATAGAAAGTCATTTCCTTCATAGTTTTTCTTTGTTGTTTTAGTGACTGGTTGCGAGTTACATGATAAAATTCTTTGTGATCCTTTATTTTATCAGATTCGTTCAGTACTGGATGCAAAGGATATTATGTCATAAAGCTGGTTTATGTTAGTGATCTCTTTCTATTGCGTTTATATCTATGAAAACATCTTTGTTTTCCTTGTGTTAAGCATTAGAACAGTCGAAACCTTACATAGACTCATTTTTTATAAACATAAATCTTTGTATTGTGAGATTGTTTAGCTCTATTGAGATTTTTTGTGAGTTTTCTGCAGTATTGTCATATTTTTATCTTTGGTGTATCACCTGTTAGTGATAGGTTTTAAATTGAAGTATATCCTTCTTACTCTTTTCCTTATCATTCTTTAGTTTTCTCAAGATATCTTAAGGGGAACTAGCCCGTAATCTGGAGGTCCACTTCATTCCCAGGTCACCCACAACCTCGAAGTGTTCCCATGTGTCAATAGGTTGCTATAGTTGATAGCTTAGCAAGGGTGCAAACTTTATTTGACAACAATTTTTTGGCATGCTCGGTGGGACTGAGAACTATTTTCAGTCTCAAATCAAAATTATCATACTGTTGTTTGGTATGTGCAACAGAAATTGCAGTCTTTAAGGGACAAGTTTTAGCATACTTGGCGACTCTGAGCTCAGATTTAGCAGTTCCAGTGCATTACTGTTCATGAGAAGAGTGCAGATTAGGAGTAATTTGTCTGTTTTTGAGTATTTGCAGTTGTCCTTGCCTAGAAGAAGGGGAAGAGAAATCCAGAAGGTACAAAAGACAATTGTTTATTTCAGAAGATCCAAGTCGAACCCTTCTATGAGAGGCCATACTACTGGTCCTATTGTTATTACTAAGAATATCCCAGTGACAATGATTCCAGTAGTGAGAAATCAGTCATTTGTTGCTTTTAACCAAGGTAGCCCACTGAATCTGACTCAGCATGATGAAATTCCTGTCGCTGCCTTAAAAAGTCTACCATATTTTCATGGCGAGGATCATACCACCCCATCAGAGCATATAAAGGATGTTGCCAACTTGTGTGTTGTTCACCATGTGATTGAATAAAATGTTGCACTCAGATTGTTGGCAGCGTCATTTAAAGGAAAATCCTTACAATGGTTCAGAGGCCTTCTTGTCAACTCCATAGCAACATGGGATGAGTTAGGCAGCCAGTTGTGCAAATTTTTTGAAGATAAATTAGACCACTTGTCATTGGTGGAACAGTTGTCTACAATCAAAAGAGCTCCACATGAAGTTATGTCAGATTTCAATCACCGTTTCCAGAGGACGTGGGATAGAATCCCACAAACAGTAAGACCTACTACTAATCATGCCTTTTTATACTATTTAAGAGCTTTAAATAGCGATATTTCTGTAATGATTCAATCGATGGGAGGTGATACACTTCCTGCAGCATATAGTGTAGCTGTTAGAACTTAAAACAACCTCATACAGGCTGGTAAAATTACCCCAAGACCACCTATGCCGATATTTCATGCTTTTCAGCCTCCAAACCCTATGCAGTTGCCTCCTTTGGCTGTTATTCCAAGTGCACTAGCATTTCCAACACCTG
This sequence comes from Sequoia sempervirens, assembly GCA_007258455.2. Lineage (NCBI taxonomy): Eukaryota > Viridiplantae > Streptophyta > Pinopsida > Cupressales > Cupressaceae > Sequoia > Sequoia sempervirens. The sequence continues at coordinate 234,379,388 of VDFB02075321.1, read as the reverse complement.
ATACCCAACCTAATGGTCAATTAAATGCATTTCCAGTTCAGTCTAACGAATTGCAAGAGATTAAAGGCCTTCTAACAACCTTTGGCAATGAGATGGTTAATCTAAGAAAATAGAAAAATCAAGGTTTTAAGTCGTATCAACCCTCATTCTAGTCTAATTACCAGCAAAATCAGACCAATAGACCACCTTATCAGCCTTATAATCAAGGCCAAAAGTTTTCTCCTAACCTGAGGCCACATCAAGCTTATGACTCCAACACTGCAAGCACTTCCAAAGAGCTTGCACTTGTCCAGAACAACTTAGTTCAAGATTATGAATGGTGTTATCCATGTAGTCAACCCCATAATTAGAGTACCTATGTAAGTGTGTTGCTTAACCAAGCCTTGATGGTTCATAATAGTTCAACAATATAGTCTAGTGTGCCTGTAGCAACTGAAGTACAACAAGAGCAATAGACACATGAGTCTACATTCCTAAACTGGCAAGGGGAAGAATTTTGTGGAATGGTCAATGTTGATTCTTTAATTGCAGACAATACACGCAATAAGAAGAGGGCAATAAATGAGGGACATCAACCTAATACAGTTCAAACTCAATCAAAACAAGGGCTGAACCGACATCAAAATGCTCCTGGCTCATCAAAAGCTTACCAGATCCGAATGCTACCAAGGGGCCATCCTTTGGTAGGCAAGCAACAATCTAATTCATCAGCCCAGGCGCCTTCAGTTAAAGGCGATGTTATTCCTCCCAAAGGTCAAGTTAAACCTATTACAACTTTCAATATATTGGAGCATATGAAGAAAATTAATGTACCCATGTCAATATTGGATTCTCTGAGTATTCCGGGTCAAAAGGACCTGCTTCAATCTGCCTTATCAAGTTTAAGTGTCTCAAATGAGCCTAGTGTAGAAAAGGAGAAGGTTGCATTGGCTAACACTATGATTGGTAATAACGAACAACAAGCTGCTAAGGCCAAGCCGCCTCCTTTTTATTTGTCATTGATTATAGGAGATCATCTGGTTCACAATTGTATGATTGACTCAGGGGCTAGTAGTTCAGTTATGCCCAAACAAATTGTTGATAAGTTGGGAATTGAATATGAGCCACTAGAAAAGGGGGTAGTGCAATTGGATGGTATTGTTGTGAACACAGTAGGGGTCATTAAAAATTTGAGCTTAACTCTACATGTTTGTCCCAATTTTGCAATACCACAGGATATATACATTATTGAGTTGCCCTCGTACTTTTCCCTTTGTTTATCTAGGGATTTTACAACCAAGATAGGTGGTTACCTATCCTATGATTGGTCTCACATGCTATTCAGAACTAGATATGGCACTAGAGCCATTATTAAATCAAAACCCATAGCCAAGGTTCATGTTGAACCTTACAATCCGTCTCCTATCAATGCCAACTTGTTTACAAGTGAACAAGTGGAGCAGCCTGTTGTTCAAGAGGTTGAGATTCAAATAGAAAGAACATCAGATATTCTCCCTAAAGAGTGGCACCTCAAGCTCATGAGGTGGGCACAGGTAAGCAGTTGGAAGAGGTTGACATCGGTGTTTATATGATGCATGAGACTGACTCTTTTATGCCTAATATTGAAAAGAACAAGGAACAACATAGTGAGCAACATGAAAATGATCTGTGGGAGCTGCATTTTGATGGCTCAAGGAGTAGAGTAGGTACTGGTGGTGGATGTATGCTGGTATCACCAGAAGGTAAGAAGTACTATCTAGCTTTCAGATTCTGTTTTAGCTGTTCTAGTAATTCTGCTGAATATGAAGCTCTAGTCCAAGGTTTGGAGTGGGTGAGACAGAGAGGTATCAGCTGTCTAAAAGTTTATGGTGACAGCGAGTTGGTTGTCAATCAGGTGAGAAAGCTTAATGCTGTTAAAAATGATATACTCAGGTCTTACAAGAATAGGGTATGGGACCTCTTAGAGGGATTTGAGGCATTTAATTTGATTTCCATTCCTAGAGCTCAGAATAAACATGCTGATAGATTAGTTGTTGTAGGAGCAGAACATGATATTCCAAAGGAGATTTGCAGTGATAAAACTAATCAGCATATCAAGATTGTAGTTAGGCCCGCTGTGCCTGATAATAATATACACTGGCAAGTCTTTGATAGTGACCAGCAGATTGTCAATTTTTTAAGAGAAGTTGAGTTCTCACATACCAATCAGGAAAAGCTATAGCACTAGTACAGTGACTAGATTATCTAGTTAAAAAACAACAAGTTTCCTAAAGGCTTGGTCACTTCAGAATCCGTTTTTAATACTGATGATGAAGCTAGAAAACCTAAGGGGAGTATTCAGGTTCAACAAGATCACTACGAAGAGGTTGAAGTTTTCAAAGAAAAGCTTCTGAAGTTAGGCAAGGTAGGTACAGCTGAAGAGAAGCGTGTTTTTATTCAACTTTGTCAAGAATTTAATGATATCTTTTCCTGGAAATATAGTGATTTAAAGGGATTTAATCCCCAGCTTGCTCAACATACCATTGAGCTTGAGCCTAATGTCAAACCTGTTAGGAAAAAGCAGAGGCCCTTGAATCCTAAGTTAGAAACTTTGATGAAAAAGGAGCTAGCTAAGTTTACTGAAAGCAACATTATTTTCCCCATCAAGCATACCTCATGGGTTTCAAACCTAGTACCAATAAGGAAGAAAAATGGTGAAATAAGACTCTGTGTAGATTTTCATGACTTAAATAGGGCCTCCTTAAAGGACCGTCATCCTCTGCCTTCTATGGAGCAGATACTTCAGGTAGTTTCAGGGTCTGAAAGGTTTTCCTTATTAGATGGCTATTCTGGTTACAACCAAATATTAGTGAAAAAAGAGGATCGGTACAAGACAACCTTCACCACAAAATGGGGAACTGTGGCCTATTGGAAAATGCCCTTCGGTTTATCTAATGCTAGGGAAACCTTTCAAAAGGTGATGGATATGGCCTTTCAGGGTTTAATGTACAAGATAGTCTTAGTCTATCTTGATGATATCATGGTTTTATCTAAGGAGGCTAAGGATCATCTGAGTCATTTGAGGCAGATTTTTGAAAAATGCAGGGAATTTGGGATATCACTTAACCCCAAAAAGTGTGTGTTTGTTGTTCACAAAGGAAGATTGCTTGGGTATGTGGTATCTAAACAGGGTATTACTATTGACCCTGAAAGAATAAGTGCTATCTTAACTCTCCCTTTACCAACGCACAAGAAAAGTCTGCAAAGTTTTATTGGTAGGATTAACTTTGTTAGTAGGTTTATCCCTGACGTTGCTGATTTATTAAGTCCACTAACTCATATGCTGAGAAAGAATGTACCTTTTAGCTGGACTAAGGATGGGAAAAAAAGTTTTGAGCTTATAAAGGAGGCATTGGCAACCGCACATACACTTCTAAATCTTGACTTTTCTAAAGATTTCATTTTATATGCCTCTGGAAATATTGATTCGCTTTTAGCCATACTTGTACAACGAAATGATGAAGGATCTAAACAGCCTGCGGCGTTCTTCAGTCAAGGACTCAAAGATTACGAGCTCAAGTATAATTTTGTAGAGAGACATGTTCTTGCTGTCATAAGAAGCTTAAAGAAGTTTAGGCACATGCTTTCCAGTAACAAGATTATACTGATGGTTGCTCATCCAAGTGTGAAAGAGTTTTTATTAAACAAAGATTTGAGTGATAGAAGAGCTAGTTGGGTCACTAAGGTGATGGAGTATGACCTTGAAATAAAGGTTACCAAACTAATAAGAGGGAGAGGTCTCTACGAAAAACTTACTAGGGACAACAACAACAGTGTAAAGGAGGAGGAAATTCTGTTTTAGCACTCCAAGATGGACAACAAACTGCTATACCTGCTCCTATTGGTTGGATTACAGAAATGACACATTTTTAATTGATTGGTGAGTGCCCTTCTGATATGACTAGGTCTAGAAGAAGGTATTATCAGCTGCAATCCACACCTTATGTTCTTTTAAATGGTTTGTCATTTAGAAGAGATTTCCATGGTGTCCTATTAAGATGTATTGGAGCCGATTAGGTTGATAGAGTATTACATGAATTCCATCAAGGGTCAACTGGCAGACACTTTTCTCTGAGAGCCACAACTCTTAAAATAATGAAAGGAGGCTATTACTGGCCTACCTTATTCAAAGACGCTCATGCATGGGTAAGAAGGTGCAAAGAGTGTGCTATTTTTGCTGGAAAAGAGAAGCTGGTAGCCCCCCCACTGCAACCGATTCAAATTGATCAACCCTTCATGAAATGGGGTTTGGATTTATTGGGGTTATAAATCCCCCATCAAGTGCAGGCCACAAATGGATACTCATAGCCACTGATTATTTTTCAAAATGGACTGAAGTTGTGGCACTCAAAGAAGCTAATGAATTTTCTATCCTGAATTTCTATGAAGAACTAGTTACCAAATTTGGTATCCCAGATTCTATTGTGTCAGACAATGCCCTTGCTTTTGTGAGTGTTAAAATTTCTGACTGGGCTGTCAAAAATGGTATATATTTGAGTACATCCTCTAATTATTATCTGCAGGGCAATGGACAGGTTGAGTCCACTAACAAGAATCTCCTGAGGATCATTAAGAGAACTATGGAGGACAATCAAAAAGCCTGGCACACCAAGCTGAAATCAGCCTTGTGGGCTGATAGGATTACGTCAAAAAGGTCTACAGGACTTTCTCCATACATGTTAGTGTATGGAAAAGAGGCAAGAATGCCCATTTCAGTTGAACTCCCAACCCTTGATCTAGTAAACCAGCTTGATATGATTGAGGAGGAGCCTATGACAGCAAGGTTAGCTCAATTAATTGAGCTTGAAGAACTCAGAGTTGAAGCAGTGAAAATGACTAAGCAATATCAGGCTCAAATAAAAAGTTCATTCGATAAAAAGGCATCTCCCAGAGTGTTCCAAAAAGGTGACATAGTACTAAAGTGGGATGAATTAAAAAGCAAGCCTGGAAAGCACTCCAAATTTGATGCACTTTGGATTGGGCTGTATATCATTACTGAGGAGAAACAACATAATGCTTTCCAGCTATCTAGGTTGGATGGTGTAGTGGAACCAATCCCAGTGAATGGGATTCACCTCAAACGTTGCTTCTGAGGTATGGATCTGAATCTATACATAGCTGTTAAAATTCTAGAGAATAGGTGCAGTTTTCATTCCCTAAGTGTTCTCCCAACACGGTAAATAGTTTCACCTCAATTATTTCCTGTTTTCATTAACTTTTCGGCAACCTGTTATGTTCTATGAGTCTCAAATGAGTTACAACCATGCACAAGGCTACTCCAATTCTGTTTCAAAGTTTTCCCAATAACTCCATGCCCAATGGATTGGCCTAGGCTACTAGTCTGCATGTTTAGCAGGCAAACATCCAGCTGAGGTCGCCAGAAATATTACCCAATTTTCACCTATGGGCTCAATCAGGCAGGGTAACCTATGTTTCTGAGTGTTCATGAAGGCCAACTGAAGGAACATTTGCATCGAGAGTTAGGTCCTTATCTGGTGCTACCTCACAGGGAAGTCTATTGGAAAGCCTCACCTCAATCATTTTTGGCACAAAACTCATCAGAGAAGGAAGTCAGCAAGACCTTCCTGTTGTTTTGCCGACTAGCAGTGCGTCCTATTTGGTTGAATAAACCAGTCGCCAAGACATTCGGGTCACCATGAGTCTTCATGTATCTCTCCACTTGGAAGGAGTTCATGCTGATAGTTTTTCACAAGGACGTCTCGACGAAGGGAGGTATCGTCGACGTGAAGTCTTTCCGACCGTGGGCGGTCTCACCGAAATGAATGCCCTCGGTGTAATGTAGTGGCTTCGGCGGAAGGTCTCACCGATAATGAAAGTCTTGCCGAGAGGGATTGAGGTCAGCGTATGGTCTCGTCGAAGGCTGGGGGTCTCGCCAAAGAAATAGGAGCTCGGAAAGATGTCTCGGCGACCGAATGATGTCTCACCGAAACGGAGTGCCTTCGGCGTAGGAGGGTGAACTCGGGGAGATGTCCTACTGACAAACATAGGTCTCGGTGACGGTATGGGGGGCTTCATTGTAAGGTCTCACCATCGGGGTGAGGTCTCGCTGAGGTGAAGCGGTCTCGGCGAAGGAAACAAGCTTGGCGAAAGGTCTCGCCGACTAGTGGTGGTCTCCCTGACAAGAGAGGAAGCGACATCGGTGAAAGAAAGTGTTCGCCGTGATGTCTTGCCAACCTGATAGGGTCTTGCCGAGATGAAGTGACCTCGCCGAGAGAGTTTGACATCGGTCTGACGTCTGGCTGACAGGGCGAAGTCTTGCCAAAGGAGATGCACTCGTTGATAAAAGGCTCGGTCGGTGTAATGTCTCACCGACCGAAGGTGGTCTCGCCGAAGCCAAATGAATTCGACATGAGGTCTTCCCAACTGCAGGGGAGTCTTGTCGAAACAAGTGAAGTGAACTCGGGCAAAGGAAAGTAGAGTCGCCATGATGTCTCAGCGAAGGTATGAGATCCTGCCGACCAATGAAGGGTCTCGGTATAGTGTTTTTCCTTCGACAGAAGGTCTCACCGACACATGGGTGTCTTGCCGACAGAGGAGCATAGCGGTATAATGATGAGGGCTCGCTGTGAGGTCTTCCTGAATGCGAAAGGTCTTGTCGATGGTTTGGGTGACAGCCATTATGAATGTCGATATGACTTTTGGGCTCGCTATGAACTCTTGCCGATGGTTCTAAGCTATGCTGATAACCATTGAAGGGCATAATCACATCGGGGAGACATGGTTAGTGTCTCACTGACATGCGATTCAATCTGAATGACCTTTGACCGTTTGGCGCCCCCATGAAGCATCTGTTCAACCAATCAGATTGGGCTACAGGAGAGTCATGGCGGTTTGAACCCTACGAAGAAGATCAACAGAATGAAAGAGACGTGGATCTGCTCTGAGCTCAAGAGCATTCAAAGCAGCTCGATAGAGAGGTTAGAGGATAGACACGAGACCGGAAGTTAATGCGGGTGCTGCAAAAGATCAAGGAGGCCGTTCCTGGAGCAACTCTTCACCGACATGGATAGCGGGGATGCAGCATTAACTTCCTTCAAAAGATCTAAAGGCAGATCCTTCTGGAGGTGGATATTTTTGTAAGCCCTAGCGGCCGACACTCTTTGGTATATATGGCATTTTTTCCTTTTTTGTAAAGCAGTTCTTGGTTAGGAGATTGCTGAAAGAGCATTATTCAGACTTTGTAACTCATTTTCATGAATACTATAGATCTGTAACATAGAGACTCCTTATTTTCTCAATAGAAAGTCATTTCCTTCATAGATTTTCTTTGTTGTTTTAGTGACTGGTTGCGAGTTACATGATAAAATTATGTGTGATCCTTTATTTTATCAGATTCCTTCAGTACTGGATGCAAAGGATATTATGTCATAAAGTTGTTTTTATGTTAGTGATCTCTTTCTATTGCGTTTATATCTATGAAAACATCTTTGTTTTCCTTGTGTTAAGCATTAGAACAGTCGGAACCTTACATAGACTCATTTTTTATAAACATAAATCTCTGTATTGTGAGATTGTTTAGCTCTATTGAGATTTTCTGTGAGTTTTCTGCAGTATTGTCATATTTTTATCTTTGGTGTATCACTTGTTAGTGATAGTTTTAAATTGAAGTATATCCTTCTTACTCTTTTCCTTATCATTCTTTAGTTTTCTCAAGATATCTTAAGGGGAACCAGCCCGTAATCTGGAGGTCCACTTCATTCCCAGGTCACCCACAACCTCGAAGTGTTCCCATGTGTCAATAGGTTGCTATAGTTGATAGCTTAGCAAGGGTGCAAACTTTATTTGACAACAGATATTTTGGAAAAAATTGAATGAGAATGGAGAAGTAGTAAGAAACAAGGAAAGGCTTATGTGTAAGGGTTACTCACAAGTAGAAGGAATAGATTTTGAGGAGAAATTTTCTCCAGTGGCAAGAATGGAAGCTATTAGAATGTTTTTGGATTTTTCAGCACATAAAGATTTCATGTTTATCAAATGGATGTGAAGTCCGCCTTCTTGAATGGTGAGCTGGAAGAAGAAGTATACATTGAAAAACTAGAAGGATTTTAGTTATCAAACAAATTGGATATAGTCTGCAAATTGAAGAAAGCGTTCTATTGATTGAAGCAAACTCCCAAAGCTTGGTATGCAAGGTTGGATAGGTACTTGATATAGCAAGGATTCAATAAAGGTACCACAGATAGTAATATTTATTTCAAAGTTGAAAAATATCAAATCTTGATTGTGGTTGTGTATATTGATGATATAATCTTTGGAGGAATGAAGCTATGTGTAAGAGATTTCTAGAAGAGATGCAAAAAGAGTTTGAGATGTCTATGTTTGGAGAGATGAATTTCTTCCTTGGGCTGCAAATCAATCAGACAAAGAAAGGTATATTCATTTCACAATCAAAGTATGTCAAGGAAATGTTGAAGAAGTTTGGAATGGAAGATTCTAAATCGGTATGTACTCCTATGGTTATTGGTTGCAAGTTGAGTAAGAATGGTGAATCTCTTATGGATAATTAGAGCAAGTAAAAATAAATTATTAGAGGACTACTATATCTAACTACTACTAGACCAGATATCATGCATGCAAATCAATCAAATAAAGAAAGATATATTCATTTCACAATAAAAGTATGTCAAGGAAATGTTGAAGTTTGGAATGGAAGATTCTAAATTGGTATGTACTCCTATGGTTACTAGTTGCAAGTTGAGTAATAATGATGAATCTCCTAAGGTTGATCAGAGTAAGTGTAGATCAATGATTGGAGGATTGCAATATCTAATTGCTCCTAGACCAGATATCGTGCATGCAATTTGTCTTGTGGCTAGATTTCAAGAAGATCCTAGAGAGTCACATGTTGCAGCAGCAAAGACAATATTCATATACTTGAAAGGAACTCCAGAACATGGTTTGTGGAATCCAAAGGATATTGAATTTTCTCTGAGTGCTTACACATATGCAAATTGGGCAGGTTGTATGGATGATAGGAAAAGTACAAGTGATGTTGAATTCTTTCTTGGATACAAAGTGGTATGAATATATTGCAGTAGCATCTTGTTGCACATAGGTGTTATGGATTAGGAAAACCTTGAAGGGTATCAAAGTGGTATATTATGAACCAATTTCTATCTTTTATGATAATACAAGTGCTATTAACATTTCAAAGGATTCTTTGATGCACTCAAGGACAAAACATATATCAATCTGGTATCACTTTTTGAGAGAGAAGGTTGCAGAGAATGAAGTGAAGCTTGAGTATGTGCCTACAAAGGATTAGGTTACTGATATATTTACTAAGGTTCTTCTTAAGGATACTTTTGAGTACATCTTTGGGAGAAGTTAGGGGTTATTGCCCCTCCTTTGAACTAGATGCATAAGGTTATGCATCAGTCCAATAGATCTCAAGATTCATTCATTGTTCTAGATTGATGTTGGGAGCTACCTCTTAGGAGTAGGTAGTGGCTTGGTTGGTTGTTACAGTCAGGGGGAGTAAATGTTGGTGTAGTTTGGTGTTGTCCTTTATCAGATGCGTCAAAGGATATGTGTACTGATTGTTGGTTGGTATGAGAAAAATATGTTGTAGAGCAGGTACAAGTATGATTGATATCAAAGGGGGAAAGAGATGCAAATGTGTCACCCTTTTCCATTGATGTCAAAGGGGGAGAGAGAAAGTAATGTGAAAAAGAGTCAGTTGAGAAAGGGAGAGAGAGTAAAATGAACAAGGAGAGTATGATGTAAGGATCAATGTGTTGGTGATCAGAGCTATTATGTTTATTATTGATGGTTTTTTACATCATATGTTGCCATCAATGACAAAGGGGGTGATTGTTGCAAGTTTGAGTAGTTGGAGTTTTCATTGATGTCAACAAGCTTATGTTTGTGTTGTTATTGATGTCTATTGATGGTTGAGAAGTTATGATGATTCTTTTATTAGTTGCATTATGTTGTCATCAGTAAGTGCTACTTGTGTCAACCTCTAGTGTTGCTTTAATAAGCTTTTGTTTGTGGGTGTTGTTTGGTTGAGTTGTTGTGTTGTATTTGGTTTAGTGATGACGAGGAAGTGGTGAAGATGATGATAATGTATTTCTGGTGCTTGGTTTCCAATTTTTTTTGAGAAAATTTGAATAAAAGTGGAACCAGTGTGTTTTAGAGGTGTTTTGGCATACAAAGTGGTGTTCTAGTTTTTCTCCACATTTATTATGTGTTGAATATTTGCTTATGTGGTTTGGATATGTTGATTAGAGGTGTTCATAAGTGGTATAACCAGATTTTCTTGGATTGGATCATTGTGCAAAGAAAGTTATGTTCACCAGTGTGCGAACTATAATGTAGTGGTGTCTAGGATAAATGGTTTTTCTCTGCATCCCTTCACAGTTTGGTTTTTGGCCTTACGGTTCTAGATGTGTTATAATAAGGTTCATATCTACCTTCAGTTGATTTTTTTTATGGTTTGGTGCTCCGCAAGTTGATTTATTGAGTTATAGTATATGGAACATTATATGGGTGAATAGGATGAGTATGTTCTTCAAGTGAAAGTTGTTGCGAAGGAATTTTTTGGATTGTAGGGTGTATTCTAGATTGTGTTCAAGTGTTGTGTGTGGTTTTCAAGTCATCTTTGGATCATAGGAAGTGTGTAATTAAATGTTTGATGGCGTTTACACATGTTTAGTCGACCTTGGGTGTTTACACTAATTGCATATTTTCTTTGATGATTGTGGAAGCATGGCATGGTGTGTGTGAGTATATTTGGGACTGATTAAGGTGTGATGTGGTCCACCTACATTCCTTTCCACTACGGGATTTTTTTAGTGCCAACCTAATTTGAATTTGCATGATTGAGGTGCATAGTTGATCTTGGATAATGTTTTCAAGGTTGAAGACAATATAAATAAGTCGTGTTGATAGAGGTTGTGTGTACAAGGGTGTGAGTAGTGTGTGATGCAAATTGTAGAATTGTGAAGTGCAGCGAGAGCTTTAATGAGTTAGACTACTAGAAGTAGTGAACACAAGGTGTCTACAATCTTTAGAAAGTTTATGAATGTGTTGGTGATGTGTACTTTTTTGATGCATTGAGATGGATTTCTCATTGTAACATTCTACTTTTCTTCTTTTTCTGTAATATGGCAGTGAGCCATTGGTAGTGTGCCCTTCTTTCTTTTGGGAACTGAGCCCTCCAATAGTGAGCCTATTATATTTGGTATTGCAATTACTTTATATTGTGAGCCAATCCTCGCCGTGGTTTTTCCCTTCTTAGGTTTTCCATGTAAATTTGGTGTTCTATTGTGCATGGTGTTGATTTCTTTCAGTTTTTGTTATTTTATTTCATGCTAAATCATTCTAACAGATTAAAGGTTGTGTGGATATGAATATTAATGAGGGTTTTGATGTTTTAATGAACAATTGATTCACCCCCCCTCTAAGTTTTCTTGTGCAGTCAACATTATACCCTTGGAAAAAGATTGAAGAAGTTGGTAGATTACTAACAAGAAATTAATTTAGACAAATTTGAAGTAGACGCATGGTAAACCAAAATCATACAACCATTTGGAAAAGCAATTTTTGTGGCCAACTAACTGAATCAAAATCAAGAAAACAAAATTCAAGACTTAGAGGGTAAAGAGAATTGCACGATTAAATTGACTACTGCAAATGATCATTATTCAAGAATATCTTGAGACAATGCTTTTGGATGGTCTGAAGCTCTATCTACCTATTCAAGACTAGGACCAATATATGCAATTCTAAATCCTTCGTAAACACATCAATTTATGTGCAAAGGAATTACTTTGAAGAATTAACATGTAAAGGGAAAACCATGGAGAAGACAAAACTATGAAGATTTTAAAAGATTCCTAAAACGTATAATTCTTATGAATAACGATTATAAAATATGACTAAGAGGAAACATGAATCAACATGCATAGATTAGATGCTCAAACAAATCTGCACAGAAGATTATGGTCTAGATTCATAGAGTTGATCATGATATTACCTAGGATGGAGAATTATTGACCATACTTTGGCAAGCATTGGAAAGTAGGATGACTCAGGAAACCTATATGGAACCCTATATGGAAATCAAATTATGGCCTTGAGGAGAAGGATCTTAGTTCTTTTTCAACATATATGGAAACCCAAGTTGATTGTTTCAATTAACTAAAGTCGCAGACATTGAATTGAAAACTTTAAGACTTAGCTATACGCTCTAAGAAAATTTTCTTTCCTTGAGTAGGAATTTGTTGGAGTTCCCATGGTAACAAAATAAGATTTAAAGTGACAAAAAGAGGAAAGGTTTGAAATTAAAAAATTTCAAGAACTAAATGTAGCATATAGGTGAAAGTGAAAAAGAAGCATCAGGTGACTTCCCACTACTTGAAAACACTCGACCAAAATCGGCATGTGCAAAACAATCTATCTAAAAAAAATCTCTTGGAATGATAATAGTATTTGAGAGGTGAATTAACAAAGGCGACTGAGCAAAAATAACTTATGGTGCTAAGCAACTTGACAAGGACTTCCAGGTCATGGTTTGGATATCTAAGCACTAATGGTTCCTGATAAAGTTATGAGTTATATGATCTAGCCGCATAAATTTTCCTACATAAAAAGAAACTTAAGCCCTATTTGATATGCTTACAATAAACATAGGAAAAACAAACTTTCCTATAAGGATTTTTGATTAACTACTCCTATAAAACCTTCCTGATCCCAAGAGATGAAAGTCGATTACATTTTAATCCATCTTAAACTCTACACATAAAACCACTTTATTTTCCCATTATTTCCTTAACAAATCTCATCTTTGGTGAGTCTTAAAACATGGTGCATGATAGTGCACTTTCGATGTGAACTTTTAGCTTTCCTTGCAACTGCTACAATATCCTACCAAAAGAAATGCAAAATTAAAAGACCCCCTTACTCTTTCATCTCCATCTTTTTAAAAGGATTCTTCCTCCTCGATACTCCACTAAAGTGCCCCCCTTTCCCTCTCTTGATCAAAGATCAAAACCAAAGTAAATGTAACTAGAAAAGAAGCACAAGGAAAGACTTTCACATGTGTAAGCGTGAAAGATCTTGCGAGCACGAAGACTGTACACAGGGCCAAAAGGAAAAGTCCACTCGCCTAAACATTTACTGCCACCATGCTTAAAGGGCCATTTCCCACTCCATAAATTTGTTCCCCACTAAAAGGTGGTGTTTTTTTTTCTCTTTTTCCTAAGTATACATATTGAATAATTTATAAGTTACAAAATCTAATAATGTAACTGAGTGAATTATTACAAGTTCAAGAATCCAAGACAGCTTATGTCTATCTTGAAAGACAACATGCAAAAGATGTAATGTTCATGGAACTATTACTCCCTCTATAATTATTAAAATAATTGATAAAATAAAAATAATAATACCTATCTATTTATTCATTTGTATTATTATTAATTTTACAAATAATTGAATAGTTATTTATTTTCAAAATTTTAACTATTTTGATTATCAAAATAATATTATCCTAATAATATCAATTAACTTGATAAATACTATTTTCAAAGTTATTCCGAGTTAACTAGCTATTCAAAAGGAGGGTTGTGACATCCATCCCCCCTTAAATTGTGCATCATTCTGATGTCCCTAAGTTTCAAACAAATAGCAATTAACCAAAATTCAACAGAGCAACTTGTTATTATATATAATATAATACACAACAAATTTTCACAATTAAATTCATTGTGATCGAATTAACTGAGAAACTTACAATCTTCATACTATACTTGAAAATTCATGATAATATGGTTCCTTCATCCACAATCAACAAGCATTTCCATAACGTTAGTATATAATGTATAATTAATCTTATTTAAAGGCCATGTCTAAAATCTATAAAAGAAATTATTTTATTAGTTTCTTCAAAAATAAATGATCATAAAATAATCTCACTTCAATAGCCCTTGAGTAGAAAATTCAAATAACTAGAGCCAAGCACTCTTCACCTAATTGGACATATATTAACTTCAAGATCATACCTTCAACATTATAAATTGAAAGTATTTTAAGGAAGAGTTTACCTTTTGTAAGGTGTCTTGAGATGTGAATATATGAAATAGAGAGGTCACACCTTCTTATTTCCCATGAATGTTCTATCTCTCAATCTAAATAAGACTACTTTTAACACCTCTAACTATTTACATTGTCACCAACATAAATTTTGTTTAAGATTCATAATCATGTTTATCTGGCATGGAAATATATGATAACTAAAAATCAAAGTTAAATCATAGAAACCATTTATCAAGATCATAAGAATAAAAGGAAATGATATTATCAGTTCTCCTTATAAGGATACTTCTCAATCCACTTATTTGTATAAATGGTTATATTTTTAAAGAAGGTTACCTCAACCTACATACCTATTGATCTTGACAATAGATGTGGTTTGTCCTAAAAAATTCATCTCCAAAATTATTATGATCCCATGTTCTTTATTTCCTAGAAACCCCGTCTAAATAATATACTCTGTTTCAAATTAAAATTTCATGCTTCTCTTTTAATGTTAGAATATTAATAAGATTACATCAAAGATGATTATTATTGATGAGCTAAGTAAAACATCTAATTGTCGTGATACATTCCAATAAATCTCCTTATAATAATCAAAAGACTATCATTTTAATTCATAAATTTGATGTTCATAAAACATTGTCCACAAGAAGTGTCATACCTTCAACCATCTAGGTTATTCATATCTTATATAGTTACATTGTATCTCAATAATTCACTCAATATCACATTCAACCTAGTTTTTCATATATCGCAATAAGGGCATTCCTCACATTTTAACTCCTTATACAACTTATTAGAGACTTTCCATGAACATGGAGAATGAATACTTACCAAGATTCATGATATCAATTGAATCATCTACACATTATCATCCCAAAATCAAAGACATCACCACGTTGAAGAGTATCCATCTCATTAATAAGATATAAGATGAGCTCAAATTTAATGACAAATCAAATGTACAATGGTAAATATCTAGTTTTATGTCTTATCCTTTTGAAATAATCCACAACATAAATACTTTGAAAGAAATCCCAAGTTCAAAAGATATGCTCAATAAGAGATCAAACCATTGCACTACATTTGGATTTTCAAAGTCTAATTACTTATATATGCACAAGAATTACCAATCATATAAGCCTTCAATCACACTTATTAAGAGATAGATGCATATCACATACTGATATCATTCCATTTATGATACCACATGTAATAACTAAAAGAATTAAGACTAAAATTTACTATTGATCTTTTTGTGTAAAATATTTATTACATTGTTGGTGTTTCAATTTGCACCTCTAGTGTGTGCATTGGAAACAAATAGCTATGCACAGTTAGAATTCTCTTCAAATTAGGAGGGGAAGCTCCCTCTTTTGTTGATTATGCATAAAAAGAAATACTAAACTAATTTATGATCTTTTTTATTTGAGTTAAGAGCACAAGGTTATAAAACTCTTTGTGTCGTAGTTGAGGTTTTCTCTGCTTTCATAACTTCAACTAAAACTAAGCCTAAACTAATGACACTTCTAACTTCTCAAGTAAATTCAGAGCAAGAGAGTTAGAAGTAAACAAGGAATGATTGATAAACACATAAAACTTAGACAAACTTGTTTCTAGAGAACATTTGAAGACTCATTGTACTTTTAGATGTAAGCTGAAATAAAGTTCATGAAAGAAAAACATAAAACAATAACACTAAAAGATTTTGAGAGTGTAGATCAAAGCAAGGTAGGCATAAGATTTATTTCCTCAAACTCCAATAGTAATAACACATATGGGATAGTAGATTGTAGCAAAATGTAGGCATACAATATACGATCAAACCAAATTACACTTGAAAAAGTTGAACATATATTGAATAACAAAGTAGTAGGCCAAAATAAGCTCAACATTTTGTTATCACAAGCATGGTTAAAAATTAATAAGCAAGGCTGCTCTTATTTATACACACACAAGGCGTACGGAACCCTAAAATCTCCTTGTGTTAACAATCAGTCTTGCCAGCATGCAAGATTTATTCCTATGTCTAAACAAAGTTAACTAAAGGTTAATTGGAATGACTACCTTAGTTAATTGATCTAAAACTAAAGAAAGCTCCATCTGTACAATAGATGTCTCCAAAGATAGACATGCATGAAAAGAGGACAGTGAGTTAAACTTGGAAAAGACATTGAGTTAATGGTTGTTTTAAATTCTATCCTTGGAAAAGGTTGCACACCTCAATTGGTAGTTCACTATTCGACAACTTGAGCAATCATATTCTCTAGGAAGTTGTTAACTACCTCTTCATTTGGAACACTAGTACACTTAAGAATAATGAACTATCTCTACAACATCGCTTCACCATCTGCGGTTTGATTTAGAAACTCACTTCTCCTTTTAGGTACTTCATCAAATCTCGCTGACATTGTTGCAACTTGACTCAGCTTGCAATCAATAGGATCATCATTGAAACTACTATAGATAAGGTTTTGAAATTCCCTTTGTACTTCACCGAGATCAATGTAATCACCATCTTCAATTTGATATTGGCAAGGAATTTGTGACACAAATTTTCTTACAAACTCGAGAGTACTTGCCACCTTCTATCTACATTCAACCATTTTAGCAGATATTGCTTTGTAGGTTTTTACTTTGAAGAGGTGTTGTTCTCTCCAAGGAAAAATCTTCTGCTTGTGCTCCTCTGCAATAACTAAATCATAATCCATCCTCAACTCAAAAATGATGATCTCATCTTTGGGCTTCCTTTCTTCCATGTTCTACTCTAACTCTTGAATTCTTGAGTGAAGATCATGGATGTTGTACCTCAATTGGTACATCTCTACAAGTATGAATTTTCCCTTGGTGATGAATTCCTCTACCCAATCTCTCATATGTTTCCCATAAATAACCAATTGACTCAGCTTATTTTGATTTGTAGATGATTCCAACATTTGTGGGAGCAAAGAGGTGACATGTGAAGTACTGTGAAGTAGGTTGGAGATGTACTACCACAACTATCAATTTTGAGCCTTGAGTGTTGCCCTGTCTTCTCCATCTTTGAGCACTCTCTCCTTTAGGCTAACTATTGAAACCTCAAATATATTTACATTAGCTTACTGTGTGCTTTTACCAAGATTGGATTTGACCAATGTAAATTCATCAACCTCAACTTCATCGATGCTCTTTTCTATTGGTGGTGTAGTAATATCATTGACAACCTCATTAACAACATTCTTCTCCATGTGCACTTGCTTCTTGAGTTTCTTTTCTGACGTTTCTTGGTAGACATTATCAAACTTTGAAAAGTTCAATTGGTAATATAACTTTCTCCTCTTCCTACCTAGGAGGTTCTCAAGCCAAGATGAAGAGTCTCTACTAACTTCACTGGGAGGATTGGCTCTAGTCTCATCAACTCTTGATGAATGAGTTGGTGTTGAGATGTCATGAACTAGTGAATCACACTCCAAATCAATGTGAATTGGAGAAGGTTGTGGTGATGACCAAAGAATAGCAGGCTCTGCTTCAACTTCTGGTATTGATTCAATTGTATCTTCAGTTGCATCCACTTGTTGTTCTTATTGATTTGCATTAGGAACCTTGATCTTTTCCTTCAAATGTCTTGACATTTTGATACCCTTGGTTCCTTAAAGAGGGTTTCTCATTTCCTTAACTCTAGGTTTCCATCTAGAAGAGGAAGGAGGTAGTGATGAATGAACCACTAGTAGCTCTGTAACTAGGGTGACTACTTTCTATGTCCTCTTGCTATTTAAGAAAACTATGTTGTTCTTGACAACCTGGCTAGTTCTTTCCTCAATTGAGGTGTTCTCTTTGGCATACCAATCAATGGGTTGAAGTGGCTTCTAGTCAATGTAATCTCTAAAATATGTGTGAAGTATGAATTATCCATCATCATCTAACTAACCTACCACATCTAATAATAAATCAGCAATTTGTGGAAGAGAAAGTCTACTGTAATCACACCTATGTACTTCAAACTCATCTTCACAACTAACCCAAAAATATTCCATTGTAGGTTTATGTGAAGAATAC
Organism: Sequoia sempervirens; assembly: GCA_007258455.2. Classification (NCBI taxonomy): domain Eukaryota; kingdom Viridiplantae; phylum Streptophyta; class Pinopsida; order Cupressales; family Cupressaceae; genus Sequoia; species Sequoia sempervirens. The sequence continues at coordinate 234,361,274 of VDFB02075321.1, read as the reverse complement.
TAACCATGACAAGCTGCCAAGAGACCCCAAGGGTCATATGAATGCTTTTCTATCAAAAAATTGAGATTAAGCTTTAGCATTTCATTGCCCATCAACTTAGTATCAACTACTGATTTGCATCTATATATACTCATCTCAAATGGGAAATTAGCAATAGATTTGTGTTTATTATGAAAAAAGGTGTGCACTTCATGCACTTACCTTAAGAACTCCATGAAAACTACCTTATCCAATGGATATCGAAGTAGCATTGCTAGATTACTTGAGAAGCCATATACACATATGTAGGAGAATGTGGGGAATTGGATAAACCATCGGACCAATCTGCCATTGCCAATCTAGCATATGGTGAAAAATGTATATGTAACTCATTGTCAACGTTTCTCATTGTATGCATCAAGAAAAGATCATTCACCCGCTTGAAGTGTTGTTTTGACTATGAAAATTCTAACTACAGGAAATGCTCATGAACCTACTGAACACCCAGAGTTCCAATGATATTCAACCCTCTAAACTTGTCTTGAAAGGCTATAAGATATACGAGGTATGAAATCATATGGTATTTGTGGACTTTGAAGAAAGTTATCATTTGTTGGTGAAGATTAATGTTGATCAAAGCCCACTAGTCCTAGTGTTCTCTATTATTGATAATTTGAGACATAATATAGAACATTCATGGCTTCAACTTATGTGCTTCTGGTTGACTTGTGATTCGATTGAACAAAGTAATCATGATAGTGAACTCATCCCTAACTCACCATGTCCAACAATCTTCATAAAAGTGTTTCATTTTTCTTTTAGCCACCTTTGTGCAACTCTTTTCTAGCACTGATCCTTTTGTGCATTCCATGCCTTCTCACATTCTTTCGCTGATACAATAAAGTTATCTAGACATGGTGGAATGTAAAAAAAACTCTCAATGTCTTCTGGCTTGAGGCTGAAAATTATTTGCCCATCTATTGATTGAATTTTTCATGAAGTTGGGTTGTAATGCTTGACACAAGCAATTACAAACTCAATGTTTTGTGTTGAGATGAGAAAATATGTTTCTGCGAGTAACCCATATTATTCAAGATTTTGGATGGTAATGTAGTCTACACCTTTCAAAGTGGTCAAATCAACCTCTAGATTTACTTGATGCAAGTCAGTGTCAAATGTTTTCAAGAAATCGTGAATCAAGACCGATTGGGTCTTGATTTCGATTGGAGAGAATTACATACTAAGAAACTTGAATTTTGACTATTAACACGGATATGTTTGAACAACTTCTGCACCAAAGGTAAAATAGCTTTGTTGAAAGGAATTTTTTTGAGAAAAACGTGAGATATGGGTTTTGTAGAGAATGTTGTTCTGAATAAACCCAGATTGTCTGTTTTTCAAAAAAATGACTTTTTCGAAAACATGCAAGAACCCCTCAGGGGTAGAAGCTACAAAGCAATTTTTCTCAAAAAAAATTGTGAGATATGGGTTATGTAGGTGCTTGTGTGCTGAAGGTACCCAGATCGTCCATTTTTTGAAAAAAATGAGTTTTTTCCTAAAAATATAGATCCCCTAGAAAAGTGGAAGTCGCAAAAGCTGATTTCTTGGAAAAATCTAGGACATGGGTTTTGTGGCCAATTTTGTGTTTAATAAACCTAGATTGTTAGATTTCTCAACAAACTAATTTTTCTTGAACATGCAAGAAACCCTAAAATGGAAGCTGAAGAAACTATCTAAAAATTTTCCAATCTTGGAGAAGATTGAAAAAGAATTAGACCCAAATTGATGAATTTTGGAGAAGATGAACTTATGTTTTTGAAAAATGATGCCCTTGAAGAATGGATTGTGGAAAGGTGTTCTTTTGTGCAACCTGTACTCAAATCTATGAAGAATTTTGAAAATTCCCTTTGTTTAATCCTTCAAATGTTATTCAGAAGAAAAATCCATGTTTTCCTCTTGAAGTCAACCTACAAAATAATGAATAATGGATGCCCAAATGCTTCTTAAATAAAGTTTGGAGGTGAAAGAAGTAGTTAACTCTTGAAAACCCTAATTTTTGGAGTCATCTTGTGAAAATATCTATTGACTTGGAGAATCCACAAAAAATAGGGCATCCAAAGCATGAAAACGTCTTTAAAAAATTTGTAACTCAAGTTGACTTGGGTGCCTCCTTGAGATTTGAAGTTTTCAAAATTTTCTTGTCTTTGGTGGTTGATACCCCTTGTTTGAGCATTATTTTCCTACCAATATGTGAATAAATTGGACTAAAAGTGAATTGATTTGGGAAGCCTAATCAAATTTGAAGAGATTGATACCGCACACCAACCTCTGATCCCATGTTTGACTGCTTTTTATCCTGGATGCCCCTAGCTGATTGGGGTGATTTGCATCACTAGAGTTGGTAGATTTTCAAGATTTTCATCTTTTTCCTTGATAAAATTCCTTTGTTTAATCCTTGATTCTAGATGTTTGATAGATCTTGTGGATTGGATGAAAAACTCATCGAAGAGCATGAGCGAAACTAAGAAGGATCTCCTAGAGGCTACAAACCCTAGAATGTGGTTTTGATGGCTTAAAATCTCGGGCACCCCTGGCTAGTAGGGGCACTTTTGTGCTCTAGACTTTACCACTTTTTAATGATTTTTAACTTCTCCATTTTTTCTCCGATGCTTTGATTTGTAATTTTTGACAATTGATGAATCCCATGGTTAGGATGAGACATTCAATGGAAAGCCTAAATAATTTTGGAAAGAATGATTAATTTTGCAAACCCTAACAACTATTTCAAAGGGCTCAAATTCTAAGGTACCCTTGGGTGATTGTAGCACCCATGTGTGTAGAAGATGCAATTTTCACTTTGTAGCTCTTGATGAAATGCTACAATTTGATCCACAATTCTAGTCACTTGACTGCTCAAATGATCTTGCTAACACACTCATCACGAAGCCTAATCAAATTTGAGGACTTCTTGGGAGTTGTGAACCTAAAAACTGAATCTAATGGTTCAAAATTATGGGCACCCTTGGCTAGCAGGGCCACTTTTGTGCTCTATACTTAGCCATTTTTTATTTTGTTTGACTTTCCTTTGACTTTCTCCATTTTTTGTTTGGTATGTGATTTCAACATTTTGACAGGTCCTATGGACTAGATGTTGCACTTGTCACGAAGCTTGAAGAATTCTAAGAAAATGTCCTAGAGATTTTGAATGCTAAAAACTTCATCTAGTTTCCTAAAATGTTGGGCGCACACTTTTGTGCTCTAGAGAGCCATTTTAAAATTATTTTCAACCTTCTCGAGCTTCACGTTCACCATGCATCGACTGTGTTGACTGTGATCATCATTGATGATGTGTTGACATTATTGTGTGCTTGAAAAATAGAAACTGAAAATATTCTAAGGTATTGAAGCCTAGGCGCCCTCCTTGAGATAAGGTGTCCAAGGTTTCCATAATTAGTTTATTTTTTGTAATTTTTCAACTTTTTGAAATCCCCTTTGTTATTCATAAATTTTTTAACAACTTTTGTCATAGATCATTCTGTGTAGTGTTTGAGACTTTGATTCTAACACCTGGTATCTAGCCATCCTCCATTAATGACCTTAGAGGCCCTAACTTTTATTTTGGAAAAGTGAATAGGCCTACCAAGGGAAAATTGAATTTTTGATGATTCTAACTAGACCAGTGTGATCGTGATGAAGAATCAACCAATCAAAATCAATTTTATCTTTTTCTGCAAATATTCTATTTTTAGGGTTTTTTCTAAAAATAGGGCCTAAAACCCTAATTTCAAAATTTTCCAAAATTTTTCAAGCATCCTTTTGACAATAAACCTAGAAAAACCCTATGGTCTATTTATTTTTTAGAAATTTCTAAGAATATAATTTTTTTGTTTTTAGAAATTTTGACCCTTTTTGACTTTTGATGACAATTTTACAAGATTTTGACCATTTTTACCAAAATACCTTAATGAAGCAAAATTTTTAATTTTGGGTACAACATTTGGCTCTATCTGGGGACCATGTCAGATACTTACGGCATAGGAGAACCAAGAATCTCTGGATATTTAAGCATAAAATAGTGTCTTATCAATTAGGCATCAAAGTTAGGATTGTTTCCTAAACACCTATTGGGTGAAACGTTCCCTAAAATAACCTAAAATAAGACTACCTAATCACCTAAAACATGACAAAACTTTACGAAATGGGTAAATACATTATGACATAACATTCACATTACAAAAAGGGGAAACACATCACAAAAAATAAGAGAAATTTATTCAAAAAAATGTACTCCACCCCTAAAGGGATGAAATGCTTTAGATATTTCCTATTGTATGACAATAGGAAGATCCTTCCATCCAAGTGAGAGAGAATGTAAGAATTCTCTCCTATAAACTCATGGATCTTGGGCTCATGTCTTTTGTCCCATAACAGGACTTCATATCCAATCTCAAAGTCTCACTGGCGAGCGTTCTTATCGAAAATCTTCTTTACTTGCTCTTGATGTTGAGTAATTTTTCAACAACCTCCACCCTTTCTTCTTGTAGCTTCATCAAGTAAAGGACTCATTTCTCAATTGGATTTTTGAATTCACCATCTTCCATTGTGGATGCTAGTTGCAAAGTGGACAACTCCATTGTAATGGGTAGCATAGCCTCTGTACCATACATGATGATTAAAGGTGATGTTCCAATGGCTCCCTTGGGAGTAATTCTGTCAGCCCAAAGAGCATCATAAAGCTTCTTGTTCCAAGCTCATTGATTGGAATCAACTAACTTGTGTATAATTGTGACAATATTTTTGTTTGATGATTTGGCTTGTCCATTATCCTGAGGGTAATAATCCGACGAATGAGACAAGGTGATGTCGTGATCAAAACAAAATTCTAGTAGTTCCTCAGATGAGAAACTTGTTGCATTGTTTGTCACAATTTTATGCAATACCCTGAAGTGTGAAATAACATTTTCTTTCAAAAAGTTTCACACAACTTTTGAGGTAGCTTGCTCGGTAGGAATGGTCGCAACCCTCTTTGTGAAGTGATCCATTGCTATAAGGACATAAACATGCCCCTTACTAGAACGTGGATTGATTGGAACTACAAAATCTAAACCCCATTGCCAAAATGGAGCATCAATGACTACTAGCCTGAGTGGAATGGCTGCCAATTTAATTTTCCCAACAAATTTTTGACACATCTAACATCTGTGCACCCAATCATATGCGTTGTGAAACATTGTTGACTAGAAAAAACTATGCTCGCATGATTTTGAATGTCGTGACCCTTGATGAAAAGTGGCCACCGCATGCTTCACTGTGAAATGCTTCTAACAAACATCATTGTTGGTCCTTGTTGACGCACAACAAAAATGGTCCATCAAGCCCATGCTTGTAAAGAATGTTATTCATAAGCACATAATTCTACGCTTTCAATCTTAATGTTCTCTTTTGTTGTTTGTCCATATGGGTTGGAAATTCTCCATAAGTTAAATAGTACCATATTTTAGTGTACCATTCATTTGTAAAATCAACAAGTAGGACCATAGGAAGGTCCTCTTTAACCTCAGTTTTGAGTTCACCATGGGTAATCTGGTTCTTTAGATCACCATCTTCTACTATTAGTTGAAAAAAACCTCTCTCACAAATGAGTTTGGTCTGCTTGATCTCTAAGTCATATTCCTGAACCTTTGCAATCTAGTTTCCTCTTTTTGTGCCCATCTCATATTGAGTTAAGACACTTTTGACTACTAGATCAGTGACATATACAGTTGTATGAGAGTTCAAGATATAAAACCTAAAATTCTTCACAACTCTAACAATTGCATATGCATTCTTTTAAATTTGAGAATACCAAGATTCACTATCTTTGAAACTACTGCTCATGAAAGAAATTGGAGACTCGATTTCCTCATTCATTTTTTGTGTTAGTATGGCATAAAAAGTGTGTTCTAATGCATAACAATAAAGGATGAATTCCTTATCAAGCTTAGGATGGACCATCACTAGCGCTTGACTAATGACTTCTTTTATTTTGAAAAATGCCTCTTTACCTTCTTCAATCCATTTGAAGGTGAATGTTTTCTTCATCATAGTTGATGTATCTTTGGTTAGCTCTAAGAAGTATAGGAAAAACCTTCTTATGAAATTCACTTTACCGAAGGAGTGTACCACAATTTTTCTTGTTGGAAGAGACAGGTTTTTGATAGAATCAACCTAACTAGGGTCAATTTGAGTTCCTTCTTTGGAGACAATGTAGCCAAGCAATTTTCCTTCTGTCACCGCAAAGATGGATTTATTGGGATTCAATGAAATCTTGTGGTATGTACATCTTTCAAACACTTTCACTAAGTGTGAAAAGTGGTCTTCTTGCTTCTTTGGGAAAATGGTGAGGTCATCAAGGTAGATGACAATTAACTTGTTCTTCAAATCCCCAAATTCCAAATCCATGGCTCTTTGAAAAGTGGCACCAGCATTGATGAGGCCAAAGGGAATCCTTTCATAGAAAAATGTACCCCATGGGGTAGTGAATGTCATCTTGATCTAATCCTCTTCATGAGCTATTGCAATCTGATTGTATTTGGAAAAACCATCAAGTAATGACAACATCTCTAAATCGGTGACCGTCTGTAAGGTATGTTCCATGATCGGTAAAGGATAATTATCCTTGAGGGATGACTGATTTAAGTTCCTGAAATCAACGCATATTCAGATTTATTTTTTCTTCTTACGCATAGGAACTATGTTTGAAACCCAAGTGGAATGATGAATTGGAAAAATTATCTTAGCACCCACCATATTTTGGACTTCTGCATAGATTGTATCTTGAATGCATGGATTGTAGTGTCTTTGCTTCTGTCTGAAGGGTTTGGCATGAATTTTTAGTGGAATTGTATGAGACAATTCTCTAGGTGTGAATACCTTCAAATCTTCCAATGACCAGGAAAACACATATTGATATTGTTTGAACAAAGAGATGAAACTTTCGCTTTTCTCTATAGTAAAACACTTACCCAAATTAACAAGTCGAGGCTTGTCTTCAGTACCAATGTTTACTTGACAATATTTAATAGAGGTCTTATTAGCTGAGTTCCTATGATCTTGGACATGTCTTTCATGCCTATCAAATATGTCCTCAAAGGATACTAGACCCTTGGGAATTTATTTTCCTTTCAAATGGATGATACCTGATTCAATTGCTTCAAAATCTTCTATTATTGATTCTCTGAAGGGAGAAGCACTGCCTTCAAAGAATAGTTATTTAAAGTTGTCTTCCATGCTAATAAATTCTTCGATATGATCATCATCATCAAAGATTTTCCAGTTGTCACAATTTTTAGGGACAATTTCCCTATATATAAGCTCAATAGCGAAAGCATTTTGATGAAAGTCAGAATGTGGCATGAAAAGAGCAGTTAATACTACAAGGGAATGTTCTCTGCTATTGTCTATACAAAGTATGAACTTGATGTCAAATGCTTTGAACCAGTTGATTGCATTCCACACCCTTTGTCTATAATGTCAAAGTCAATATTTTTTCACCTGAAATCGATCTTTGATCTATTTCACAATCAGCTCTACATCACCTTCAACTCTTAGTAGTTTGATATCCATATCTCTTGCATTTTTGAGACCTAGTATAAGTGCATCATATTCTGATGTATTGTTTGTGCATTCAAATTACAAGTGGTATGCAAATGGATATAAACAACCTTTGGGAGATATTATTACAACTCCCACTCCTAAACTTGTCGAGAAACTTCCATCAAATTGCATAGTCCACATTTTTGGATCTTCTTTGGATATGTCTATAGAACATACAATGTTGTTCCTTTCTTTAGTTGCTTTTGATAGCATAATAATATGTACCAGGACCCGTTTCTTGATATAGCACTTGTGCTTGAGGATCCTAGGATTTCACCACTATGAATTTGGATTTAGCCTTTGGCTCCAACTTGAAACTTCCTTTCTTCAATGGAATTGTCATGAACAACAAATCTGATTGAGTCTCTCCTCCAAGATCCTTGTAAAAACTTCTACTTAGCAACATCTTGAAGTTGGTTGGAATATCAACCACTAGAATGGTCATCATTATTTTCTTCTCTGGACAAGATTCCAATCTCGCTTTAGCATCTTTTAATTGACTGACCAAAAAAATTGACTTAGATTCAAGTGAAAAACACTTGTCATGAGTCTTAGTGCACAAAAGTCCCAATGCATTCATTACTTGTAAAGGCATGACATTATCCAAAGCTCTTGAGTCCATGATGTAGTTTCTCAATATGAATTCTCCTATATATAAAGATATATAGAAGGGCTTAGGATTTTATTCTGCTGGCATAGATGATTCGAGCAACATGGTTTGAATGACAACATGCTTCTTTACAAACTTGAGAATTCAATCCAGTTGTTCTGGATGATCCTGAAGATACTCTGGTTGAGAGATTTGTACCTTTGTCTTCATCATGGAATCTACAATATCAAAATTGGCCGAAGACGGATCTTAAGCAATTGCTTTAGCATTCTTATGTGAAGGCTTAGGATTAGAAGTGAAAGCTACCTCTTTATCCTTTTCTTTTGATTTTTCATCTATCCTCTTCTTCTTTATGTGCCTTTAAGTGTTGAGCATGTGTAAACACATGTGTTGAGAAATTCTCATGATTTACTGCAAGAGAATATTGACAGTATTCTTCTTCTTCTTCTTGATTGACGAGTTCACTATCAAAGTATATCGTAGTGTAGTCACCATTGAAGTTGTTCATCTATGGTAAGACAACATTCAAACTTGGTGTAGGTACAAAACTAGAACTAGGTGCAGCTCTAGTGTATCCATGATTTCATTCATTCTCAAATTTTGAGGACACATAGAACTAGTATGTGTGTCAGTCTCATGGAAAGAGAAAAACACCGTATATTTCTCAACTTCAACTATTTGTCTTGGTGGAGGTGCTAGAAATCTTGGCTTGTAATTGCTGAAAGGTTGAAGTTTATTCCTTTTCGGTTGGTATAGTTGTTGAGGTTGATATTGTTGTTAAGGTTGATATGGTGGTGGTGCGGGCAATGTAGGCTTCCCTTGAGTAGGCAACTGCCTTTTGAGGATAGCCACCTCATTAGCTACCTTTTGTAGTAATGGATCTATAGAACCTTGAACCAGTGGTTTGATAGCATCAGTCTTCATCTTCCCAGATGTGATCATGTCATCCTTGATCTCTATAGCTCTTTGTTGTGCAATATGTAATTATGTTTCATTAACAAATCTTTAAAAAAGTCTATTTTTGATGGAAAAGCATTTATGAAACTTCTCAAAAAAATATTCAATGATGGATTGAGTGTATGTGAAATATGTGTGACTAGGAAGTTAAACCTTGCTACAAACTCCCCCATAGGTTCATTTACATCTATCTTTTAATTTGAGAGTTGAGAAAACAACCAATGGCTATCTTCAATGGGCTTGAATCTTGCCAAGAAGTTCTCACTCATGGTTCCCCAATTTGTAATGATGCATGGCTCCAAATGATGAAACCAACTAGTAAACATTCGCCTCAAGAGTCTCTACAAAAATATGTACGGAAATATCTTCATGTGGTACATGCAAAATGACACAAGTTGATGTGAATGCAGAGATATGCTCATCGAGGTGTTGAGCCCTGTCACTGTGAAATCGAGGAAAATGTTTCCTTGACCCTTTAGGAAATTCATGATGTGATTTTAAGGCCAATAGTCCAATGCTATTACCCTAAGGTAATGGGGGGGGCATTTGTGATTTCGGTTATGGTTGTTGTCATCATTGTTGTTATTGTTTCCCATTGCTTCAGGTTGGATCACAATTTCTTCTTGGATCTAATGATCTATGGAAAAGCCTCTCCTCCTTGTATAAACTTTGTAAGCTAAGATTATCTAATCCCACGTAGGAGGTGGTAAAACTGGTCTTTTGGCTGCAAGATCAACTTTTTTATTTTTCTTCGTCTAGAGTAGTAGCCATGTTTCTCCATAGAGCATGATCTTCTCTTTTTTTTCAAATATAAAACTTGGGCTCCTGATAATGTCCATTTTCTTACCTTCAATTAGCATGAAATTTGGCTGAATAATAGCAAGTGTAAGCCCTGGTTGTTGAATAGGAGTGGTAGGACACCAAATGGTCATTCTTGAGTCATAAAGCATTAGCTTTCTTGAAATTTTATGCCTCATGCCCCATGGTGGGCACCAAAAAATTGTTAGCATTTCAATTCACACCTTTGGTGTGCATATTGGAAACAGATAGCTATGTACAGTTAGACTACTCTAAAAATTAGGAGGGGAAGCTCTCTCTTTTTTTGATTATGTGTAAAAATAAATACTAAACTAATTTCTTATCTTTTTATCTCAGCTGAGAGCACAAGGTTATAAAACTCTTTGCATCATAGCTATGTTTTTCTCTAGTTTTGTAACTTGAACTACAAATAAACCTAAACTTATGACGCTTCTAACTTCTCAAGTAAATTTAGAGCAAGAGAGTTAGAAGTAAATAGGGAATGATTGATAAACACATAAAACTTAGAAAAACTTGTTTCCAAAACACATCCAAAGACTCGTTGTACTTTTAGATGTAAGCTGAAATAAAGTTCATGAAAGTAAAACATACAACAATAACACTAAAAGATTTTGAGACTATAGATCAAAGCAAGGTAGGCATAATATTTATTTCCTCAAATTCCAACAGTAATAACACATATGGGACAATAGATTTAGCAAAATGTAGGAATACAATATGCGATCAAACCAAATTACACTTGACAAAGTTTTACATATATTGAATAAAAAATTAGCAGGACAAAATAAGCTCATTGTTTTGTTATCACAAGCACAGTTAAAAAATAATGAGAAAGGTTGATCTTGTTTATATAAACACAAAGAGTAGGGAACCCTAAAATCTCCTTGTGTTAATAATCAATCTTTCCAACATGCAAGATTTATTCCTATGTCTAAACAAAGATGTCTCCAAAAATAGACATGCATAAAAATAGGAGAGCGAGTTAAAATTGGAAAAGACATCGAGGTAATAGTTGTTTTAAATTCTATCCTTGGAAAGTGTTGCATGTCTCAGCTGGTAGTTCACTAATCGACAACTTGAGTAATCATATTTTCCAAGAAGTTGTTAACTTCCTTTTCATCTGGAACATCAATACTCTTCAAAATGATGAAATGTCTTTGCAACATCTCTTTGCCATCCATGATTTTATTTAGAAAATCACTTCTCCTTTCAGCTGCTTCATCAAATCCCATTGACATTGCTGCAACTTGACTCAACTTGCAGTCAATAGGATCATCATTGAAACTACTACGGGTAAGGTTTTGAAATTTCATTTGTACTTCACCAAGATCAATGTAATCACCATCTTCATGTTGATATTGGAAAGGAATTTGTAAAAAAAATGTTCTTACAAACCTGAGAGTACTTGCCACCTTCTATCTACATTCAACCATTTCAACAAATATTGCTTCGTAGGTTTTTACTTTGAAGAGATGTTGTTATCTCCAAGTAAAAAGCTTTTGCTTGTGCTCCTTTGTAATAATTGAATCATAGGCCATCCTCAAGTCAAAAATGATGATCTCATCTTTGGGCTTCCTTTCTGCCATGTTTTGTTGAATACATTGAATACTAAGAGGGGGGTTGAATTAGTATTCTGCTAACACAATTAATTACTAACCATCCAATTATCAATACACATCTAGCTGTAAAAGTAAACCAAAACATAAAAGGAATCATAACGCATTGACACCAATATTTTTATGTGGAAAAACCAAAAAGGGAAAAACCACAGTGAGGATTAGCTCACAATATATTATAATTGGTTACAAGATATTATAGGGATCACTGATAGGACACACTATCCTTGAAAGGATTATACCCTAAAGTAAATACAAAATGGCTTATTGCTAAGATACAAAAAGTATGGCTCACTGCCAAATGGTGAACTGAGTAAGTACACCTTCAAAGTGTAGACATCAATTCTGGTTAAGCTCTGGAATACCAAAATTTTTGCACTGATCGTAGGCATACAACAACTATCAAAACCCTTGCACTACAACACTTGTTGCATCACTATATACCACACCATTCTTTCATCTATATTCTTCCTCATTCTCATCACACACACACAAACACACACACACAAACACACACACATATAGCTTCATCTTTATACATCAATTAGGCCAGCCTAATTGAATGCATAATTCAAAAAGATTTGTCGACTTAAATCAAAAGTCCTCTTGGCACACAAGAAAAATCATGATGAACAATAATTAGGTCAACCCAGACCTAATAAGGAACACTTTAAACATTTATAAGATAAATAGTTCATAACCCTATCATACAAAAGAATGTCGAACTTCTGTCACTTAGATAACTCTATCAGATCAACCAAAATTGTTGAAATCTTGTTTATAGTTGTAACTGACACTCTTGAGAAACATATCAAAAACTCATGGAATTTCCTTTTACTGAGAAGATTTCTAGATCAAAATATCGGATTAGTATAGACACATAGTTTACTTAACCAGTTACCAACCAGTGTTGGCATCAATGATAACAAACCCAAAGGTCGCCTTCTTCATTCTTCCAACAATATCCCTCTTTGTCATTGATGGCAACACGTGCCAAAAATGAGGCTTGCTTCAAAACAACATATTGTGCAACACAAATGAGCTCAACTCCCCCTATCATATATATAGGAACACCAAAACACACCAAACACCAAAACATAGCATATCATTCTTTATATAGAATCTTCTCCCCCTTTGACATCAAGGAAAAAGGACTACAAAAAGATAAAAAACTTCAAATCAAGAAGTGGGGGAACCTTGTAACTCCTTGAGAATTTCTTTCCAAGCTAAATTGCCATCATCCCAAACTCCTTTTTCCTTGGAAAGAGTTTTGTGTAGATATTCTAATTCCACTAGGCATTCTTCTCCTTCTTTTGGAGTGGATGGAACAACATCCATCTTCTCAAGTTTTTCTATTTCCATCAATGCATTTGATATAGAGACATGTCTAGACATAACTAGGTCTCCAAGCTGGCCATACAGTTTCATATCATCTTCTTTCTGCCTTTGTAGGATGAAAAACTTGCTCTGAATATCTGCAATAGAAACCCATCCAACATAGTTTCTATCATCTACAACCTTATAATCTTTGGAGGCATTTGCAAGTTGAGAATCAATCAAGTCCATTAAGTCCTTGATACCTTGAGTGGCTTCAGGCCACTTCATGCAATAGACAAATAATAGTTGGTCTACCTCATCACATTCTCTTACTTCTTTCAAAGTTTGCAAAGCCCTATCACGTGCAATTGTACACTTGTCTTGTAGAAACAACAGTCTTTTCTCTAGTAGAATTAACTCCACTTCTTTTGTAGTATGTACCTTGAGGTTAGATGTGTACTCTTTGACCGAATCAACTATAAGCTTTAAATTTTCAATTGGAGCTAAAGAGTTATATGTTGTAACATTGGGGGATGTCTCTTGTAAAGATTTAATAGCTTCATTTATCAATTCATTTCCCTTTTGATATGACTTTGCAACTTCCTGTGTGATAGAGTTGAGAAAAGTGCCACTTAGTTTTATTTTGTCACCTAGTGTAATCTTGTTCAAGTCCACATAACTTAGATGTGACGACAACTTAACTAGCTAGGGTGGAAGAACAAGTTGAAGTACATTTTTACTTGAAAGAAGACCTTTAAGGGTACTTTTGGATGATTCTCCAAATGGCTTTGACAACTCAGAACCTTTGGGAATTTCTCCTTTTCTCTTCTCAGCCAGAATGGCTTTCTTGTCTTCCTCTTTTTTCTTTTCTTCTTCCTTTTCTTCTTCTTCAGATGACTTTCCAAAGGATTTGTCTTTGTTTTCTTTCTCCCTTCTATCCTCATCATCCCTGTCATTATTCTTCTTTTTGTCCTTACTCCCTTCACTTTCATCTTTATTTTTCTCATCCATGTTTCTAGTAAATTCTTAATGTTCTTCTTCCTTATCACCAGAATGATATTTATGTTGATCATCAGACCTTTTGTCGGTTGTCTCTTTTGTGTCAGTCAGATGGGAAAGAGTCTCTGCATCGCCATGCATCTCACTAATAGTCTCCAAGACTAGATTATCCATCACTTTTGTAGCATCAATATGCATTTGTTCTTGAGCTATGTGGGATGAAGAGTTGGTTCTTGTCCCATAAATCCTTGCCAGCTTTCTAATTACTTCCTATGCTTCTTGTCTCACTTTTTCCATATTCTCTTGCTCCTTGGTCATTAACATATTAACTCTTTGCTTGACTCTAAATAGAGTAGAGCATTCTTTTAACAGATTGGTGGCTTCTACTTTAGAAAGAGATGAACCACAAGAATTTATAACATCACTTCTCATCTTATCTTCAACACTCACAACCTCTTGTCTTCTATTTACTAATGCTTCCCAGATATTTTTAGTTACTTTGGACTATATGGTCTCCATACTTACATTACAAACAACTATATATTGAATAAATGCATTTATGATGGTTTCCTTCCCTTCATCATTAACCTTATCAAATAACTCAATAGTTGGCATGAGATCATTATTCAATCAAATTATTTACTAGGGCTCCTAGATCTAGAGATGGTTGATTACTTACTGAAGGTGATCCATGCATGTTCTCCATAGGATCAAATGAGCCTTCTTTGTTCTTTTTGTGTACATGGATTTGGTAAGTGTCCTCCTCTTCCTCTATCTCATCCATGGAGATATCAAATTTGGTCTCGACTTCTTCATAGGAGGTACTACTCCTTTTGTTTCTTTTCAACTGATGTTCTTCTTCTATGCCAAGTTCTATTTCTTCTTGAACAACATCACTCAGATTTTCTTTCCCGTTGCACTTTTGTTTTACTCTTCTTTTTCCTAAAGCAACAGATGGTGGAACATGAGGAATTACCTTTCTCTTAGATGCCCGGGTATTGTGGGAAACGACATCAACTAATGCATGGGGACTTGTTATTTCCTCTTTCCCTTCTTAATATTAGCAATACTAGAAGTGATAGTACTGGAGATAGGTGTTGGTGCAACACCAAAAGATAGTCTTCTTAATTTTTTGGGTTCGGAGGGTTGTTTAGTAGATTTGGTTTTTCTTTCATCAAGGGCCTCCTTTAGCTATTCTATATCATCCTTAGATAAAGTTTGTCCTTGGAATAAAGCTTCAACTTTTTTCTTCTTTTATATGTGGTAGCCTCTAAATGTACTTCAGTAGATTTCTCCTCATATGTTCCATGCCTAGGTAGAGAGGGGTCCTTAGGACTACTCAACATAATTTCAATGTACCTCTCCACCATTTTTTCATCAATCTCATATCCTAGTGGTTTGATCCATCAAATTATGGGTTCAATAGCCTCTATAATGCATTCATTTGTAGCTACAAGAAATTTTATCTCCTTCTCATACTTCTTCACTAGACTCCTTGGAATATGGTCTCTTTCATGCATCTCATTCTGAAATACTACAAAGAAATTAGTCAAGGAATTGTTATGTGCCTTGAAATCTCCTAGACTATGTGAATGATCAAAAATATGATGAGCAATTGACATGTTTCCATCCCATATTATGCCTTTTCTTCCCAGTAACTCCCTCAGGAAATAAAATAACAAATAAAAAACTAAAGTGAAAAATTTAAAAGGATGATCCTTTGCCTTAGTCATACTTAGGTTCTCCATAAGTTGAAGCCTAAGCAACTCACAAAGATCAAAATCTTTTCCATTGACCACCATTTCATATGTGGTGTGAATTGTCGTAGTAGATACATAATTTACTTGGTTGGAGAAATAGATTTTCTACCGAATCATGATGGCAACATACTTGATGGAAAGGTTTGTAATAGACTTTGTAGTTAAAGCTCTTCCATCAAATGTAGCACCAATCAGCCTTGTGAATGCATCATTTTTCACCACCTTTAAAATTGGAATGGATCCAATATCACAAAGGCCAGTTACAGCTCGAATTGCCTCCTTGTTGATAACCCCTAGTTCATTTTCCCACAAAAATTTGCTATGAACCCTACTGAGGGCCATTCTAAAAAACTTTGCCTCACTCTCACTGGAAAAGTTTGGAAACCATTTCCAAACATTCAGCTTCATCCAAACTAGGTTTTCATATTTTGTCTTAAGTAGTAGATCATCGCCTATCAACTCATTGTCCCATAAATCCTTAAGCTCTTGGTGATTGAATTATTCTAGCTTCCCATGATTATATGTTCTTGTATCTTTAGTGGGTAGCACATGGCTTGGAATGTGTGATAACACACCCACAAAATCATTTTCATACACTTTCAACGAATATCTTCTAAATTTGGGTTGGGGTCTCTTAGAGATTTCCACAACAATAGGAGTGGTCATCCTCCTCAAACAACTTGAATATGCTTCACAGAAAGTTCCTTCAAATTATAATCCACAAAATTTAAATAACAAAGAATAACTTTTCTACTTGTTGAGAACTAGGGTTTTGATGTATGATGCTCTAAATTGCCTTCAACTCACTTCAACTTACACTGCTTCTTCCCAATTGTGCAAATGTGCTTTTTCTTAAATTAGTTTCTTGCTTTATTACTTATGAATTTTTCCCTAATTCACATTTATTGCCTTTCAACTTTAAAGATGATAAACACTTTATGAAGCATATTGTAAACCAAAAAGGGTTCCACAATTCTCTAGATCTACTTATTTTCTATCGAAGATTTCTCCAATTCCTTCAAAATGATGACCCACATCACATATCCATGTGTCACTACTTGACACCACATATATCGAGGGTTTTTTAGATTTCTCTGTAACTGCTCCCCCTGAAACCATTATTGGGTTCAATTTTTGGAAGAGGTATCTGCACCGAATGCAGATACAGATGTATTTGACTCATCCTTTTTCTCAAGTTCTTCCTTTTTCCTCCAAATATTTTCCATTTCTTTTCTTACTTTGGTAGGATCCACTTTGTTCATAGACTTTTTATTTTGTTCTAGATTAGGTTTCTTCCCAATTTTGCTCCTACAAAATTTTGAGATATGTCCTAGTTTGTTGCAAGTGTAGCACACAACATATATTTGATCAAACTGATTTGCAATCATCCTTGATCTACACTAATTAGCCTTATGTATGAAGAAATTGCATGTGTAACAGTAGCCTTGAAAATACTGAATCCTTCTACTAGCATTAAATTTGTTCAACATTATTTGGCTTCTACATTTGGTAGCTCTATGTCCAGACTTATTGAAAGAAAACCATTGTCCAACAAAGAATCCAACATTCTGATTCATTCTATTCTAGTTCATTCTACTTCTATATTATGTTGCTCTATGACCAAATTTATTGCATGAGAAACAAAAACCATTAAAAGATGGGTACCTTTGAGCATTAAGTTGTCAAATAGGAATCCTTCTTGTATTACTCCTTTGGTTCTTGATTTGATAAATATTTCCTTGAAACTTTCTTTGATTGTCCACTTTGTTGGAAATCATTTTTTCCTTTTAGCTTTTTCCTTCTTCAAGTCCTAGACCACTTTTATCTTTAGGAGGTTTCTAAAATGCAATCAACTCATCAAGCCTTGTAGAGCTTGTTTTTAATTTTTCTTCATGAGCTTTCACTTTTTCTAGATCAAATCTTAGGGTCACTACTTCTTGTTCAAGCTTTGTACATTCATCAATTTTATTTTGAATCTCATCTTTCTAACATTCCTCAATTTGTTTCTTTCCTTCTACTTGCACCTTCAGTCTGAAAATTTCTTCATTAGCCTTTTTCAATTGATCACTAACTTCTCTATGCCTTTCCTTGAACTTTTTGATCTGCTCTCTTAAATTTTCGATGCATTCATTTGCTTCCTTTGAGTTTCCTTTTAGAGTTTCCTTCTCATCTTCACTTTTGTCCAATTCTTCAAGGGTAGCATTGATTTCCTCAAATGCAAAGTTTTCTTCTTGAGGAACAGGATAGCTTTTGTTAGCCATGTATTCAAATTATGGGACCTTCCTCAAGTTTTAAGACCTCTTTAGAGGACCAAGCTCTAATACCAATTTTTGAATACAACGAATACTTTGAGGGGGTGTGAATCAGTATTCTGCTAACACAATTAATTACTAACCATCCAATTATCAATCCACATCTAGCTGCAAAATTAAACCAAAACATAAAAGGAATCATAACACATTGACACTAGGATTATGTGGAAAACCCAAAAAAGGGAAAAACCATGGTGAGGATTAGCTCACAATATATTATAACCAGTTACAAGATATTACAAGGCTCACTGCTAGGACACACTATCCTTGAAAGGATCACAACCTGAAGTAAATAAAAAATGGCTTATCGCCAAGATACAAAAAGTATGGCTCACTACCAAATGATGAACTGAGTAAGCACACCTTCAAAGTACATAGATCAGTTCCCGTTAAGCTCTGAAATACCAAAATTTTTGCTCTAATCATAGGCATACAACAACTATCAAAACCCTTGCACTACAACACTTGTCGCATCACTATAAACCATACCATTCCTTCATCTATATTCTTCCTCATCCTCATTACACACACACACGTATATATAGCTTCATCTTTATACATCAATTAGGTCAGCCTAATTGAATGCATAATTCAAAAAGATTTGTTGGCTTAAATCAAAAGTCCTTTTGGTGCACAAGAAAAATCATAATGAACACTAATTAGGTCGACCCAAGCCTAATAAGGAACACTTTAAACATTTATAAGATAAATAGTTCATAACCCTGTCAGCCAAAAGAATGTCGAACTTTTGTTACTTAGATAACTCAGATGGATCAACCAAAATTGTTGAAAGCGTGTTTATAGTTGTAACTGACACTCCTGAGCAACATATCAAAAACTCATATAATTTCCTTTTACTAAGAATATTGTTGGATCAAAATACCAAATCTATATAGAGACACGGTTTACTTAGCCAGTTACCAACTAGTGTTGGCATCAATGACAACAAACCTAGAGGTCACCTTCTTCATTCTTCCAACATGTTCTACTCTAACTCCTGAATTTTTGAATGAATATTTTAGGCATTGTACCTCCATTGGTACATCTCTGTAAGTATGAATCTACCCCTGGTGACAAATTCCTCTACCCAATCTCTCAAATGTTTCCCATAAATAACCAACTGACTTAGTTGATTTTGATCTATAAGTGATTCCAACATTGGTGTCATGTGAAGTATCATGAAGTAGGTTGGATATGTACTACTATAACTATCAATTTTTATCTTTGAGGGTTGCCTTGTCTTCTCCATCTTTGAGCACCCTCTCCTTCAAGTTAGTTGTTGCAACCTCAAAGAAATTTACATCAACTTGTCATGTGCTTTTACCAAGATTGGCTTTGACCAATGTGAAATCAACCTCAACTTCGGTCTACTGGTGGTGTAGCAATCTCAATGACAACCTCATTGTTAGCATTCTTCTCCACGTGAACTTACTTCTTGAGTTTATTTTCTGACATGTCTTGGTAGACACTGTCAAAATTTGCAAAGTTCAACTGGTAAGAATGCTTACTTCTCTTCCTACCCAGAAGGTTCTCAAGCCAAGATGGAGAAACTCTACTAACTTCACTGGGAGGATTGGCTCTAGTCTCATCAACTCCTGATGAATGAGTTGGTGTTGAGATGTCACAAATTGGTGAATCAAGCTCCAAATCAATGTGAATTAGAGAAGTTTGTGGTGATAAAAAAAGAATAGGAAGATTTGCTTCAACTTCTGGAATTGATTCAATTGTATCTTTGGTTGCATCCACTTGTTGTTCTTATTGATTTACATTAGGAACCTTCATCATTTCCTTTAAATATTTTGAAATTCTGCTACCCTTGGTTCCTTCAGGAGGGTTGCTGATTGCCTTAACTCTAGGTTTTCATCTAGTAGAGGAAGGAGGTAGTGATGAATGAACCACTAGAAGATTTATAATTGGGGTGACTAATTTTTGTGCCATCTTGCTATTTAAGAAAAATATGTTGTTCTTGATAACCCGACTAGTTCTTTCCTCGATTGAGGTGTTGTATTTGGAGTAGCAATCAATGGTTCAAAGTGGTTGTTGATCAATATGATCTCTAAAATATGTGGGAAGTATGAATTATCCATCATCATCTAACAAAATTTCCACATCTTCTGATAAAAAATCAACAATTTGTGGAAGAGAAAGTCTATTGTAATCATGCCTGCATACTTCAAACTCATCTTCACAATTAACCCAAAAATCTTCCATTGTAGGTTTATGTGAAGAATACTGACCAAGGAAAGCTGCCACGAGACCCCAAGGGTCATATGAATGCTTTTATATCAAAAACTTGAGATTAAGCTTTGACATTTCATTGCTCATAAAATTAGCATCAGCTGCTGATTTGCATTTGTATATACTCATCTCAAATGGGAAACTGACAACAAACTTGCATCTATTAGGCAAAAAGGTGTGCACTTGCCTTAAGAAATCCATGAATACTACTTTATCTGATTGATATTGAGGTAGCATTGTTGGATTACCTGAGAAGTGATATGCGCATATGTAGGAGAATGTGGGGAATTAGATAAACCAATCATCCCAATTTGGCATATGGTGAAAAATGTATATACAACTCATTGTCAAGGTTTCTCACTGTATGCATCAGGAAAAGATCATTCACCTGCTTGAAGTGTCATTTTGACTATGAAAATTCTAACCATGGGAAATGCTCATGAACATGTTGAACACCCAAAATTCCAACAATATTCAACCCTCTAAACTTGCCTTGAAAGGCTATAAGATATACAAGGTATGAAATCATATGGTATTTGTGGGCTTTGAAGAAACCTATCATCTGCTGGTGAAGATTATCGCTAATTAAAGTTGGCCAATCATAGTGTTCTCTATTGTTGATAATCTGAGACATAATATAGAACATCCATGACTAAAACTTATGTGCTTTTGGTTGACTTTGATTTGGTTGAGCAGAGTAATCATGACTGCGAACTCATCCTTGAACTCACCACACCCAACGTTCTTCAGCAAAGTGTTTCATTTTTCTTTTAGCCACCTTTGTGCAACTCTTTTCTGGAACTGATCCTTTTGTTCATTCCACGCCTTCTCACATTCTTCAACTAATACAATGAGGTTATCTAGACATGGTGGAATGGAAAAACAACTCTCAATGTCTTATGGCTTGAGGCTATAAATTATTTACCCATAGATATTGATTGAATTTATTGTGAGTGGGGTTGTAATGCTTGACACAAGAAATTAAAAAATCAATGTTTTGTGCTGAAATGGGAAAATTTGTTGTTGCCAATAACCCAAATTGTTCAATATTTTGGATGGTAATGCATTCTACACCTTTCAAAGTGTTCAAATCAACTTTTAGATTTACTTGATGCAAGTCGGTGTCATATGTTTTCAAGAAATCGTGAATCAAGACTGATTTGGTCTTGATTTTGATTATAGAGAACTACATATTATAAAACTCAACTTTTGACTATGAACACAAATATGTTTGAACAACTTTTGTACCAAAGCTAAAAATAGTTTCGCTAAAAGGAAATTTTTTGAGAAAAATGTGAGATATGGGTTTTGTAGAGAATGTCGTTCTGAACAAACCAAGATCATCCATTTTTTGAAATTTTGACTTTTTCAAGAACATGCAAGAACCCCTCAGAGGTAGAAGTTGTGAAGCAATTTTGCTCAGAAAAATTGTGAGATATGGGTTTTGTAGGCACTTGTGTGCTAAAGATACTCAAATTGCCCGTTTTTAAAAAACAATGAGTTTTTTTTTTGAAAAAGATAGATCCCCTAGAAAGGTGGAAGTCACAAAAGCTATTTTTTTGGAAAAATATGGGACATGGATTTTGTGGCCAATTTCGTATTGAATAAACCCAGATTGTTAGATTTCTCAACAAACTAACTTTTCTTGAACATGCAAGAAACCCTAAAATGGAAGCCAATAAAGCTGTTAAGAAAATTTCCAATCTTGGAGAAGATTGAAAAATAATTAGACCCAGATTGATGAATTTTGGAGAAGATGGACTTTTGTTTCTAAAAAATGATGCCATGGAAGAATGGATTGTGGAAAGGTGTTCTTCTGTGCAACCTAAACTCAAATCTATGAAGAATTTTGAAAATTCCCTTTGTTTAATCCTTCAAATGTTGTTGAGAAGAAAAATTTGTGTTTTCCTCTTAAAGTCAACCTACAAAATAATGAATAATGGATGCCCAAATGCTTCTTAAATAAAGTTTGGAGGTGAAAGAAGCAACTAACTCTTGAAAACCCTAATTTTAGGAGTCATCTTGTGAAAATATCTGTTGACTAGGAGAATCCCAAAAAATAGGGCATCCAAAGCATGAAGACGACTTTGAAAAATTTATAACTCAAGTTGAATTGGGTGCCTCCTTGAGATAAGGCATCCAAGTTTGCAGTGTTAGAATATTTTTTGAAGTTTTCAAAATTTTCTTATCTCTAGTGATTGATACCCCCTATTTGAGCACTATTTTCCCACCAGTATTTGAACAACTGAGACTGCAAGTGAATTGATCTAGGAAGCCTGATCAAATATGAAGATATTGATACCTCACACTAGCTTTTGATCTCGTGTTTGACTAATTTTTATCCTAGATGTCCCTAGCTGATTGGGACACTTTGCATCACTAGATTTAGTAGATTTTCAATATTTTCATCTTTTTCCTTGATAAAATGCCTTTGTTTGATCCTTGATTTTGAATGTCTAATAGATCTTGTGGATTGGCTAAGGGTCTCGTCAAAGAGCATGAACAAAAATGAGAAGGATCTCCTAGAGGTTGCAAACCCTAAAAAGTGGTTTTGATGGCTTAAAATCTTGGGTGCCCCTAGATAGCATGGATGCTTTTGTGCTCCAGACTTAACCACTTTTTAATGGTTTTCAACTTCTTCAATTTTTCTCTTGTGCTTCGATCTGCAATTTTCGGTGATTGATGAATCCCGTGGTCAGGCTGAGACATTCAATGGAAAGCCAAAAGAATTCTAGAAATAATGATTACTTTTGCAAACCCTAATAACTATTTTAGAGGGCTCAAATTCCTAGGCATCTATTCAAATAGAATAGGCATCTATTCAAACAAAATAGGCATCTATCCATATAGGATAGGAACATGCTTTGGCCAAAGACTTAGACTCATTGATACCATCTAGGTCCTAATTAACTCTCTAAAGACTATATTCCCTATTGGAAGTACACTGACGTCGTTGTCTTAGGAGTATATCTAAAATTAATAATTAGCTTGAGTCTTGCCTCAGAATTCGGCCTAAGGCCTTAGGGAGTCAAGAAAATACACCCAAGATTCCTTCTAAGTATACTTGAATAATATATTTTCTTTGAAGTTACATCCCTTCTCTTAATCCTTTAATCTTGATTAGAATTCTTCATGTTCAACATGATCCCTATTTCAAAGAAATTAAACTACAAAACCAATACATGACCTTCAAATCAGACCAATTAAAAGATAGTCATCCATTGCTTTTCTTTTCCTTCCTCATACCTTTGGATTTTCCATTCTTGGAACATAAAATTCAATATTTGTTAGATTACAATATAAATCAAGTTTAGTTTGCAGCATGAGCATTGGTATTAGGTCATCATGCCTAGTGTCTGAACCAAATACTCTGATACCATATGTATCAACCACTTCATAAAATCTTAAATTTTCTAATATATTTTTTTCATACAATAATTAATAAAAAGACATTATTTTACCATTATGAATAAGTAAATAACATGTTACTACACACTTTCAATATAATTGAATTCTCAACATCCTTACCAAACATTTAAAATGAAGCATACATTAAGAAGGGCTTGTTCACCACCCAACCATATTAGTATTGTGAAGCCACGCGGGCTCTAGCCAAACCCCCGAACATGCAAAGGACTATCAATAAGATTAATTTATTATTGATAGCCACAATAACTTTGAACTGTGTTAGTGGGTATGCAACCATTTCTAGGGTCCAATCACCCCAGACAATTCCTCTTTAGTTGCCACCCACTTAGACAAAATTTCTCACATTTTCTTTCATAATCAAACATTAGTTGCAACATTTAGGATAACGTCTATTAAATAAAACCTATTAATAATCATTGGATTGGACTTTGTTTTTTGATCACCAAGGTTCATATATGGCGAGGTGAGAGCATACGATGAAAGACTAGTCCCCATGATTAAAACAATGATATGTATATATGAAATAAAACAAAAAAAAAACTCTTCCACTTATCCAGTGATGAGTGATATTCCAATTATTTAGTGTTGTTGGAAATCCAGAATAAATAAATAAATGAACTCTTCCACTTATCTAGCTTGGTGAGTGATATTACACTTATTCAGTAGGGTTAGAAATCCAAATAAAACAAATGAATGGACTCTTCCACCTATCTAGTGGTGAGTGATAGAAACTTACTATTACAACATTATATTTTACATCATAATAGAAATCCATTTAGGGTTCAGATATAAACATCCCATCATAAGTTTAATATGACAAAGCACCTAGAAAGGATAAAAAAGATCAAAGCTAGGAAACTAAATCCATTTACTCACTGGAAATGCTATTTACATAAAGCATTTCAAAATTGGAAGGTGAAATATGAACCATCTAAACTGACATGCTTGATAGTTATGTAACCTTGAGTATTTACCAAATAGTTGACAATTATAAAAATGACCCATACATTTATCCAATTCTTCCTAGAATGACCATTGGAATCTGTTTGAATCATCAATGAATGCTATTGATAAGTTGTTATCATCCCTTGCAACTAAACCCAAGACACTATTAGATTTTAGTTCTTGAAGAATCATTACAATTATAGTTTCCCTATGTGATGGAGGAGCATCTAGGGGTACTAGCAATCTTGCATCACCAAAAATATTGTTGTTTTAGTTTTATTTTTATTTTTTAATAAGGGCTTAGGGGTTAGGAGAATAATATTTTAATTTGCAACAATGTAAATTCCCTTGGTGTGAAATTGTAAATGTAAATCGGATAGGAAATAAGTCTTGGTAAAACAACGAAGGCATCTTGGAGGGGAATATGCCTTTTGGGTGTCCGCTTTTGGAGAAGGTCAACAAATATTGTTTACATGTACAAGTGTCATAAAATTTCATAAAATGGGTGGAAAAAGAATCTTTCATGTTGCTTGCATGTATTTGCATGTTGGCCACAAGCTTTGCATGTTGTTGCATGTTTGGGGTCGTAATTGTGAGATCCAGTCTCAATAAAACAAGCATACATGGTAACATAATTAAGAATTTTAAAATTTTATCGAAAGCTAAGAAAGAGGTGCACAAAACCTAGATGATCATTTTAAAGAATCAGATGAATGAGGGAGAAGTAATGGCCGAAAGTGATGGGTTTTTTTGTGGTTTTAGAAAAACCATAGTGGTTTTCCTCAGTCACAAATCTATATATTCAATACTTATTATTTAGGAAGGTGGCTTTGGGAGTTTTGTATGTGAGATGGGGAGATTATATCATATTGAAGAGAGGATTTGAAGACTCTATTATTGTAGATTTCTATTTGCATAGAAGCCCATGGTTTAGGGAGCTAGTGAGCTTCATATTTGGAGAGATAGTGAGCTAGTGAAGTTTGTGTGAAGGGAGCTTGAGAGATTCACCTAAAATAAGGTTGGAAGAGACCAAGAAGATATTTTTGTTGCAGGTTTGGAGGTGTGATATAGCAGCAAGAAGATTCATTATTTTATGGTTTGTTTGCAGCAGTGATTTCTAATGATGAATGCAAGTTGAAGGAACTAGAATCTTGTGAAGAAGTTGGATTGAAGGAGATCAATTTGGGATTGATCCTTGTTGTTTTATATCAGTCATATTTCAGATTTTAAATTATTTTCATCAGCTCATATGGATGCACAACCATTTAGTTTTATTTATGTTATGTAATTCTTGAATTTCTAAGAGATTTGAATGAAAAAAGAAGAAAACTTATTGCAGATTTTTGTTGTTGCAAATAATTGTTGAGTACATATTTTGTTGTTGAGAGTTTATGTTAGAGGGTTGGTTTCCCTTACTTCATCAGTGGTATCAGATCCAAAAGTTCTAAGTGCATAGGTAGAGCGTCGAACATGAGGCAATCTATGTCAAGACCTACGAGTGGAGAATGAATTTAGAGGGTTAGAGTGTTAGACAAATTGCCAAGCATGAGGCAGTTTATACCTAAGAGGATGAGATGGGTCATGAGAAGGCCTATATGAATTTTGTTCTAGGAATAATATTCAGAAGAAGTGGAAAATAGGAAGCACCATGAAGAGTTTGAAAAGCTCCAAGCTAGAGTGAATATATTAGAAAATAAGTTTAAAGAGGAAATGAGTGTGGGAAGAGAGATATGAGAAGAAGAATGTTCTTTTAGAAGAGGACATCAAAAAGAAGAGAAAAAAGAAAGAGTGTTACAGATATTTGGTAGGGTTTGAATGTAAGAAAGAGTATGTGGGGGTAGCCCACACAAGTGAAGTAGATGATAAGGTACAAGTTGCAGAGATAACATGTGAATGGAATGCATTGTGTGAAGTGGATGAAGAGGGTTTGAAATCAGAAATTGTGAACATGGATGGTCCTACATTTGACAAGTGGGTTGGTGAGGAAGAGGATGATCCCTTGTTGAAAGAAGAAATGAGGATAATAAATAGGTTATTTGAGAGGAAAATTTTGGATGAAGTTATCTTCAGTGAAAAAAATAAAGAAGGAGATGCACCAATCAATGGTCCTTTGGAGGACATGAATACATGGGAGAAATTTGAACGGCCTTATGAAGATGCATACATGCAAGGTTTTGAAGATGAAGAAGGTGATGTTGGAGCAACAAAAAAGAATAAGGGAAATTCTGATTTTTATTTTAAAGGAGATGATTATTTACCATTTAAAGAAGAAATTGCAGCAGCGGAAAATGAAGTTGTAGTTGTGAATGGGTATACGAATATTGCATGTTTGTGTATAGAGGTTGTAGATGATGGTAGAGGAACTTGGTGGAGGTGGTAAGTTTGTGGTGGGTTGGATCCAACGAGGAAAGAAGTAAAGGAAGAAGAGATATAGTGAAGAATGATGGTCTATGGTGGATGTGAGTCCACGAGATAAAGAATGAATAAAGTGCACACTTGGTGGAGGAGGACAACAAGAATCCTACCTAAGTGTTGGAAGAGGAGAAAGAAGAATAAATTAGAGGTACTAGTTTCAATGATGGAGTTTTTTTAGGATTGCTTGCAATTTGAAAGGGTGGTACTACCACTCAAATCCATTTTGTGAATCCATATTCACAAAAAAAAATCCTACGTCGGGTGTCTAATGCAAGAGCATCTAGGGGTACTAGCAATCTTGTATCACCAAAAATATTGCTCTTTTAGTTTTTGTTTACTTTTAATAAGGGCTTAGGAGTTAGGAGAATAATATTTTAATTTTCAACAACGTAAATTCCTTTGGTGTGAAATTGTAAATGTAAATCAAATGGGAAATAAGTCTTGGTAAAACAGTGAAAGCATCTTGGAGGGGAATATGCCTTTTGGGTGTCCACTTTTGGAGAAGTTCAAAAGGTCTTGTTTGCATGTACATGTGTCATAAAATTTCATAAAATGGGCTGAAAAATAATCTTGGATGTATTTGCATGTTGGCCACAAGCTTTGCATGTTGTTGCATGTTTGGGGTCGCAATTGTGAGACCTAGTCTCAGTAAAAAAAGCCATAACTTTTTCATACGATAAAAAAATTAAGAATTTCAAAATTTTCTAGAAATCTGAGAAGGAGGCTCATAAAACCTAGAAGACCATTTTAAAATATTTGGATGAATGAGGGATAATTAATGGCAGAAAGTGACAGTTTTTTTTGTGGTTTTGGAAAAACCATAGTGGTATTCCTCAGTCACAAAGCTATATATTCAAGACTTGTCATTTGGGAAGGTGGCTTTGAGAGTTTTGTATGTGAGATGGGGAGATTCTATCAGATTGAAGAGAGGATTCAAAGACTCCATTTTTTCAGATTTCTATTTTCATAGAAGCTCATGGTTTAGGGAGCTAGTGAGCTCCATATTTGGAGAGATAGTGAGCTAGTGAAGTTTGTGTGAAAGGAGTTTGAGAGATTCAACTAAAAGAAGGTTGGAAGAGACCTAGAAGACATTTTTGTTGTAGGTTTGAAGGTGTGCTACAGTAGCAAGAAGATTCATTATTTTATGGTTTGTTTGCAGCAGTGATTTCTAATGATGAATGCAGGTTGAAGGAGCTAGAATCTTGTGAAGAAGTTAGATTGAAGGAGATCAATTTGGGATTGATCCTTGCTATTTTGTGTCATTCATATTTCAAATTTTTAATGATTTTCATCATCTTATATGGCTGAACAACCATTTAGTTTTATTTATGTTATGTAGTTCTTGAATTTCTAAGAGATTTTGAATGAACAAAGAAGAAAAATTATTGCAGATTTTTTTTGTTGTTGCAAACAATTGTTGAGTACATATTTTTTTATTGAGAGTTAATGTTAGAGGGTTGGTTTTCCTTACTTCATCACTATTCATAATTCTCGAATATCATAAAAATTAATATTAATCCTTTACCAACTAATTGAGTCATTATTAAATCATATACGTGAATTATCAAGATACAATTTAATAACAATTTAGATCTAGATTCAGTTATCATTAACCTAGATGGAATTTAATGTATTTTAAAGATCAATTATAATAATAGTTTTTAAAAAAATTATATATCCATGATAACAATCTATGTATTTCAACTATAACATAAATTTTCGTTATCCAACTGTTAAATGATTTTGCGAACGATATAAGCTATCAATCTTTCCTCCTTCTCCCTTTAATTTTCCAACTAATTTTGTTTAAAATGAAATAAAGAGCTAACATAAATGCAACCATATGGAAAAATCCCATAATCACTCTCCCCGTATTATGAATCCTGAATAAAAGACATATAACCATTAAAGTAATATATCATCCATTAAACAATAATTTTCAAATATCAAACTTAATCAATCTACCTCCTCCTTTTAATTCCTAAATAATTGTAAGAATTATATTTTAAAAGAAAATATATCATAAATAAATATCTTTGATTTACTTGTAAGCAAAATGAATAAATTAAATTTGACAATCTAAACAGAGTTGTGACACATATTCTCCCCATGGAAGTAAATTCAAATCCAAAAGATTTAAATTTAAAGATAAAAGAAAATATCCACAAGGAAAATATAATATGAGATGATATAGACCTTAGAATAGACGTCAAAATGCTTTATAAACTCTAAATAACATATAAGGATTAGCAATAGTGAATGGCCAAACATGCTGTGAAAGAACATTGTACTAGGATATTTAGTCAATACCTAATCTAATGCATCGTACAATCACACTTCTCTAACTCTTTATTAGAATAATAATAGAAATATTAATAGGTTACCTTGACAATGAATAAAGAGAGAAATAAATCAAGTAATATTTGCCTATACTACAACTACCTCTAAACCTTTTCTAATATAAAATTTATGGTGAAACAATTAGGTATGTAAAGAATGAGATACTAATTTAATCACATAATCATATGATTAATTAAAAAAATATTCCATATTACTTGCACAAATTATATTTTTAATGATAGGAAACTTTAAACTATCTTTGGATATCAGTCGTTTTATGAAACTAACAAATATATATAAATATTTCAATGTGTATATATAATTACCTTTTATTACCATTCATATAGTCGCATATTTAATTGGTTCTAAATTAATGGATTTATAGAGGACCACTTATCCTACACTAAGGAGTGATTTTTCTCTTCAACTACATTATAAAAGGAAATGAGATAGATTCTTAAAACCTATGATTAGGATCTTATCTTTAACTCATAAGGTTTGCAAACCGACTGAGCTTCCTAAGATAGAATTGTACCTTTGGAAAAGGATTGAAGAAGTCGAAATATTCCTAACCAAAAATTAATTTAGAAAAAATTGAAGTAGATGCATGGTAAACCAAAATCATACAACCATTTGGAAAAGCAATTTTTGTGGCCAACTAACTGACTCAAATTCAAAAAAACAAAATTCAACACTTAGATGGTAATGAGAATGGCATGATTAAATTGATTACTGCAAATGAACATTATTCAAGAATATCTTGAGATAGTGCTTTTGGATGGTCCAAAGCTCTTTCTACATGTGCAAGACTAGACCCAATATATGCAATTCTAAATCCTTTGAAAACACATAAATTTATGTGCAAAGGAATCATTTCCAATGATTAACATGTAAAGGGACAACCATGGAGAAGATGAAACTATGAATATTTTAAAATATTTCTAAAACTTATAATTATTATGAATAATGATTATAAAATATGACTAATAGGAAACATGAATCAACATGCATAGATCAGATTCTCAAAAAAATATACACAAAGGAATATGGTCTAGATTTATAGTGTTGATCACGATATTACCTTGGATGGAGAATTATTGACCATAATTTGGCAAGCATTGGCAAGTAGGATGACTCAAGAAACGTATATGGAAATTGAATTATGGCCTTGAGGAAAAGGATCTTATATGGAAACCCAAGTCAATTGTTTCAATTAACTAAAGTCACAAACATTGAACTAAAAATTTTAAGACTTAGCTGTACGCTCTAAGAAAATTTCCCTACCTTGAGTAGGAATTTGTTGGATTTCCCATGGTAAAAAAATCAAATCTAAAGTGACGGCGAAAGAAAAGGTTTGAAATTTAAAGTTTTTAGGAACTAAATGTATCATACAAGTGAAAGTGAAAAAAAAGCATCAGGTGATTTCCCACTACTTGAAAATACTCAACTAAAACTAGCATGCAGAAAACATTCTATCTAAAAAATTTCTCTTGGAATGATAATAGTGTTTGAGAGGTGAATTAACAAAGGTGATTAAGTGAAAATAACTTACATTGCTAAGCAACCTGACAAGGGCTTCTAGGTCACAATTTGGATATCTAAGCGCTAGTGATTCCTGCTCATGAAACGATACTTAGGGAACAATTTAATTTTGCAAGATCTAAGATGGAATTTTCCCCAAAGATGTAATGCCCCGTCGTGTGAACCCCAAAGGACAACTACAACTAATAGATTACTGCACTATTTTTTTTTTTTGAAAGTGAAACATTCATAAGATAAATTATGTACATATGTTACATGAAAAGCAATTATGCATTTACAAAATCATCTACGTCCTCTGGGGTACACATGGTGGCATTAATAAACATAAAACCCATACCATAATGATAGAAAATGAATTCCAAGATTACATAAAGATAACATACAACCATCCATGATCAATAGAGATGCAAAGGATACATACATCATTTTATTACATTTTCAATTCATAGTTCAATATTACAATTGTGGAGCATATTTCCACAAATACAACACATCATGGATACAATAACACATTACATATTGCTTCCCTTATATCAACAGGAAGAGTACATCAAGTACAAGAATAATACATCAATGAAGAATAAGGTACAAAGCGTGGAGCAGTCTTCAACCAAGTGAAGCTCTGAAAACTCTACATCCACTTCCACGTCATGAACACAACCTAGGAACCCAATGGAGTGCATAGCACATTCCACTTGACCACGTGGACCTGAAGTTCCACCCCCCATGCTAAGAGATGACAAGAAAGGACCCACATCCAAAAAAAGGTCAACAGGAAAGGCTAACACAACACCAACATAAAACAACATCAAACAAATACAAACAACACTCCCAAAGGCAACCAAACAAGGGAAAAATAAATGATTACTGTAGGAGAGTGTCATTGCATGGCCATACATGGATTATCTAGACAACCAATCAAAAGGTTCAGCCTCCATCTATGGTTATCTTGACTACCTATCTCAAGGTGTCACTCCATAGGGTGACTCATGCGAAACCACTTACCTTTCGTGAGGACAAGGTAGTGATCTTACCAACCAGGTCTTCTCATCCCAACCTTAGCCTGTGAAAGCACTAATGGTAGGGGTGAGGCACATAATTAATCTTGTTTAGTGTATAACTACCCAAACCCACTAGTTCATTAATTACATTATCACTTGTTTAGGAAACTCTTCCATGGGTTATCTTGACAACCCCTTTGTGTGTTGGCCCCCATGAAGAGCCACTGTCCCTAGTAGCGCCAAAACAAACTTCTCAACCACAAGGGGTGTACCAAATCACAAAAGTACTAAAACCACAATGAACCAAGAACATATGTGATGCATGAACCTTCTTGCTCATAGTCATAACCAAAGGCATAAAAAAATCATATAACAAAGTACACCCACGAGAGCTCAAAATAGGAATACAATCAATGGAAACACAAAGGTCTAATCAAGGGAAAATTCAACACAAAACAAATTTCCCATCGCCTCTAGAAGCCTAACAACCTACCACCCATACCTATCAAAAGGAGGTAACTTAAGCATTACGGGTTCCCAACACATCCAAAACATATCTATACATAAAATTACCACAATAGAGAAATAAACCAAGAGGAAAATATGATCAACATGGAACCACTAGCATGCATAAGGAATTAATTCCAAAGAGCATTCAGAATAAATAAATAACTATCTAAACATGTTCAAGGTCAACTATAAATATACATTCACTTAAACGTAAACATAACCCAATCTTACTTAAGATAATGTAAAGAATAATTAAATAATCAACTATAATTAAATGCATTTCCAACATGATATCTTTTAAATAGATAAAAAACTATGTAATTACAATTTACAATATCTAATTTAAGTCTTTTCCCAATTAAAAGCTCTTAATTGTAAGTTCATAATCCTTACATCTATTTTACACATTTACATATAAAGTTAAAAAAGAGACAATCTATCAATACCTAATTATCCATTTTCATAAACTAATTTTCTTTAAATTATATCTTCATAGCAATAAATAAATTTAATTGGGGATTATCAAGAATATTTAACTTTAACAATTTACAAACTGATTTCTTTAAATTGTAAACCTGATTTGAACATATATATTTATATAGATATATATAAATAACACTTAATTTAATATTTTCATCTTTTTAGGAAAACAATACACAGCTATAACATCCAATACAATAGCATAACCTCCAATCCAATCTCCAACACCAATTTTCCCCAAAGCCCAAGTTGTTGTATCTATACCTTATTTTACCTCAAACCCCCAAAATTCTCTCTGAAATTCTTTTTACCTTGCAGAGTAAATGCTTTTCTTTTGATGAAATTCCCTATATCATATTTTTGTTAAAATTCCCGAATATTTATTTTACCCCATTCACTAAAATAAATCAAGGAAGAATTCTATCGTTTTTCAGTAGCCAAAGGAGATAGGTGGCAAATTCACAAATTTCATTTTCGTAAAATTATAAACCTAACTCCACTATGTTTTTTATTAAATTTAATAATTGCGGTGATTAATTTTCACCTTTGTTTTAACATTTTATCCCATAGACAAAATATCACATTATTTTAATTAAATCAATCTTATCGGTCACAAAAATTCTTTATATATATATTAAAAATTTACCGTTTCAAATATAGTATTTAACAAAATATGCATTGTTGAATAAATCAATAATAACAATTAAATAAACAATATTATTAATCGTTAATTTAAAATGTAACAATATTGCAATTAAAATATTATCCTATTTATAATTAAAAATATTTAATATTCACAATTAAAAATAATATTCATTTCAATCTACAAACATTTAAAATTTACAAACTAATTTAATATTTAATTAAATCCTTGATGTTTTCACAAATCACTTTAATAATTAAATTTAATGTGTAGTGCCCCTCCATTTGTGATGTCTTTGTGTTGCCTCTAACTCGCTTGTAAAGTTAGTATTGATTGGCATTATTTGAATTGATTCAAATTTGTTATTTGTGTCTTTTAAAAGATTAAAAAGGTTAAAGGTATTGTGATAAATTAAATAAAAGTTCTAATATATTTGGGATGTTGGTCAAATAAAATATTACTAATGATTTGTCTAATTTAAATAAATTAAATTTACGATTTTATAAAGAAATATTAAAATAAATAAATAATATTATGGTATTGTAAGATTAAACTAGTAAATTAAGATAGTTAATTTACTTTGATCAAATATTAAAGCAAGGTGGAATTATAAAGTAATAAAGAGGGATGGTTGGTGTAGTGGAGAAATTGGCTAAATATGTAATTTAATGAAAGTGCAGGTTACGGGATAATGGTAGAGATAAATAGCAATATGGTAAATTAATGTAAGGTAGTTGAAGTCTAGATATAGGCGTCTGCATGCAAGGATTTGTAACGGCTCTTCAAGAGTTAAGGCAGTCCATAATTAAAGGATTCTAACCTAATTTTTTGGATGCCTGAGCCCTTAAAATAATAACAACCTCTATCATAAAAGGGGGAGGAGTCAGGGGGGGTAATTACGTTTTGGAAAGAAGGAATTGTAGGAGCGGGAAGGAAGGGGGGCATCTAGATAATGTGACGGGGGTTATGCAGGAGTTGGGGGGGGAAATATTTGGGTTCTGGAAGTTTCCTGTAGCGGTTGTAGAATCTGGGAAGAAGATGAATCTGCAAATGGTGAAGCCTGATCTTAGAATCAACTCTGCAGCCGCGCTTCAAATTAGGTTCCAATCCTTTTGAGATTTATCTTTGTGATTCTAAAATAAATTGTGAATGTTATGCTTTCTGAAATTCAATATTTTTCTGTGTTGAAACTGAAAGAAGATTGTATTACCTGAAGATTACCCAAGCCCGCAATGCTAGGATACGTTCTAGAATGTTTCGTTATTTTAAAGATTTGTGGGCATCCTCTCCGGGTTTACATATTTTGCATGTATGTCTTCTAGCCCCCATAATCTGCTTGGAAGCCTATTAACCTATGCCTTGAATTTCTGCTGGAGAACTCTATGCATGTATAGAATACTCATTGTAAGACATTAGTCTTAAAACGAAATCTATTAGTTGATTGGTTATTGGTGTGTAAACAGTTAAAAGCTCGATGATCTCCTTGTGTTGCTCCTTGTCTTCATACAAATCCTGTCATCCCTGCTTTTGTTCACTCTGAATGGTCTTTATTCTTATTGTTGGTTGTAGACTATTCATTTGATGTCTGTAGTTTTCTTGGGGATTGACCTCCTTGATTCCTTTAGCAAACTATTACTACTGCAACACTTGAACTTAAGAGGGTGTGACATTTAAATAAGCTCCCTGATCCGTTGTCAACTAGTCTCAGTCGCAACACTTGAACTTAACAGGGAGTCTAAAGGTTTAAATAACCTGCTTGATTCTACTGGCAATCTATCGCACTTGCAGCACTTGAAAATGATGATAAAATGCATGTAGATGGCGATATTTCCAAATTCCAATATTCATTTTCTAATATACTTGACAACCTGTCACTGTACATTGTTTAGAGTTGAGGCAGTGTACAAAATTAAGTAGCCTCCCTGAAACCTTTGGTAACCAGTCACAGCTGCAACTTTTAGACTTGCAAAGGTGTAGTAAATTAGATAGCCTCTCTAATTCAATTCACAACCTGCCCCATTTTCTGTACTTGAAAATAGAATGTTGTAAAGGTTCAAATAATCACCCTGATTTCATTGTCAACCTGTCACAGCGACGCACTTGAACATGGTAGGGTGTATAGATTTAAATAAACTCTTTGATTTCGTTGACAACCTGTCTCAACCGTCGCACCTGAACATAATAGGAAGGTTTACTTGTTCTCTTCTTTATTTGCAATACCAAGTAAATTGTTGAGATTGTTGTGTTCTAATAAGGAGGCATGTGCAAACGTTTTAGAGTGGAACATATGTCACATCATTGTTAAGATCCAACAGGAAATAAATGTTGTGTTGTTGGAAATACTCAACCTATATTCATATATGATCCTTAGGCACTACCAGTTTAGGGTGTCCCCAAGATAGCCAGCACGGGCATGGAGGTCAACCGCGTGCACCTAATGATCAACTATAAGGATTTTGTCAATATCTTAATAACTTCATTGCTTAATGTGAGACGTTTCATCAATGTAGGTCATATTTTGTTTTATTTCAGTCTACACCGAGCTTCACCATGGATTAAACATCTTGATTCCATTATTAGCTCATTTCTCATATCTGACTGCGCATGTTCCTCTCATCAAAGGGTGTCTTTTACAACGTTTGTCCATCTGAAAATAGTAGTAATATGCTCTTAAGTTCTTAAGTCTTAAATCATCCCAACCTGGCCTCATGTGGCTTTTTGGCATCACCAATACTCTCCACAAAAGTAACGCATCTGCTCAAATGAAAGAAATGGTTCACATATCTCAAAATAGTTTTTCTTACAACAAACTTGGAGAAGATTATGATTACTTCTGAGCCAGCTAGTAATATTTTTAAATGGTTTTAAGTCGTGACTTTTGGTATTGTCATAAAGAGTGAAAATTTATTAGAGGGGTATTTATATCAACGTAGGGAAATTAGTTCTTTCTTAGAGGAAATTAATATGTTTTCTTAGTTGAGTCAAGTACCATTATTTAAGAATTAAGACTTGTGATTTAATGGGTTTGTTTTACCTTTATATATATATATATATATATATATATATATAAAAGGTTCTTTGTTAGGAATGCATAATATATGTTTTATGATTATTTGATTGTATAGTTCTATAATATTAGAAGAGGTTATTCAAATGATATATATATAAAAAAAATAAGCATTATCAAATTAGGAAGGATGAAGTATCATGTATTCAAATAACTATAGAAATTAGCTTAAGTGAAAATAAACAAAATTGGAGGAGCTTGTTTTAATTGGTAATTATTTCACATTTTTTTTTATTGAATTAGTTACTATATAGATACTTTACTAAATAGATGTTATGAGCTCATGATATCATGGAATTTGTGGAAATTTAATAGTAAAGAGAGTTGACACATTTGCATTTGGATTAAAAATGGTTCTTGGAGATCTTGCTATAGTTGATATTTCTTGATGGGGAACCCTTGTGTTAGCATTTTGTGAGTTTTCCAGAGATTAGAGGGGATATGGTTTTTAACTTGCAAGGGTTGGTATGGGGGCCGGTGACCTGGGAGGATTCACCTTGGGTAACCCATATCGAGCTTGAAGTATTTATTTGAATTTTATGTTGTTTCACCTAAAAGTGAGTGATTTTATGATTTTGTTACTTAGATGAAGATTGATATTGCACTTGGATTCTTTTTTATGAGGATTTGAGCCTTGCACTTGAATGTGGTTTTTGTTACTTTGAATTCCTATCGTGAGATGGTGCATACCTCACCTGATGCAGTTATTTTATTCGATTAGGTTTCTTGTGCAAATTGGCTTTTCTTTTTGTGTTTTTTTGCGATATGTTGTTAGTGGGGAGTGGCTCTTCATGGGGGCCGGCACACAAAGTGGTGCCTGGGTAACTCATGTGGAGTTAGTCTAATAAGTGAAAACTAAATCAATTCATTAGGTAGTCTAAAACACTTAACTGTATAAATTATGCCTCGCTCATGGACTCAAGGGCTAGTTCAGACTTGGGGATGAGTTGAGAAGGCCTGGAATGGCAAGATCATTATCTTGTCTTTATGAAATATAATCGATTCCGCATTGGATTGCATGTGGGGCCGGGTTTCGTAAGAGGTCACCAGGGTAACCCAAGTTGGGGGCTGAGGCCTAGGAAGATTCGCCAGGGTAACCCATGCAACATTACGATGACACTCTTCCTTTAACAACCATGTATGCTTTGTTTCCCTCTATGTTGTTCTTGGGCCTCTGGAAGCACACATTGGCATTTGTATGTTGATGCTTTATTGGTTATTTCTTATGTTGGGCACATCTTGTGTTGGTTATATCTTGTGCTGGAGATTTCCTTATGTTATTGTGGATCTTGTTGTGAAGTCTTGTATCCTTGTTTTGTTTGATGGTTATTGTTGGGGTCCTTCTTGTCATCTCTTAGCACGGGGGGTGGGCCTTAGGGTCCACGTGGTTGGGTGGAACGTGCTATGCACCCCACTAGGTCCCCAGTCATCGATTGAGAAGTGCAAAATTGTACCTTGCAGTGACTCTTGAGTTGAACCAGAGTTGGATCCAGTATTGCAGCTTTGTACTCCATTTCAAATAGATCATTCCATTTTATTATATCTTCCCCATTCATGTTGGGAAGCGGCATTGTAATATTGTAATCCCTGATTAATGTATTGTCCATGTTCATGTTATCTTATGGTTACTGGTGTATACTTACCTTTCATGTGATGTAATGAT
This sequence comes from Sequoia sempervirens, assembly GCA_007258455.2. NCBI lineage: Eukaryota > Viridiplantae > Streptophyta > Pinopsida > Cupressales > Cupressaceae > Sequoia > Sequoia sempervirens. Next base: position 234,322,997 of record VDFB02075321.1, on the reverse strand, counting down.
GTTGTTGTTAAAAAGTAATGCAGTCATGTAAACCCGAGGGATTTGTTATATGTAGTTCATGTTTAGTTTCATTTCATGTGATATATGATTATTATGATGTATGTTAGTACTTTTAAAAAAAAATTGGTGTCATAAATGTTAGATGTATTGTATCCTTTGGGGTAGCTTGGCGGGGCATTACATAATGCTTAATTAAATTAATTTCAACAATAATAATAACCATCATTAAATTAAATTAACTAATTAACAATAATGATAACACATCAAAATCAAACAATTAACACATTAAAATTAACACTTAAAATGAATGACATGAAACAAAATAATACCATAACAAAATGAGATACTGACAAGCAACATCGTCAAAGCAATGACAGGATGACAAACATGGACGGGGATACTTTCTTGTCAACTCCTAAACCACATGATATCCATTGGGTATGTTGGCCACACTTAGACCCGATGGTGCAGGTGGAGTCAGTGCCCAATACCTGCAGTCCTACATAAAACCAAGTGTTGAAACAAAATATATATTCAATGTCAAACACGTCGTGAGAGAGAATTGCAATGTAGCAGGGCGCTCACGGATGAATGATGCAACACCATCCCTCTCACCTGACTCTCAAACAATAACCATATACTAAACAACATCATCATTAAACCATAAGTAAACAATTGCATAAGCATAACATCAAACACATATGTCCACATATCATAAGCAATAGTACCAATGTCATAGACAACCAAGTCCAATAAGTAGAATAGTCAACCAACCAAAAAATGTGGTGAAATAGTCACCAACATAGTCTCAAGTATGCATCAACATAAACAGTATCCAAATAGTATCAACCACACACATAAAAGTATCATAAGAGTACAATAACACGAGAGGCACTACACCAAAGGTTGGTCTTCAAAGCTTCTAGAAGGACATTTAATTATGGATTTAAATGTTGCAAGAAGGAGATTGCCAATGTTACATAGTAATATTTTGGGAAGACTTGTGATTAAGAAGGTTAATAAACAAAGACTCTTTGCAGAATTAAAACATGAAAAAGAATTGATTAGAACAAGCTACAGTCTAATAAGTATACAATGAAGTTTTAAAAGAGGTAGCTATACAGTGAAGAAAGTTATGATACCTGAGTTATGTGGTCTAGCCAGATAACTTTTCTTGTATAAAAGGAAACTTAGGCCCTATTTGATATGCTTACAATATGCATAGGCAAAACAGAATTTCCTATAAGGATCTTTGATTAACTACTCCTATAAAGCGTTCCTAATCCCAAGAGATCAAAGTCGATTGTATTATAATCTAGCTAGTACTATACACATAAAGCCACCTTATTTTCCCATTATTTCCTTAAAAAATCTCATCTCTAACGACTCTTAAAACATGGTGTGTGATAAAGATAAAGAGATAAAATTTTACCTCATTATTTGAGAAAAATAAATAGCAAAAGAAGGGTAGTCTCTACACTTTTGTTGTGAGCTTTTAGCTCTCCCTATAACTGTTGCAATATCCTACTAAAAGAAAGTAAAATTAAAAGACCCCCTTAATCTTTCATCTCCCTTTTTTTTAAATAATTCTTCCTCCCTGAGACTCCACTAAAGCACCCCCCTTTCCCTCTCTTGATCAGAGATCGATACCCAAGTAAATGTAACTAGAAAAGAAGTAAAAGGAAAAACTTTCGTATGTATAAGTGTGAAAGAGCATGCAAGCATGAGGACTATACACGGAGCCAAAAGGTTGAGACCCCAACCTAAAAACTTATTGCCACCATGATTAAAGGACCACTTCCCACTCCTCCATAAATGTGTTCTCCACTAAAAGGTGGCATTTTTTCTCTTTTTTACTTGAGTATAGATATTGAATAATTTATAAGTTGTAGAATCTAATTATGTAATCGATTGGTTTATTACAGGTTACAAAATCCAATACAACTTCCATCTATCTTGAAATACAACATGCAAAATATGTAGTGTTCATGGAACTATTACTCTGTCTATAATTATTAAAATAATTGATAAAATAAAAATAATAATATCTATCTATTTATTTATTTGTATTATTCTTAATTTACAAATAATTGAATAATTATTTATTTTCCAACTTTTAACTATTTTTATTATCAAAATAATATTATCCTAATAATATCAATTAACGCGATAAATACTATTTTCAAAGTTATTTTGAGTTAACTAGACATTCAAAATGAGGGCCGTGACATCCTTCCCCCCTTAAATTATGCATCGTCTTGATGCACCTAAGTTTTAAACAAATAGCGACCTGCTAGAATTCAACAAAGCAACTTGTTATTATATATAATATAATACACAACAAAGTTTCACACCTAAATCCATCATGATCGAGTTAATTGAGAAACTTACGGTCTTCATATTGTACTTTCAAATTCATGATAATATGGTTCCTTCATCCACAATTAACAAGCATTTCCATAACTTTAGTATATAACCCATAATTAATCTTATTTAATGGTCATGTCTAAAATTTGTAAAAGAAATTATTTTATTAGTTTCTTCACAAATAAATGATCATAAAACAATCTCACTTTGATTTCCCTTGAGTAGAAAATTCATTAGCCTCAATATAAGTAGAACCAAGAACTCTTCACCTTATTGGACCTACATAATAACTTCAAGATCATGCCTTCAACATTATAAATTGAAAGTATTATAAGGAATAATTTACCTTTTGTAAGGTGTCATGTGATGTGAACATATGAATAGAGAGGTCACACCTTCTTATTTCCCATGAAAGTTCTATCTCTCAGTCTAAATAAGACTACTCTTAACACCTCTAACTATTTACATTGTCACTGGAACATAAATTATATTTAAGATTCATAATCATGTTTATCTGACATGGAAAGATATTATAACTGAAAATAAAAGTTAAATCATAGAAACCATATGTGAAGATCATAAGAATAAAAGGAAATGATATTATCAGTTCTCCATATAAGGATACTTCTCAATCCACTTATTTATATAAACACTTATATTTTTAAAGAAGGTTACTCAAACTACATACTTGTTGATCTCAATGATGGATGTGGTTTATCTTCAAAATTCATTTCCAATATTATTATGATTCCACATTCTTTATTTCCTAGAAACCCTATCCAAATAATATATTCTTTGTTTCAAGTTAAAATGTCATGCTTCTCTTTTAAGGTTAGAATATTAATAATATTACATCAAAGATGATTATTATCAATGAGCTAAGTAAAACATCTAATTTTTGTGATACATTCCAATAAATATCCTTAGAAGAATCAAAAGACTATCATTTTAATTCATAAATTTGATGTTCATAAAACATTGTCCACAATAAGTGTCATACCTTCAACCATCTAGGTTATTCATATCTTATAAAGTTACATTGTATCTCAGTAATTCACTTAATATCACATTCAACCTAGTTTTTCATATATCACAATAAGAGCATTCCTCACATTTTATCTCCTTATACAACTTATTAGAGACTTTCCATGAACATGGAGAAGGGAAAATTACTAGGATTCATGATATCAATTAAATCATCTAGACACGATCATCCCAAAATCAGAGACATCACCACGTTGAAGAGTATCCATCTCATTAATAAGATATAAGATGAGCTCAAATTTAACAAAAAATCAAATATAAAATGGTAAATATAAAGTTTTATGTCTTAGCCTTTCGAAATAATCCATAACATAAATTCTTTGAAAGAAATACCAAGTTCAAAAGATATGCTCAATAAGAGATCAAACCATTGCACTACATTTAGATTTTCAAAGTCCAATTACTTATATATGCACAAGAATTACCAATCATATAAGCATTCAATCACACTTAAGTGATAGGTGCATATCACATATTGATATCATTCCATTTATGATATCACATGTAATAACTAAAAAAATTAACACTAAAATTTACTATTAATCTTTTTACGTAAAATATTTATTACATATTTGTTCAATTACATACTTGGGTATTTCTATCCATATGAGATAGACTTCTATCCATCTGAGATAGGAACCAACCATACAGGTTAGGCATCCATCCATATGGGAAATGAGTTAATTTATCCATTCAAGATAGGCATCTATTCAAATAGAATAGGCATCTATCCATATAGGATAGGAACATGCTCTACCCAGAGACTTAGACTCATTAGGACCATCCAGGTCTTGAGTCACTCTTTAAAGACTACACTTCCCTATTGGAAGTGCACCAAGGTCACTATCTTAGGAGTATGTAATGGTGTGAATTTACACCCCTTGAAAATTCCCCAATTTCATACCCTTCACCTTAGAAAATATAATTTTGATGTAGAATCCTGACATCTGCCACTTTTCCTTGTCCACCCAGAAGCCATCTTTTGTGTCGATGGAGGAATTTTGTCAAGGATGTACACACGTCACACAAACTTATGTGCATCACGTTGCCTAACTGATAGGATTCTTGTCTCTAAAATTTGTAGAGGCATTACGTTTCTCCATTAGAAACGAATTGTAACACATCCTACCCCCTTGACCAATGTAAAAAAGATCCTTTGCCTCCATTTTGCTTTCAAATTGTCTATTCCTGCATTCCATTCAACTTATTCATAACTTCTTCACCTCTACACACTAGACTAAATTCTTGATGCTTCGTTGATCAACCTACACACCTTCAAGCTGTGCCACCTCCATTAAAGCAAGTGGTCTCTTGGCTTCTCCACTCTGTTTGTTGTGATCGTGTTGTTGGAGAACTTGCAAGCTCGCTCCTTCCTCTACTTGCCTTGAGAGCATGTGGCCGTGAAGGTGATATCCACCATTAGCATTTACTTTTTTATCATTTTACTTGCACAGTAGCATATTTGAGTTTTGTGTATTGCTTGGCACTTCTATTTCCATTACACTTTCTTTATCATTTTATACATCGTTGCTATCTAGCTATACATGGAGGTGGAAACACCAAATTGAGGGATTGACTGAGGCAGTCCTCTAAAAATAGCCCCAACATTTTCCTTGGTCTTGTGTGTGTAGGTACTCCTCAGTTGGTGTTATTCGAAGAATCAAGTTGCATGAAGTTTAATATCACTTTTTTATCCTTCTTTGTCAATTCAAAGATATATTAGTTAAAGTATTCTTCTTGTGTACTTCATTTTCATACTTTCTTTACATTTTGTTATAGCATAAGAACTCTATCAGTCAAGTTGTTATTTGCTTTCCTAGTGTTTTTATCTATTTCTCACACTCTCTATTCATACAGACACTAACACCCCACTGAGACACTAGCGTGCTATGCTAGATTTTGTGTCCTACGTTGTCATCCTTGGGTAGTGAGTTGTCTGAGTAACATATTAAACTCTTGGAATTGGCTCGTTTGACCCCCTAAAACATTAGGTTAGAAGAAGGATAGTAGCAACTAGATTTCTCTTCCTTTTCGACCCTAACCACTTAACCTTTTTGAATCACTTAACAAGCTTGAGGTAGATCAGGGCAACCTATTGCTTAGGACCCTCCCATGACCTAGGGTCTTGGAGCATCTGCTCCCCCTCCTTTACAGAGTATATCTAAAATTAATAATTAGCTTGATTTTTGCCTCAAAATTTGGCCTAAAGCCTCAAGGAGTCAAGAAAATCCATCCAAGATTCCTTTTGAGTATACAAAGAACATATTTTATTTTAAGGTTACATCCCTTCTTTTAATCCTTTAAGCTTGATTAGAATTCTTCTTGTTCAACATGATCCCTATTTCAAAGAAATAAAACTACAAAACTAATACTTGACCTTCAAATTAGACCAATTGAAAGATATCCACTCATTCCTTTTCTTTTCCTTCCTCACACCTTTGGATTTTCCATTCCTAGAACATAAAATTCAATATTTCTTAGACTACAATATAAATCAAGTTTAGTTTTCAACATGAGCATTGGCAGTAGGTCATTAGGATTAGTGTCTAAACCAAATGCTTTGATACCATATGTAACAACCACTTCAAAAAATCTTGAAATTTATAATATAATTTTTTTATACAAATTAATATAAAAGATGTCATTTTACCATTATAAATAAGTAAATAACATGTTACTACACACATTCAATATAATTGAATTCTCAACATTGTTACCAAACATTTGAAATGAAGTAAACATTAAGAAGGGCTTGTTCACCACTCAACCATATTGGAATTGTGAAGCCACATGGGCTCTAGTCAAATCCTTAATCAAGCAAAGGACTATCAATAAGCTTAATTTATTAGTGATAGTCATAATAACTTTGAACTAGATCATAGTGGGTATGCAACCCTTTCTAGGGTCCAATAACCCTAGATAGTTCCTCGTTGGTTTCCACCCACTCGAGCAACATGTAAGGAAAGATTAGGTGTAGAACAAACTCTCCTAACGTCAAAACCTCAGGGAAGAATGCGGATATGGCTTTAAATTTTTTTATTATAGTTCAATAAGATACACATGAAAAGAATAACATAATAGAGAAAATGAACACATACACAATTGGACACCAGATTTACGTGGGAAAACCCTTATGGGAGAAAAACCCACCACCAAAGAGAAGTCACTTTATTCACAATAAAAACAAATTACAATAAAGTTACAAATCCCTCCTTCACAGGTATTAGTTCTCTGATATTACACAACATTACAATCGACCAACCACAGTCAATTGTAGCACTATTACAATGTTCTTTAAACATACAGTCCACTCAACTGACGCAAAAAAAACTTTTCCTTTTTTCTCAACACACAATAATAATCGATCTACCATTTTTTCTCTATTCACTTCGACCCTTCGATTTCCAGGAATCTACTGTCCAAACCGATTCGGTTCCCTCAACCGCCAAGAAGTTCAACCATCGACATTATCCCACATTGGCACAAAATATTAACAGTCATTAGTTTATAAAAAAAATCTCGAAGACTTTAGGTATCCACGAGTTATCCTTTTTGATTACCAACTCACTCATACACTCATGGTCAAACCAACCATCGGCAAGAGTCATATCGAATACAAAACCATTGGCCAGACCAACTCTATCGGCAAGACATCTCACCGATGTCCATTGCAGAACTATTGGCAAGACCATCGCTATCGACGAGACCACATCCATCGGCATGTCGCTCAAAATTTTAACTTCATAACCACCGCACTCAAGTTATGGATTTACTGATCCCCGCGGCAAGCCGATACCACTATCGCCCAGTTGGAGAAAACAAAAACTTCGTAACTCCACAACAACGTTCCAAAGTTATAGAAATCACCGATGCCGTGACAAGCCGATACCACTATCATCCAGTCAGAGCAAACACAAACTTCATAACCCTGCAACAAGGTTCCAAAGTTACAGAAAACACCGATGCCTTGACAAGCCAATACCACTGTCGCCCAGTTGGAGAAAACACAAACTTCGTAACTTCGCGACAAGGTTCCAAAGTTAACAACTCTAGCAATCGACCGACAATGAAGAATTAAACAAAAATACAAGCCAGCAAGTTGAGGCACAATTTCCAACAATCTCCCACTTGACGAAGACTTACTGGCTTCCTTCAAACTCAAAGTTAATGAAGGTCATGGGCTCCAAGGCCCATCGAACTGGCACACCACCTGTACTTGTCTATGCTTACTGGTTTCGTCAATGCATCTGCAACATTTTCCAGAGTATCCACTTTTTCTAAAGAGAACTTTCCATCCTCCACCATATCTCGAACAAAATGATACTGCACATCAATATGTTTCATCCTAGCATGGAAAGTAGGATTTTTCACCAAACAAATAGCACTCTAACTGTCACAGTAAATTGTAATTTTCCCTGCATCAAACCCAATGTTAGAATACAAACATTTTAACCAGATTGATTCTTTACAGGCATGTGTTTCTGCCATGTATTCTTCCTCTGTAGTGGACAAAGCGACTACAACCTACCGCTTAATCATCCAACTAACTACACCACCATTCATCATGAAAATATATCCACTAGTGGATCTTCTGCTATTAATGTCCCCTGCCCAATCAGAATCCACATAGCCTTGAATGTTGGGAGTCCTCTATGATTCAACCAAATTTCCATGGTAACACAAAGCATATTCTGAAGTGCCCTTTAGATATCTAAACACTCTTTTCACAACATCCCAATGTGTCCTTCCAGGATTTTCCATAAAATGACTAAGTACTCCCACTGCTTAGGCAATGTCTGGTCTTGTACAGACCATTGCATACATTAAAATGCCAACTGCACTAGCATAAGGCACTCTGGTCATGTCCTCCATCTCAGTAGGAGATTTTGGAAATTTTTCAATAGATAGCTTCGTTCCTTGCAAAACTAGAACAACTAGCTACTTGCACTCAGTCATACAAAATCTCTCCAGAATAGTATTAATATACTTACTCTGACTGAGCCAAAGTTTTCTACTCTTTTTGTCCTTGGTTATTTCCATTCCCAAAATATACCTAGCTACACCAAGATCTTTCATTTCAAACTTTGCAGACAACTGAGATTTTAGATCAGAAATCATTAACTTACTATTGCCTATGAACAACATATCATCAACATAGAGAGAAATAATAAGAACATGATCATTTTCAGCTTTGAAGTACACAGAGTGATCAGATTTTGATCTTACAAATCCCAATGACAAAACAAACGTGTCAAACTTCTAGTACCACATTCTAGGAGATTGTTTTAACCCATACAAAGATTTTTTCAACTTGCAAACTAGATTTTATTTACCTTTTTCCACAAAGTGCTCAAGCTGGGACATATAAATTTCTTCTTCAAGGTCACCATGAAGAAATGTTGTCTTCACATCCATCTGTTCAACCTCTAAGTCATACGTTGTTGCAAGTGACAAAAGAAATCTGATGGACATCATCTTAGCTACAAGAGAAAAAATTTCTCCATAATCAATTCCCTCTACCTAGGATTACCCCTTCACAACCAACCTCACCTTATACTTTTCCACACTGCCATCCAAACCTATTTTCTTTTTAAATACCCATTTGTAGCCAATAGCTTTTCTGCCTTCAGGCAAGGGCACCAAACTCCAAGTATCATTCTTTTCTAATGATGCCATTTCTTCATTCATGGCTTCCAACCAAGAGTTTGAAACAGACATTCTAAATGCCTCTTTTACAGTCCTAGGCTCATCCATGCTAGAAATTAAAGCATAGGCACAAGTAGAATCTAACAAAGAAAACCCATACCAATCAGGTTGCTTTCTTTCACGTGTTGACCTCCTCATAGGCTGAGGCTAAGGTTGTTGTTCTTCTTCATAACTCTCAGAACTACTTGAGCTCTCCTAAGTTTTAGGTACATTTTGAATTTTCAATTCCTCTTTATTTGGTGTCAAAGGAATTTCAACTACATCCTTTTTATCTTTTGATTTTGTCTCTGACTGTAGATCCAAAGTAGAAGGCTTCAGCTCACAAAAAATAACACTTTTGTTGTACAGAACCTTCTCCGTGTCAAGATTCCAAAGCTTGTACCCTTTTATGCCATCACTATAACCAATAAAAATACATTTAACAACCTTGTTTTCCAATTTAGACCTTTTTTCATTCAACACATATGCATATGCCTCACAGCCAAAGACACAAATGTGTCTCAGAGAGGGCTTCTTTCTAGACCATGCTTCCAAAGGTGTTTTCTCAACAAGAGTAGAATTCAGAGAATGGTTTATTAAATAACACGCTGTTGCAACTGCCTCAGCCCAGAACTTCTCCTCCAAGCCAACACTACTTAGCATACTTTGTTCTCTTTCCATCACTATCCTATTGAACCTTTCAACAACTCCATTTTGTTGTGGAGTGTAGGGTGTAGTTTTATGTCTTTTAATTCCATCATCTTTACAGTACCTTTCGAACTCATCAGAACAAAACTCACTGCCATTGTTAGTCCTTAAACATTTTATTTTTCTTCCAGTCTGATTTTCCACAAGGTTTTTAAATTCCTTAAAATGACTGAACACTTCTGATTTACTTTTCAAAAAATAAACAAATGCCCTTCTTGAATAATCATCAAAGAATGATACATAATATCTTGATTTAGACAAAGAAGGAACATTTACTGGACTAAAAACATTAGAATGTATATAATCAAGTAAACCAGAAGATTTGTGAGGATTGGAGTAAAATGAAACATGGTGTTGTTTACCATATATACAATGTTCACAAAACTCAAATTCAAGGTTACAATCATCAAGCCCCTCAACCAGGTTTTTATTTTTTAAGGTTTTTAAACCTTTTTCTCTTATGTGGCCAAGCCTATGATGCTAGAGCATAGTCTTTTCTGCTGGAAGTTTAACTTCCATAGAGTTTGCACTATCAGGAATTTTTTCCTCCTTTTCTCCATGAGTAGCCTTTTGTGACTTTGCAGAGACACTATTGCATTGCACAATAAGTGCATCCAACTTATACAAGGTACCAATACAAGCACCCCTAGCTAGCACCATTGAGCCTCTAATCATTTTGCAGCCATTTCCAGAGAATGTGACTTGCACTCCAACATCGTTCAACTTACTAACAAATAGTAAATTTCGAGCTAGACCTAGTATATGCATTACATCATTGATTCCCTTCACTCTTCCATTAGGGAACTAATTTCTGACTCTTCCACAACCAACTATTTCTAGAGATTAATCGCTTTCCAAATACACCCTTCCACCATCGTATTTTTCATACTTAGTAAACCAGTCTCTATGAGATGTCAAGTGGAAAGATGCTCCAGAATCAATCATCCAGACATCATCTGATGCTTGAGTTGCCAAGGCTACAATGAAGGCATCTGCATCACTCTAAGAAGAATCATTGTCGGAAGAATTCTTCTTCCTCTTCTTTTTCTCCTCTTTGCAATCCTTTCAGACATGACCAGGTTTCCCACAATTCCAGCACTTCACCTTGGACTTCTTGCCAGGAGACTTTGATCTCCCTTCTGATTTTGATTTGGAGTTCTTGTCCTTCTTCTTGCCTTTTTCTTTCGATCTCGCTCGAATAGCAAGAGCCTCCTTTGCCATCTCAGAAGATTTTCTTCTCATCTCTTCTAATAACAAAGAAGCAACAACATCTTCCATCTTAAAAGTGGATTTCATACTCCCAATAGCCATCACCAAGTGATCCCAAGAATCTGGAAAAGAACATAACAATAGCATACAACGATCTTCTTCATCAATCTTAACACCCATAGATGCTAACTGAGCAAACAACATGTTGAAAGCATTCAAATGATCAGCAAAAAATGCTCCTTCCTACATTTTCAAAGAGTACAACTTATTCCTCGAGAACAACTTATTCATCAAGGACTTGCCCTGATAAATAGCTCCTAGTCTTTTCCATAAAGAAGATGCAATCTTTTCTTCATGAACATTTAGAAGAATAGAGTCTGCCAGACAGAGCCTTATTAGCCCCTTTGATTTTCAATCTGCGAGGTCCCAATCCTCTTGCTTCATTCCTGTAGGGTTCGTTCCAGACACAACAAGCCAAAGATCACAGTCAACTAACAGATCTTCCATTTTAAGTTTCCACAACTCAAAATTGCTGCCATTGAATTTCTCAATTTCAATCTTTCCTAACGTGCTTGCCATCTTAATCTATAATTCAAATTACCAAACTTCTACAAGACTCCCACTGAACATAAATGACACAAAAAACCCAACCTACCCACAAGGATACCACAACTGGCCAGACTCTGATACCACTTGTAAGGAAAGCTTAGGTGCAGAACAAACTCTCCTAACATCAAAGCCTCAAGGAAGAATGTAGATATGGCTTTAAATTTTTCAATTATAGTTCAATAAGATACAAATGAAAAGAATAACAAAATAGAGAAAATGAACACATACACAATTGGACACCAGATTTACATGGGAAAACCCTTACGGGAGAAAAACCCACCACCAAAGAGAAGTCACTTTATTCACAGTAAAAAAAATTACAATAAAGTTACAGATCCCTCCTTCACAGGTATTAGTTCTCTAATATTACACAACAACATTACAATCGGCCAACCACAGTCAATCACAACACTATTACAATGTTCTTTCAACATATAGTCTACTCAACCAATGCCAAAAAAACTTATCCTTTTTGCTCAACACACAATAATAATCGGTCTACCATTTTTTCTCTATTCACTTCGACCCTTCGATTTCCAGGAATCTACTGTCCAAACCGATCCAGTTCCCTCAACCGCCAAGAAGTTCAACCATCGACATTATCCCACATTGACATGAAATATTAACAGTCATTAGTTTATAAACAAAATCCCAAAGACTTTAGGTATCCACGAGTTATCCCTTTTGATTACCAACTCATGTGTACACCCACAATCAAACCAACCATCGACAAGAGTCATATCGAATATAAAACCATTGGCCAAACCAAATCTATCGGCAAGACATCTCGATGTCCATTGCAGAACTATCGACAAGACCATTGCTATCAGCGAGACCACATCGATTCGCATGTCACTCAAAATGTTAACTTTATAACCACCACACTCAAGTTACAGATTTACTGATCCCCACAGCAAGCTGATACCACTGTCATCCAGTCGGAGAAAACACAAACTTAGTAACTCCATGACAAGGTCCCAAAGTTACAGAAATCATCGATGTCATGACAAGCTGATACCACTGTCATCCAATTGGAGAAAACACAAACTTCGTAACACCGTGACAAGGTTCCAAAGTTATAGAAAAAACCGATGCCGCAACAAGCCAATACCATTGTTGCCCAGTCAGAGAAAACACAAACTTCGTAACTCCGCGACAAGGTACCAAAGTTACAAAAATCACCGATGCTGCGACAAGCTAATACCACTGTCACCTAGTCGGAGAAAATGCAAACTTCTTAACTCCGTGACAAGGTTCCAAAATTAGCAACTCCGGCAATTGGCCGACAATGAAGACTTAAACAAAAATACAAGCCAACAAGTTGAGGCACAATTTCCAACACAACATTGCTCACACTTTATTTCATAATCAAACATTAGTTGCAACATTTTGGATAACATCTATTAAAGAAAACATGCTAATGATCATTAGATTGCACTTCATTTTCTAATCACCAAGGTCCATAACGACAAGGTGAGAGCATACGACGAAATTATAGTCCCCATGATTAAAACAATGATATGTATATATAATTTTTTAAAAAAAAGAAAAAGAAAATAACTCTTCTGCTTATCTAGTGGTGAGTGATATTCCACTTATTCAATGGGGTTAGAAATCCAAATAAAACAAATAAATGAACTCTTCCATTTATCTAGTGGTGGGTGATAGAAACTTATTCAGTGGGGTTAGAAATCCAAATAAACCAAATTAATGAACTTTTCCACTTACCCAATGGTGAGTGATAGAAACTTACTATTACAACATTATATTTTACATCACAATAGAAATCCACAATTTAGGGGTTCATATATAAACACCCCATCATAAGTCTAATATGACAAAGCACCTAGAAAGGTTCAAAAAGGAATCAAAGCTAGGCAACTAAATCCATTTACTCACTGGAAAGGTATTTCCATAAAACATTTCAAAATTAGAAGGCGAAATAAGAACCATCCAAAATGACATGCTTGACAGTTATGTAACCTTGTGTATTTACCAAGTAATTGACAATTTTAAAAATAACTCATACCTTTATCCAATTCTTCCATGAATGACCATTGGAATCTGCTTGAATCATCAACAAATGCTATTGATAAGTTACTATCATCCCTTGCAACTAAACCCAAGCCACTAAACCCAACTAAACCCAAGCCACTATTAAATTTTAGTTCTTGAAGAATCGTTACAATTATAGTTTCCCTATGCATAATTCTTGAATATCATAAAAAACAATATTAATACTTTATCAACTAACTGAGTCATTGTTAAATTGTATAAGTGAATTATCAAGATACAATTTAATAACAATTTAGATTTAGATTTGATTACTGTTAACCTAGATGGAATTCAATGCATTTTAAAGATCAATCATAATAATATATTTTTTTAAAATCATATATTCATGATAACAATCTATGTATTTCAACTATAACATAAATTTTCTTTGTCCAACCATTAAACAATTTTTCTAACGATATAAGTTATCAATCTTTCCTCCTTTTCCCTTTAATTTTCCAACTAATTTCTTTTAAAATGAAATACGGAGCTAACATAAATGCAACCATATGAAAAGAGACACTAATCACTCTCCCTATATTTTGAATCTCAATAAAAGAATATATAACCACTCTCCCTATATTTTGAATCTCAATAAAAGAATATATAACCATTAAAGTAATCTATCATCTATTAAAGAATAATTTTCAAATATCAACTTAATCAATCTCCCTCCTCATTTTAATTCCTAACTAATTGTAAGAATTATATTTAAAAGAAAATATATCATTAATAAATATATTTGATTTACATGTAAGAAAAATGATTAAATTAAAATTGACAATCTAAACAGAGTTGTGACACATATTCTCCACATGGAAGTAAATTCAAATAAAAAATATTTACATTTAAAGATAAAAGAAAAGATCCACAAGGAAAATATAACCTGCGTCGATATAGACCTTAGAATAGACGTTAGAACACTTTATAAACTTTAAATAACATCTAAGGATTAGCAATAGTGAATGGTCAAACATGTTGTGCAAGAACATCGCACTGGGATGTTTAGTCAATATCTAATCTAATGCATCATACAATCACACTTCTCTAACTCTTTATTGGAATAATAATAGAAATATTAATAGGCTACCTTGACAATGAATAAAGAGAGAAAGAGAACCGGTAATATTTTCCTATACTGCAACTACCTTTGAACCTTTTCCAATATAAAATTTAGGGTGAAAACATTAGGTATGCAAAGGATGAGATACTAATTTAATCATAGAATCATATGATTAATTATCAAATGATTTCATATTCCTTGTAGAGGTTGTATTTTTAATGATAGGAAACTTTAAACTATCTTTGGATATTAGGTGTTTTACAAAACTAACAAATATATATAAATATTTCAAAGTAAATATATAATTCCCTTCGATTACCATTCAGATAATAGCAGATATTGTTTCTAAATGAATGGCTTTATAGAGGACCAATTATACTTCATTAAGGAGTGGTTTTTCTCTTTAACTGCAATATAAAAGGAAATGAGATAGATTCTTAAAATCCGTGATTACGATCTTATCTTTAACTCAAGGTTTACAAACCAACTAAACTTCTTAGGATAGACTTATACCTTTGGAAAAAGATTGAAGAAGCCAGCAGATTACTACCCAAAAATTAATTTAGACAAATTTGAAGTAGATGCATGGTAAACCAAAATCATACAACCATTTGGAAAGAAATTTGCGTGGCCAACTAACTGACTCGAATTCAAAAAAAAAAAATCAACACTTAGAGGGTAATGAGAATGTCACGATTGAATTGATTACTACAAACGAATAGTATTCAAGAATATTTTGAGATAGTGCTTTTAGATGGTCTAAATCTTTGTCTATCTATGCAAGACTAGGCCCAATATATGCAATTCTAAATCCTTCAAAAACATGTCAATTTATGTGCAAGGAATTATTTGGAAGAATTAACATGTAAAGGGACAACCATGGAGAAGAAAAAACTATGAAGATTTTAAAAGATTTATTAAACCTATAATTCTTATGAATAACGATTATAAAATATGACTAAGAGGAAACATGAATCGACATGCATAGATCATATGCTCAAATAAATATGCTTAGAATATTATGGTCTGGATTCATAGAGCTGATCACGATATTACCTTGGATGGAGAATTATTGACCATACTTTGGAAAGCATTGGCAAGTAGTGATCCGAAAAGATTTATGACAATAGTTGTTTGAGTGAATGTTAAATTAGGTAAACAGAAATTGTCTTAAACTTAAATAAAAGCCTTTTAAAAGATATTTTATAAACTAGAAATATGAATAAGAACACAGAAAGAAAGAAGATAAAAGACTATAAATTGATAATGGAGTTCACCCAAAATTGGGCTACGTCTCCGAGCCACTCTCCAATGAGTTGTCGATCCTTTATAATTCTCCAATGTTTAAATACATCAAAGGAACCTTTCAATTTGCAGCGAAGGCCTTTACACAATCTTCTCCATAGTAAAGAAGTCTTCAAGTATTATCCCCCTCTTGATTACATGAATTAGGCTACAAAAGCCTTTAAAAAAGATTGGTTGTGAGAAAATATAACTTCAAATAAAATTTTGTGCACCATAATATTGAAATGAGAGAGAAATAATGAGATTTCTCTCAAATTAAAATTTTGTCATTCACACTACTCAACAAAATCTATTACATAGCATAGGTCTTATAAGGCCATTATTCCTATATGAAACTAATTATGGGAATATAACTTCCAAAACCAAATTTATTTATTAAATTAACAATAGCATGTTAATTTATTTATTTATTTAACTATATATGTCAAGTACTAAATTCTAACATCCTCCCTTAGTACTGGCATAGAGAAAAACTAGAAATTAGTATAAATATTTTCCGTCACTTTGATGTGGAATTTCTGGCGCATATCATCTGGTTTCCAAAGACCTTCCTGAAGTGTGATTTCATGTTCCCGTTGGGTGTAAATTTCATGAAAAAAAACTAAATTCCTTGTCATGAGCCTTAGTGGCAATTCTCTGGTGATTTGAAAGAACTCGTGTTTAAGTTATATGAATTCCTTCTTGTACATCTACTCTTAGAACAATGTCATATCCCATGGACATGCAATCTCATATCTGTTGCATGCTCTAGCAATTCAATCATGTCAAACATTGATTGAAATTCATCTTTACTAATAAAAGTAATAATCCTTCCCATCAACTTCACCTGGACACATTGCACGAGTTGTAGTTATAACTACAAAGTGAATTCCCTTCTACACTTGTTGCAGTCTCTTAATAATAACATCCTTAAATTTTTAGAAACAAAAAGAAAAAAAACATGTAAAGAAATCAATTCTTCTTTTTGTGCCCTAAACGCCTCTTTTCACCTTATTCACTTTCTATAGCGGCACTTTGATATCCTCCTTTATTATATTCACTCCAATGGATGACCAACATATAATGGAATATCCTGATACTTCCAATATGAATATTGGCTACAGATAAATCAACTAAATAACAAAGTAAAGATGATATCTATAGAAATGGTTGGTAGCACATAATACAGAATGTCCGATATCGGGTCTGATGACTAAGATGTCAATGGAGTTTCATTTTGTATATGCTATCTACACATGAGAAGATTCATCTGATATGCAACATATAAAAGTGATGCAAGCAATATGTACAATTCTAGAATCCTCAATCTGTATTCATTACAAGGCACAAAAAATACATGAATCCTCCAAATTTTCAACACCCAGATATAGACACACTTCTGCAATAGGTTAGGGGTATATAAATTTTAAATTTTAAATTTTTGGAATGACAAAGATGAATAGGGTGAAGTGTTAAACAATGGTAAGAATGAACACAATAGAGATAAAGAGAAGAAATGCAAATGAATGATGGAGTCAAAAAGGGTTTTGCACATGGTCTACATTGTTCACCTATTGACAAATGCAAGAATGGTAGAAAACAATAGCAGTTGCATGTGGTCTTCATTGTAGTACCATTGTAAACACCACTGCGAGAAATAAAAAAATGAATGGAGAGTGATCAGAGAGAGGTCCAAGAAGAAACCCGCTTTGATACCATATTGAAATGGGAGAGAAAAAATGAGATTGCTCTGAAATTAAAATTGTCATTCACACTACTCAACAAAATCTACTACATAGTGTTGGCTTTATAAGGCCATTATTCCCATATGAAACTAATTATGGGAAAATAACTCCCAAAACCAAATTTATTTATTTATTTAACTATATATGTCAAATACTAAATTATAACACATAATAGCATCTTTCAGGCTCTCCTTGAATGGTAAAGAATTTTACAATATATAGAGGAGGGCTCGAGTCCAAACCTGAGACCCTTTTTTTTGGCCCTCATGATTTAACACATAACAAAAGTGATTTTTCCTCATTCTATATTAAGGAAACTATGCGTGGCGCAATGGAAAATGAGTGGTCATTATATTTGGGAGGTCGATGGTTCAAACTGTCAGCCCTCCTTTTTTACTTAATATAGGCTTAGCTTAAAATTTAAATAGAATGAATCATCCACAGTTATCACAAATGATGTGTGGCATATTGGTGTAGAGAGGAAGTCAAAGTGGGAGGTTAGTGGTTCGAAACACTCAAACCCCCAATACAACATTGTTAACACTTTAAATAGAAGTGGGGACATTATAATATTGAGGAACCCATGTGACCGCATGGTGGGGATTGAAAATAGCAATGGGGAGGTTGTGTGTTTGAACCTCCCCAACAAACCTTTTAACCACCCATCCTTGTAGAGCAATGCAGTAGTGCCATGTGGCACCCAACCATTGGTCCACAAGGCATCATGACATTTTCATGCATCCCAACACATGGCACCATGCCATTGGTCCACGTCAGTTGCATGTGACATGTCATCAAACTACCAATTATACCTTCCATTTCATCATGTTGACATCATCACCTACCATGTGTCACCTCTGAGCCTACCACATCATCATGTTGATGTCATGTTGACTTCAACATCTGTATTACCCAGTCAACATGTTCTTGGAAATTTTGACTAGCCATAACTTGCACATATGGACTCTGATTGACACAATTCAAGTAATGCTGGAATCATCTCGACGAGATCTTTGATATGGTGTCATTTTCTTCATCATTTGGAACTATCAAATTTTTGGTGAAAAATATCCACTTGGATCAATCCTCCACACTGGAGAGCTTTTGGACCTCCAAAATCTTGTTTACACAAAAAGTAAGTGAGGATACAACTCCCTCACTTTTCCAACCTCCATCCATTTTGCTTTGCTAGGATTCATCCATTTAAATCCAACTCTAAGGTACTCAACAACACCCCTTCATGAAGTTCTAACATTTTAATCCAAGATTTTATCTTCTTGCAACTCATTCATATACTCAGGTGATAGATCATCAACAAAAGGAATTTGAACATCAACCTCCTCATCCAGTATCATATGAGGTTCATACAATTTCAAATTCTCTACATTAACAACTGAGTAGATATGCATATAAGGAGGTAAATTTAAGTGAAAAGTATTTGTACCAATATTTTCTTGAATCTCAAAATGTCCATACCTAATTGGCTTGAACTTCTTACCTTCACCTTGCATTCTTTCCTTACTAATGTGTAACCAAACTCTGTCACCAACCTGAAATTGATGATCAACATGATGCTTATCATGTTAGGCTTTGTAATTTTCTTGGCTCTTCTCCAGTTGTGCTTCAACTGCCTCATGGACTGCTTGGATCTTCTAGATGAATTTCAAGGCCTTGTTTGCATCATGATGTACATCTTTAACATCTTCCTTCACGAAAGCAGAATCCATAGGTGTTCTTGGAAAATAATAGAAACAAGTTTCAAAAGGATATCTTTGAGTAGAAGAGTGTGTTGCATGGTTGTAAGCATGTTGCACATAATGTAAAATCTCATCCTACAACTTAGGATGTTTATTGTAGTAACCTCTGAGAAGATGAACCAGTGTTTTATTGACTACCTTTTTTTCCATTTATCTATGGATATAATGTTGTGCTCTTCTTTAGTCTTGTGTCCATAAACTCCCATAATGCTGACCAAATTTCCCCCAAGAATCGAGAATCTTGATATGATACAATAGAAGTTGGAAACCCAAAATGAACCCATACAAATTGGAAGAACAAGTGTGTTGTTAGTTCAACTATGACTTGTTTTTTACAAGGCATCAAAATGCACATTTTTTTGAACCTATCCACTACCACAAATAGATAATCTTGCCCTTTCTGAGACATTAGTAGTCCCTTGACAAAATCCATTGAGATACTCTCCCATGGATAGGATGTTACAGGTAGAGGTTCATACAATCCCAACTTCCTATTGTTAGGCTTGCTTGTTGCACACATTACAAATCCTCTAATGTACTTGGACACAATTTCTTGCATACAATGCCAATAACAATATTTCTATAGTTGTGACATTATTTTTCTTACCCCAAAGTGTCCAACAATTAATGATGTATGCGCTTCTCTAATTACATGTGCTCATTCATCTTGTGGAATACACAACTTCCCTAAGTGATATAGTAATTTTTCTTTCACACAGTAGTTTATCTCTTCTACATGTTTTCCTTGAATTGATGTTGCATTTATATCCTTAAAGTCTTTGTCCTTAGCATAATGTTCTTGATAACTTTCATGTGTCATTGAACTACTTTGAAGAATAATTGTAGCATTTGTTATAGGAGGCCTAGACAACATATTTGCTACTTTGTTCTAAACCCCTTTCTTATACCTTATAACCAAATGAAACTATTTTAGAAAACCCATCCACCTAAAGTGCCTACTTTGTTGCAATTTAGATTGTGAGTGCAAATATTGAAGTGGTTAATGATCTATGTGTATTACCATTTCCTTACCCATTAGGTAGTGTTTCCACTTCTGTACACTTTGTACTAACACATACAATTCTTATCATATGTGGGATAGTTACTTAACATAGTTGTGAAAGTTTTATAATGAAAGAAAATAGGTTTACCTCCTTTCATGAGTATTGCTCCCATGGAAAACCCGCTAGCATTTGTTTCAATTTCGAATGGTTGTTGTAGATCCGATAGAGCCAAAATTGGTGCAGTGCTTATCTTTTCTTTTAAAGTATCAAAGGCCTTTTGCTATAGACCTCCCCATTGGAAATATTCCTTTACACTTGTTAGTGTGTGCAATGGAGATGCTATGTAGGAGAAGTTAGCTATGAAATTACTCCAATATTGTACTAAACTTAGAAAACTTCTTAATTTTGTAACTATACTTGGCTTTGGCTAGTTTACAATGACTTCAACCTTTGTAGGATCCACTTTCAAGTGACCTCCTACAATATAGCCTAAGTAAACCACTGATGTCGTAGTGAATTCACATTTTGACATCTTTACATACAATTTTTATTTCCTCAATACATCTAGTACTTTTCTCACATGCTCTATGTTGGAACTATCAAAGTCTGATGGTTTCTTGCATATTTTCATGCCCCCTAAGTTTTTGTATGAGTATTTCCTTATGCTTATTTCCTACATTTCATTATTATTTGCTCACATTTTGGCTCATGTTTGTCCCCTCAATCATCTATCTATGCATTTTCCGCCTTTTGGTCTCTATCGGCATAGGTCTCCAATTGTCTCCCCGACCCACTGTGTTTTTCTGCTAATATCTTATGTTCAGGTGTTTCGGTGTGACAGCATTTGGGTCTCTCCAATCCATTTTTCTGCTAGCAAATGTTTGTTGCCTATCGGCAAGACGTTTCTCTTGTTTCGGTGATTGGAGTTTTCCTCTACTGGCAGTTATCGACATGTCTTTGTGGTCGGGCTAACGTTTTACCAAAGTCATGATGTCTCGGCGACAGATGCACTATGGGTTCCTTTTGGCAAAGGTTTGGAGGTTTCGACATTTTGTCTTAGCGAAGTTTTCCTACCTTTCCGAACGGTGGTGGAAAGATATAACACATCGGTGTAGGTATGATCCTCGGTGGAAGCTCTCAGCGATTTCATCTTGTCTTGGCGACTAGGGAAATGGAGTACAGTATCAGCATGAGTTAATGTTTTCGCGGGGATGTCATGGCAATATCCATATGTCTCACCGATGGTGTAGAGGTTTTCTACCAAATGACTTTTGGCTGGAGTCGTCTTATGTCTTGGCGAGGATGATTTCAACTAGGGATGCTTCGGTATGAGTTGGGGCGATCGTCGTAAGGTCTCGGCGAGTGACCTGCGGTCTCGCCGATGGAAAGCGATGAAAGATCTTATCAGCAAGAGTGTGAACTTTTCTCGGTGACATTTAGAATGTATGAAGATCTTCGGTAAAGCATGGGACAATCTACAAGAGGTCTTCCCGATGTCAGAAAGCTACAACGACAGTAAACAAGACAAAAGGTGCGTATCGGTAAGAAACTATCTATGTCTTGGTGATTGAAAAGTGTATTGGGGGGGCCCTCTTGGCAGAACTAAGATTAGTCTATGAGATGTCTCATCGACATCGCAGCGTCTGAGCGAAACACAAGGGAAACGAAGGATGCTTCTTGTCTTTGGTGTAACATGCAGAATCTTATAGCGACACCCAGAATGCATCAAGGCTCTCGGTATAACTCTGTAGTCTATGTGACATCTTACCGACCTGGATGAGTTATGGCGAATGCGAACATAGTGGACGCGGGATGGTAACGAGTGAATTTCCTTCGGCAGGACGATATGTTGTGTCTGGCCGACTGTTCTACTAGGAAAAACATAATTTCAAAATCTTGTGGCTGACATGTTGAATGCTTGGAGACCGTTGCTAGCCGACTTGAATTGAGCCTGAATCTTGTGGAGGGCCCACATGATATTTTATTTTGATATTTTTCTCATGCTGGTGTATAAATAAGCATGTTGTAGTTGTTAATTGGGACCAGAAATTAGATTTTCGATACACTACAAGTAGATATAGTAGAGTAAAATTATCAGACTAGAGGCTATTATTGTATGATTTCACAATGGAGGTATTTATGAGATTCAGTTGATGTTGCTGCATTTCTCTGGTGTCAATTATCTGTTGAATTGAAATGAAAAATACTGCTAAGTTGTCCCCAAAAATTATTTTTTTGGTTGTTTAAATTAACATAGCAAGTTTATGTTTGATTTATCGATACACATTTGCTGTATTTGTGTGATCAATCAACTGGTTCTTTCAAGCAAAGATTAAATCATTTTATTGATCACAGTAATCAGAGAAACTCATTTTGGATTATTGAAGTAGAACTTAGTAATCACATTGTTGCATGTTTATACAAGTTGTAAACAAAACATATGCCAGATAATTTGTGTCTTCTCTAGAAAGTGTTGCTTATCTTGATCTCATTTGACTCTGCATACCCAACAAGGCACTAGTCTCTGCACTTCATCATTATAAATTCATTCTTTATATCTTTAAATTGAGCATTTAGGATTTAGATCAGAATAGTGTCACTGTGTTCAAATTGAATTTCATTTGTTCACACCCATTTGCCATTGTGAACAAGTGTTGTAAGAGGATTGATTGCAAGTTAAGTCTGCATTATTCAGAGAGGTACACCCGCCTTGGTTTTGCAGCACCTAAAGAGTAGAAGGTTTAATTGTTTCAAACCTTGTTCTGTTACCCTAAAATGTTGTGAAAGTTTGGCAACCTTTTGTGGTTAAAACTTGTGTTTTTGAGAGCTAACAAATTGGTGACTCTATTGGGGAACAATCAGAATCAAGGCCTTAATCATAGAGTCAGAAATCTTGAATAGACTCTACTAGGAACAAGAAATATTGAACATTTTTCTCATTTTTGATTAAAGTGAGCGGCGACTCTGACAAAAAAATTTGCAGTTATTCATCATGAATGGAAGAAGGTCTCAGTACAGGGGAGGTCATAATGGAGCCCCTGCTGATAGCAGTAAGTGGAAACATAAAGATGACAGAGCTGATAAGGGAAAAGGAATAAATGAGGATATGTGTCTGACAGATAAAGATAAGACATCGAGAGCACATAATTGTCTTGATACATGGAGGGATGATTCAAGTGCAGAACTTTATACCCCTGAAGATTGAAGAAATCCCTTCCCTTCTTTTGATCCTCAGAAATAGGTTGAGCTTGAAGCTAGGAAACAGGCTGAGTTTGAGGCCAGACTTGAGCCTGAATGACTTAGAATTCAGCATGAATATGATCAAAGGATGCAGGGTAATCATGAAATTCCTAAAGGGAACCATGAGCTCTCAATTTCTGATGAAGTAAAAGCACAGTTGGAACTACAAGAGAAAAAGATAAAGGAGCTAGAATCCAAATTACAGAAAGCTCAAATTGCTGATCAGACAGCTGGTGGCCCAAAGTATATTCCACCTCACAAGCAGGGTGATCATGGTGCAGGGCCTTCCAATCAACAAAATGCTCCTCACAATCAGATAGGGAATCACCACAAGCAGCCAAATCGTCCACATCACATTCCTGCACAACATACAGGTATGTATCCACCTCCTAGTCAGCATTATATCCCACCTCATAATGCACAGTATAATAATCACATGCCTCAGTATCAGCATCTACCCATTCCTCCCCCTCACCAGCATGCAACCATGATTAGATTGTTTGATTTAGCTGGTTTTCAGTTGTATCCTTACCCTATGGATGGCATTTGAAGGAATATGGTGCCCAAATTTACAAGAAGTAATGCAATCACAGCTGAAGAACATTTAAGGAGTTTTAATATTTTCATTCAGGACATAGATATGCCTTATGAAGATTTACACATGAAGCTGTTCATGATGTCACTTCTTGAAGATGCCAAGGATTGGTTCAACAGTTTTCCAGCATTCTCAATTAATTCTCTTCAAGCATTTCAAGATAAACTCTTGGAACAATATGGGAATCAAAATACTCCAAATGCAGCTCTTCATGAATTAATGAGAATTCAGAAAAATCAGAACGATTCAATTTATGATTTCAACAGAAAATTCAACAAGTTGCATACTAAAGTACCTCCTGGATCAAGGTTGTTAGATTCTATTGCATTGAGTATCTATTTAAATGCATTTGATCCTAAGATAGGGTATGAACTGAGATGTAGATCCTCGAGAGATCTAGTTGAAGCACAGAAGATCGCTTTGACAATTCAAAACAATAGGAAGGCTACTGGTATAACTAATAAGAGAGACAACCCAAGGCCTCCTCAACAAAACAATAATTATCAGTACAGACAAGAGAATACATACAGAAATGAAAACATAAATGAAAGGCCAAGGCTGCATGATATGCCTTACAATACAGACTAGAAAGATGGGAACCCTGTATTAGCTAGGCCCAGAAATAAAGAAACTCCAGATCCATTGAGCAAGAAAGGGACTTACATGGTGAGTAATAATTACTTTTGTGAAGTTTGTAATCAGCCACATTCTCCAGACTATTGTGTTGTAGCTCAAAGGATGCATGAAGAGGGAATGTTGATGGAGAATAATGGAGAAGATCACAAGGTGTATTTGACTTTGAATGTTTTTCACCATGTTGAGGAAAGAAATTCATCTTCAGAGGATGAAGGTTATGAATATGATGTTTCAAATCAGAAATATAATGTCCATATGGCTGAACAACAGATCTTTTATGATTCTAATGAAGATTACACAGAGCCACATTCTGTTGAGGCGCCTATTCAGTGTAGTGTGAGGAGACTTACTGAGGATGAAATAGAAAGGATCACTATTGCTGCAGTTGAGAAAGCCAAAAGTCAATACTGGTTGAGAAACAGAAAAGTAAATGAGCTAGATGGAGTTCCTGGGGGAATTTTTATAAAAGATCAAAAGGCAACACAAGAAATTATAAAAAAGCCAAAAAACAAGCAGCAGGATAAAATTGAACAGAAACTAGGCCAAAAAGAGGAAGTAAAGGAATTAAATAAGGAAATACAGATGCCTAACCAGTCCAGTGAAAAAGAGAGAAGAAAACAAAAGAGAAGCACCAGAATTAAAGAAGACTGTCAAGGTAGAGTGCTCCTCTTTTGATTTCACTCAGGCATTGTCCCAGGTAAAAATGTATGTTCCACTACTTGAGATGATGAAAATTAAAGAATATAGGGATACTGATGTTCAATTGATAACGAAGGGAGAACATGTGAATGCTGAAAATAAAATAAATGTTAAAGCAGTCAGTAGGCAGGAGAAAATAAATAATTCTGAAGTATGCTTGAGTGATATATTATCAACTCCTCCTCAATTTGATCCCCTTTTTACTACGTTGCTTATAAATAATAAATTGTTGAGGAATTGTATGATAGATTTTGGTGCTGCTATAAATATTATGCTAGTCGAAGTAATGAAGCAGCTTGGCATGTGGGTTGATACATGTGAAGTGAAGTGTTATACAATGGATAACAGACCTGTACCTGTAGTGGGCATTATGAGAGGAGTTGAAGTCAAGCTGGCTACTTATCCACAGGTGGCTTATAATATAGATATCACAGTGATTGATACTCCTCTACAGTTTGGTATGCTTTTGTCAAGACAATGGACAACAGCAGTTGGAGGAAATGTCTAGTTTGATTTGTCTTATGCTACTATTCCAGTGAATGGTCAAGATGTGAAGTTATACAGAGAGCCAAGAATGAATTAGCTTGTTGAATGTATACCAAAGGATCAAATTAATTATTTTTGTGATGTTGATCTTGGGAGTTTTAAGATTGAACCAACCCAGCCAGAATTAACAAATAGTGATCCAATTGAAAAACATGTTGCACACAATTGTAATGGCATATGGAAGATGTACTTTAATGGAGCCTGTAATCAAGAAGGTAATGGTGATGGTATTTTTTTTGTTTCCCTTGAAGGTACTACTTTTAAATATTCATTCGTGTTGGCATTTGAATGTACAAACAATGTGGCAGAGTATGAAGCTTTATTGACAGGCTTGAACATAGCTGTGAAACACAAGATTAAGTTGCTAGCTGTTTTGGGCGATTCTGAGTTGGTTGTTTCACAAATTAAATCAAAATATGCAGCAAAGAACAAAAGATTAAAACAATACAGGAATGTTGTATGGGATACCATTGAATTGTTTGATGCCTTCTCAATTGAGTGGATTGACAGGTCGAAGAATATAATGGCTGACTTTTTAGCAAATGTGGCACTAAAAAAGAGATGATATCACATTGGTTGGGGTGTCATAGATTGAGTTCAAGACGAGGCCTGCTATTCCTGATAACTGTTATCAATAGTTTTGCACTCTGCTGAATGCAATATTCAGCAAATTACTGAAACATGGAAACCTCTTTCAGATGTGGGTGATCTTATGCGAAAGAGGAATCTCCAGAGTGAGCTGGTTCTCCGAATGATGAATTATATCCTAAAATAGCTTCTGAGGAAAGGGATAAGAATAATTGAATATAAAACCTATTTCTAAAAGCTAATTCACCAAACTTATAAGGATTCAGACTTAATCACTCATAACAATCTCTCTATTGCATAATCCTTTCAATCTCATTGGCACATATCACATTAATGATTTGCATGAAGATCTGGAAAGCAAACACAACATGCAACCTGAAACATGTAACTCTGAATCACCACCTATAACAACAAGACACAAAAGGATTTCAATTTGAAAACACAAGTACATCAGATTGCTATTACAAATTTTGAGACAAAAAATGAGAAGGAGAAATTTGTTGCTCTATTAAAACTGGAAGAGTATCAATCTAAACAAAACTGAGTATCAAAAGTTTACAAGCTCCCTGAAATGAGTAAGGGCAAGAAACTAATCTGAATTGATGAGAATGGAGAGTTGAAAAACTAAATCCATCAAGAAACTCTCAAGGAAACCCTAATCCGAGCTCAAAAAAAGCTCAAGGAAAAAAGGCCTCAAACAAACTCAAAAACTACTTTAAAGCAGAAAAAAGCACCAAGCTTTTATCATTACACTGTCAACCCCCTAAAAATGGGCAAAATCTGCTTTAAAAGCTCAAAAAACACCTTATCTCTCCATAATAAGTCTGGAATCCGACCAAGAAGAAAGCTCAGTCAAAGATCTGCTAAAAATAGCAAGAAAACATAAAGCAATTATAAATCATCGCTTTTATGCTTCTGCTTTACAAGATGCAGATTTTTACAATTTGCCCTATTTTGCAACTCAAAGATTGGAAATCTTTTGCAAAAATAAAACTGCTTATTTCTTCATTACAATAATTGATTTTTTCCCAAAAAATCATAAAAATATACCAATGTCATCATTATCTCCTCATCACAACTCCAATTGATTTCTTTAAAATCAATTAAAAAAAATAAAACCTAAGGTTAAAATTGACCTTCAAGGTGAAAGCAAACTTTAAATGATAAGATACCTTATTGATTTCCTCCTCAAATCAATTAAAACAAGATCTAAGGTAAGATATCCCTTGATCCTTATTCTCCTAAGGCACAAAGTATAAGCCTTAAAGACTTAAAAAAAAAATAACCTAGGCATAGAACTTCGGCCTCCATTTGATATTGACATAGGCTTAAAATTTTGACCCCACTTTGAATTTTGACATATGCTCAAAACCAAACATTCTGGATGATGATGTCATTCGAATTGCATGAGGAAATAGGGTCAAACCCTAATTATCATTCATTTTACCCGTGACTTGAGAAGAAGGAAACTCTGCCTGAGAAAAAAAACTGCCACCATGATGGTGTTGGATTCGAGCCCGTGTGCTTCAGTAGTCTTTCCTTGCTCTCCAGTTGACTGAATCTTCAGTGGGTAAGTCTGAATTTGATGGAAAAATAGCTTTTCACTTCATTATTTTGAGCCTCAGAAAGCCCTAAGGGCGTGGCCTATGTGAGTTTATTTCTGATCTTCTACTTTTTCCTTTGTCTTCACCATACCATTACGAGCTCAACTTCTACAGTCCACTCCATGGAAGCTCAACTTGTGTTCTGATTTTCTTTTTACCATGCAGAGGTAAGCTTAGTTTAATGGTCTTATAGCCTCCATTTTGGCTTTGTATTCTGTTCATTTCGGCCTTAAAGCCGTGGCTAATATACTTTACTGTCACCTCATATTGTATTTCTGTGTGTTTCCCACTCATTGCTGCTCTCCATTCACCAGTTAGAGCTCGACCATCACTTGGAAACTCGAATCCCTGCCTTGGAAAGCTAAAATGGAAGCTAAGGCCGCAACTTTAGACTCTATCAGAATTTTAAACTGGTAATTTCTTTGCTCTATAGCAACCCTAAAAGCTCTCTTTATTTCATGATTCTTCTGGCCATGTTCAGGCCGTGCCAAAAGAGCACTGTAGAAAGCAGTCTTTCGAACTTTTGGGCTTGACCCAGAACAAAAATTCTCCATTATGCATATTTGATAATGAATCCCCTCGTGGGTATTAAGAAAAATGAATGAAATCTGTATTTCCTTTTACTTTGAGGCTCGAACTAGCTGTGTAATTTGCATATTTTGTATTTAAATTGTTGTTTAAATGTAAAACCCAAAATGGGTATCATAGATTATTACATTTTCCTGCACCTTGAATGCAAACCCTCATGTGGGTATTATAGATAATTGAGAATGGTTCTATTTCGAAATCCTGAAACAACAAAGCGACATTCGTATTTTCATTTTAAACTTCCTTGGCACTCTGTACTTTATGAAAAGAACACCTCTCCATCACGTTTCTGCTACTGTTTGTCATATCATTTGCCCTCGGAAATAAAACACTTGTGAAAAATAATAAAACTGTGTATATATTTGTACCTAGCTTATGAGCTAGACCTAAACAGTGATGCTTTGCTTGCTATCCTTGAAGCTGCTCATTGATAGCTGTATAAAAAACCGAGCTTGATTTATAATCATTTCTTTTTGGCAAAACATCTGATTATATGATATTCAAAAAATACATTATTTGGTTTGCTGATAAAACTTCAAATGGGCAAATAAGATTCCGAAAATGTGTCCTCACTTTGTGTCACTCACTGCCTTTCACACTGTCTCATTCTGGATTCTTTAACCTTACCAAACAACAACATTGCCTTCTGCTTTTGGACTCATGTGAAACCTTAAGTTCAAGCACAACACCATGGCCTAAAAGCCACCTGATTTCTCCTTAGTGCAAAAATTAACAATTTCTGAGATACCTTTGCTATGCCCTCTTCATGTCTTCACGTTCTGGAATGAAGCTGTTTACTTTGCATTCACTGGTGTTGCATTTAATATACCTTCAGAAAAATAAAAGAACATAATGGGAATAACAAGAATCTGTGTGCTTGTCTATATTCAGTGTATGGCTTGACCTGTATGATCAGTGGTTTCTACTTTTGTTGGTATTTTTGTGCCTGTTGATTTTCTCCATGCGAGTGCTTGACAGCAAGAAGAGAACTAAGCATTGTCTGAGAACTCCTGTATGACAAAACACTTAACTTGCTGTTTAGAAAACACACCCAACTGGGTAAATTGAAAAATGTTGAAAGTTTGATTCTGATGGTATTTACCTCTTGTTTGCTTCCCTATCTATGCCTTAAATGTCATTGATACTGAAATCTTCCTTACACACAGAAACTCCCTTTAAAATTAACTCTGTAGATTACTTACTCAATGTATAATTTGTTCATTCTTTAAACAAATCCAATCTCCATGTTTGTTCACTATACGCACAATAGTGCTCCTCTGACTTCCTTATCCTTAACATACCAACCCTTTGCCTTCTGCTCTTGGATTTTACGTAGAGGCTTTAAATCGAAACATTATAGCATCATGACCGCATGCTACTTAATTTTTCCCTTACCATTCTGGAATGAACACTTCTTACCTCAAAACCCCTAATGTTGTATTTGTCTTTACCAGCCGATTGGGACTGCTGACTTATTTAACACTTGCATGCACCGTCAGTGGCCCATAGCTGCCTATGCATATGCTGCCTTTATGAGATGATCATTCACTGCACTGTAAAGCAAATTGTTGTAATGATGAAACTCATAACTTCTGTCCACTTGGACAACATGACTTCGCAAATACTCCGAATTCCCTATACTGTTTTAATGGCATTGTAAATTATTCCTGCTCAATCTATCCATATTTGTCTACCTTGTAATTGTAATTCCTTGGAGATATAATAGAATAAATCTCTCACTTTGATTGTCTCCTCCTCCTCAAGCAACATTCACTTTCAGCCAAAATGAGGCTGGCTACCTTTGTTGTATTGATTCTCATGATACTTCACTATTCTGACGGAAAAGTGAGGCTCTCTTCACCTGCCTTTATTATGTGAAAACTAATTCATGCACAATTACCTTCTTGAACGAAAATATGAAACAATGTTATCTGTTCTCCCTTATTGAACGGTGCTTTTCGTAATCAGGCATTAGTATGCATGTTCACTCTCAGAAATGGGAAACAACTATAGCATAACATGAAACAAGACACATTGTTTTCTCATAGCAGCAAAACATGACCATACAACAATATTGTGATGAATGTACTTAGTTGAATCAATGAGCCAATCTAAACTAATGGTCCATCTGTAGCTTTCAGAGAACACCTTCTGCTTGTTATGAGTGGACGGTTAGTTTGATGGCTTGAAAGATGAACTCTGTTTTACCTTTTCAGTTGTATTTCACTTTGTTTGATGTACATGATGATGCAATCTCTCATCGGCCCACTTGTAATGAGTAGGACAGCATGTCGAGCTCTACCCTTGTGGGAGCCCATTTTCCTCCACATGCTTGGTCTTTGAATAATGTTTTAGCTTCATGACTTTACCTATACCTGCACAAGGAAACAAATAGTGTTAGCATAAAAAATGAAACACGATGATTATGATGTTGTTACTTCTCCTTCAGCTCACTTCTTTCATACTGCATTTGATTGATTGTTTCAATGCATTGCTAATAGTATGTTGTACTATTGTAGGTGCATCATATGAGTTATGTCATAGTTGGAGCCACTGACACCCCTCTTCTCCTCTTACAGGTTGACGAAGCTCGAAACGGCGAGGTGCACCTTTCAACATCAAGCGTCAATAACAGGAAATGATGACTATGTTGTTGCTTATATGTTCTCCTTTCGCATCTTCAGTAGTGCCTTGTGCTGTTAGAAATGCATTGGAACAGTTATAGTTAAATCCACGGCTTGTGTGGATCCTTGATTTCATTTTTCGCTTTTCAGTTGAAAAGAAAAATGCATCTCATGCAATTTTGTAATATTATTTTGATTGTGAAATCAAATGAAGCCTTGTAAAAATATGAGTACTTTTCGAAATGAA
Source organism: Sequoia sempervirens (assembly GCA_007258455.2). Classification (NCBI taxonomy): domain Eukaryota; kingdom Viridiplantae; phylum Streptophyta; class Pinopsida; order Cupressales; family Cupressaceae; genus Sequoia; species Sequoia sempervirens. The sequence goes on along the minus strand of VDFB02075321.1, from coordinate 234,291,100 downwards.
TAAAAGCATCTGAAATACTATTTTGCCCAAGTACTCAATTTTATATTTCTTTACATCCTGCAGCATCTGAATGGCACTCTAAAACCTTATAGCTTCACTAAACTGAATAACTGCTATTTAATGCATAATGATAATGCAAAACAATATTTAAAATCCAATCTACAATTCCACTTTATGGCAAATAATAGTCAGCCAGCTCCTCCATTTGAGCTAAGGTGAAAAATATGTAACATTTTGTCAATTTCCGCTATATGCTTGCCTGCTAAGCATAGATCAGTGGCTTTTAAAACAATTCATTGGGCACGGAGTCAATTCTTCCCCCTCTTGTGAACTCAGAAAGCATGAACAACAACACTCCAAACAACAGCAAGAAAATGAAACAAAACTGAAAGCAAACTAACAGGCCCTGATGGCCAACAAAACAATGCACAACAATGCTTAGAGAAAGCAAACTATTGAAATGAAATGTGCGGAACACACTTATTTGTGGAAACTATTCTATCCTACACTAACCAGTGGAAAAGGTACTCAAACAACCGGGACCTCAAAACCCCTAATGCTATATTTGTCTTTACCAGCCGACTGGGACTGCTGACTTATTTAACACTTGCATGCACCGTCAGTGGCCCATAGCTGCCTACACATATGCTGCCTTTATGAGATGATCATTCACTGCACTGTAAAGCAAATTGTTGTAATGATGAAACTCATAACTTCTGTCCACTTGGACAACATGACTTCGCGAATACTCTGAATTCCATGTACTGTTTTAATGGTTGCACATTGTAAATTATTCCTGCTCAATCTATCCATATTTGTCTACCTTGTAATTGTAATTCCTTGGAGATATAATAGAATAAATCTCTCACTTTGATTGTCTCCTCCTCCTCAAGCAACATTCACTTTCAGCCAAAATGAGGCTGGCTACCTTTGTTGTATTGATTCTCATGATACTTCACTATTCTGACGGAAAAGTGAGGCTCTCTTCACCTGCCTTTATTACGTGAAAACTAATTCATGCACAATTACCTTCTTGAACGAAAATATGAAACAATGTTATCTATTCTCCCTTATTGAACGGTGCTTTTCGTAATTAGGCATTATGTATGCCTGTTCACTCTCAGAAATGGGAAACAGCTGTAGCATAACATGAAACAAGTCACATTGTTTTCTCATAGCAGCAAAACATGACCATACAACAATATTGTGATGAATGTACTTAGTTGAATCAATGAGCCAATCTAAACTAACGGTCCATTTGTAGCTTTCAGAGAACACCTTCTGCTTGTTATGAGTGGACGGTTAGTTTGATGGCTTGAAAGATGAACTCTGTTTTACCTTTTCAGTTGTATTTCACTTTGTTTGATGTACATGATGATGCAATCTCTCATCGGCCCACTTGTAATGAGTAGGGCAGCATGCCGAGCTCTACGCTTGTGGGAGCCCGTTTTCCTCCACATGCTTGGTCTTCGAATAATGTTTCAGCTTCATGAATTTACCTATACCTGCACAAGGAAACAAACAGTGTTAGCATAAAAAATGAAACACGATGATTATGATGTTGTTACTTCTCCTTCAACTCACTTCTTTCATACTGCATTTGATTGATTGTTTCAATGCATTGCTAATAGTATGTTGTACTATTGTAGGTGCATCATATGAGTTATGTCATATTCGGAGCCACTGACACCCCTCTTCTCCTCTTATAGGTTGACGAAGCTCGAAACGGCGAGGTGCGCCTTTCAACATCAAGCATCGATAACAGGCAATGATGACTATGTTGTTGCTTATATTTTCTCCTTTCGCATCTTCAGTAGTGCATTGTGCTATTAGAAATGCATTGGAACAGTTATAGTTAAATCCACGGCTTGTGTGGATCCTTGATTTCATTTTTTGCTTTTCAGTTGAAAAGAAAAATGCATCTCATGCAATGTTGTAATATTATTTTGATTGTGAAATCAAATGAAGCCTTGTAAAAATATGAGTACTTTTCGAAATGAATAAAAGCATCTGAAATGCTATTTTGCCCAAGTACTCAATTTTATATTTCTTTACATCCCGCAGCATCTGAATGGAACTCTGAAACCTTATAGCTTCACTAAACTGAATAACTGCTATTTAATGCATAATGATAATGCAAAACAACATTTAAAATCCAATCTACAATTCCACTTTATGGAAAATAATAGTCAGCCAGCTCCTCTATTTGAGCTGAGGCAAAAAATATGTAACAATAACGTTTATAGCTGGCAAGTTTTCAATGATGATACAAACCTTTTGAAATTCCTCAATTGTATAGATCAGTATGAGGCCCAGCAAATTGATTTAAATGCTTTTGTTGAAGAAGTGGATGGGAAGCAAACTGTGTTTGGCAAGGAAATATTACAGCTCAAAACAAATAAATTGCCCAAGGGTCTGGTGGCATTGGAGAGGCTGTATGATGGAAATGATAGATCTTTTATGAAACAGATTCTAGTCAAAAGAGAAGATGTTGAAGAAATTAACTTGGGGACTGAAATAGCACCAAGAAAGTTATACATTGGGAAGAAAATAAGCCCAACAATTAGGCGAATGTTGATTGAGTTGCTGAGAAAGTACAAACATGTGTTTGTCTGGTCATATGAAGATCTGAAAGCATACAGGGAGGATTTATTTCAGCATGAAATACCTTTGAAGCCAGACGCTAAGCCTTTTAGACAGAAGCAAAGACCTATAAATCCAACATTGGAGCCTAAAATGCAAGAAGAACTAACAAAGCTCAAAGATGGAGAAATTATCAAACCAATCAGACATTCAACATGGGTTTCAAATCTAGTTCCTGTGAGAAAGAAGAATGGTGATATCAGATTATGTGTGGACTTTAGAAATATGAACATGGCATCTCTCAAGGATAATTATCCTCTACCCAACATGGAAGCAATATTAGATAAGGTGACAGGCTGTGAGCTGCTATCCATGATGGATGGATTTTCTGGATAGAATCAGGTCAAAGTCAAGGAATTTGAGCAATACAAGACATCATTCACTACTCCTTGGGGAACATACGTATACATAAGAATGCCATTTGGTCTCACCAATGCTGGAGTGACTTTCCAAAGAGCCATGGATGTTGCATTTACTGATTTGATTAATATTATCATGGTGGTGTATCAAGATGACTTGACTGCTTACTTGAAGAAGGCTGAAGATCATGTGCAACATCTTGAAAATGTATTTATTAAAGCTCTTGAATATGGTATTAGTTTAAATCCAAAAAAGTATCATTTTACAGTCACAGAAGGTAAGCTCTTGGGTCATATTGTTTCAAAAGAAGGAATTAAAATAGATCCTGAGAGAGTTGAAGCTATTGATAAAATTCCTATTCCTAAAACGGTCAAGGCAATACAATCTTTCTTTGGACAAATTAATTTTGTCAGAAGATTTGTTTCTAATTTTGCTGAGATCATCAAGTCCATATCTAAAATGTTGAAGAAAGGAAAAAAAATGGACTGGATTGCTAAAGCTTTAGATGCTTTTATATCTATCAAAAAGGCTATCAAAGAGGCTCCTGTTCTTAAATCTCCAAATTTTACAAAGCCTTTTTAGATTTTTTCATTTGCCTCAATGCATACTATTGCTGTTGTTATGTTATAAAAGAATAATGATGGTTATGAACAACCTGTATCTTTCTTTAGTAAATCATTACAGGGGTCTGAATTGAAGTATGACATAATGGAGAAATAGGCTTTTGCACTTGTAAAGGCCACAAAAGCATTCAGGCCGTATCTTGTTGGGGCAAAGGTGGTTGCTTATGTCCCTCATGTGGCTGTCAAAGATATTTTAACACAATCTGAAGTTACGGGGAAAAGATGCAAATGGATCAACAAGATTCAAGAGTTGGACATGGAGATACAGATCACTAAGCTAGTAAGGGGCCAAGGCTTGGCTAGACTGATGACAGAAACCAATATTGAGGCAAATCAGATTTGCAATGTTGAAGAAGATGCTGCAATTGCAAGCATTGAACACACTCCTTGGTATACTGATGTTATGCATTATCTTAAATATATGAAGTGTCTAGATGGATTGAGTGACAGCCAAAAGAGAACTTTGAAGTTGCAGGCATCAAAATATGTTTTTATGGATGGCGATCTATTTTGGAAAAACAGGGATGGCATATTGTTGTTATGTTTGGATGAATCACAGGCCAGGCATGTTTTGAAGGAAATGCATGAAGGAGTTTGTGGGGGTCATTATTCAGCAAAGACAACTGTGCACAAAATTCTCAGGGTTGGGTATTTTTGGCCAAAGGTTTTTAATGATTCTTTTACATATGTGAGAAGATGTGAGGCGTGCCAAAAGTTTCTGGAAAGTTGAAGTACCAGGGTGCTCTGCCACTTCGACCCTTGTAGGGTGATGCCCCTTTCCATCAATGGGGAATTGATTTCATTGGAGAGATACAAGAGAAATCAAGTGGAGGGCATAGATGGATACTAGTTGCCACTGATTATTTTACAAAATGGGTGGAGGCAATCCCAACCAAGCAGGCTACAAGTAAAGTTGTAACAAATTTCTTGATGGACAACATTATTACCAGATTTGGTACACAATTGAGGATAATCACTGATAATGGGATGTGCTTCAGGTCATATGAATTCAAAAGCTTTTGTGATAGGTATGGCATTAATATTTCTTGTGCAGCTCCTTATCATCCACAAGCCAATGGTCAAGCAGAGTCCAACAATAAGAGTCTCTTGAAGATTATAAAGAGGATGCTGGGACAAAACAAGAAGGCTTGGGATTCAAAGTTCAAATTAGCTGTGTGGGCTAATAGGATCACTGTGAAAAAGGCAATTGGAAAATCTCCATTTGAATTAGTATATGGAGCACAAGCTAGGATGCCTTTGCAAAATTTGTTACCAGTTTACAAGTTTGTCTTACAGGAAGATTTGGAAGTTCTTGAAGCCATGGAAGACAGGATGGAGCAACTTGCTGAGCTGGATGAAGTAAGGAGAGAGGCCCAAAGTCAAAACATGAAGTTACAGGCATAGATGAAGTATCTATTTGATAAGAAGGAAAAGGATAGAAAGTTTGACGAAAATTTGAAGCTTTGTGGCTGGGACCTTTTGTTGTTGTTGGAAAAAGGGGTGAAGACTCATATTATCTACAAAACATGGCTGGTGAAGATCAGGAATTTCCTGTTCATGGGCAATTCTTGAAGCTTTTCTTCTCTTGAGCAACATAAAGGGTTGAGGGTTGCCAATGCATGGACAACTTTTGTGTATCCTCTTTAAAATTATTTTCCATGCACAGTAGTTTAGGTTGTCATTCATCTCCATTTCACTCTCATTTTCCATTTGCCTCCATTCTACATTCATTTTGCATCCGTTTCACTTTCCATTCATTTCTATTGCTTCATCCCATTGTTTCTCACTGGTTGCTCATTTTGTGTCTGGTCTGCTCAACCCAAGATTCTAGATCCTTGCAATGATCTTACTATCATTCATCCCGAGACGGAGCCACTGTTGGAACTATCAAAGTCTAATGGTTTCTTGCATATTTTCATGCCCCCTAAGTTTCTGTATGAGTATTTCCTTATGCTTATTTCCTGCATTTCATTATTATTTGCTCACATTTTGGCTCATGTTTGTCCCCTCGATCATCTATCTATGCATTTTCTGCCTTTTGGTCTCTATCGGCATAGGTCTCCAATTGTCTCCCTGACCCACTGTGTTTTTCTGCTAATATCTTTTGTTCAGGTGTTTCGGTGTGACAACATTTGGGTCTCTCTGATCCCTTTTTTTGCTAGCAAACATCTGTTGCCTATCGGCAAGATGTTTCTATTGTTTCGGCGATTGGAGTTTTCCTCTGCTGGCAGTTATCGGCATATGTCTTTATGGTCGGGCTAACGTCTTACCAAAGTCATGATGTCTCGGTGACAGATGCACTATGGGTTCCTTTCGGCAAAGGCTTGGAGGTTTCGGCATTTTGTCTCAGCGAATTTTTACTACCTTGCCGAACGGTGGTGGAAAGATATAAGACATCGGTGTAGGTATGATCCTCGGTGGAAGCTCTCAACGATTTCATATTGTCTTGGCTACCAGGGAAATGGAGTATAGTATCAGCATGAGTTAATGTTTTTGCGGGGATGTCATGGCGATATCCATATGTCTCACCGACGATGCAGAGGTTTTCTACCAAATGACTTTCGGCTGGAGTCTTCTTATGTCTTGGCGAGGATGATTTCAACTAGGGATGCTTCGGTATGAGTTGGGGCGATTGCCGTAAGGTCTCAACGAGTGACCTGTGGTCTTGCTGATGGAAAGCGATGAAAGATCTTATCGGCAAGAGTGTGAAATTTTCTCGGCGACATTCAGAATGTATGAAGATATTCGGTAAAGCATGGGACAATCTACAAGAGGTCTTCCCGATGTCAGAAAGCTACAACGACAGTAAACAGGACAAAAGGTGCGTATCGGTAAGAAACTATCTATGTCTTGGCAATTGAAAAGTGTATTGGGGGGGGCCCTCTCGGTAGAACTAAGATTAGTCTATGAGATGTATCATTGACATCGTAGGGTTTGAGCGAAACACAAGGGAAATGGAGGATGCTTCTTTCCTTCGGTGTAACATGTAGAATCTTATAGCGAAACCCAGAATGCATCAAGGCTCTCGGTATAACTCTATAGTCTGTGTGACATCTTACCGACCTGGATGAGTTATGGCGAATGTGAAGACAGTGGACGCGGGATGGTAATGAGTGAATTGCCTTCGGCAGGACGATATGTTGTGTCTGGCTGACTATTCTACTGGTAAAAACATAATTTCAAAATCTTGTGGCTGACATGTTGAATTCTTGGAGACCGTTGCTAGCCGACTTGAATTGAGCCTGAATCTTGTGGAGGGCCCACATGATATTTTATTTTGATATTTTTCTCATGCTGGTGTATAAATAAGCATGTTGTAGTTGTTAATTGGGACTAGAAATTAGATTTTTGATACACTACAAGTAGATACAGTAGAGTAAAATTATCAGACTAGAGGCTATTATTGCATGATTTCACAATGGAGGTATTTATGAGATTCAGTTGATGTTGCTGCATTTCTCTGGTGTCAATTATCTGTTGAATTGAAATGAAAAATACTGCTAAGTTGTCTCCATGAATTATTTTTCTAGTTGTTTAAATTAACATAGCAAGTTTATGTTTGATTTATTGATACACATTTGTTGTATTTGTGTGATCAATCAACTGGTTCTTTCAATCAAAGATTAAATCCTTTTATTGATCACAGTAATCAGAGAAACTCATTTTGGATTATTGAAGTAGAGCTTAGTAGTCACATTGTTGCATGTTTATACAAGTTGTAAACAAAACATATGCCAAATAATTTGTGTCTTCTCCAGAAAGTGTTGCTTATCTTGATCTCATTTGACTCCACATACCCAACAAGGCACTAGTCTCTGCACTTCATCATTATAAATTCATTCTTTATATCTTTAAATTGAGCATTTAGGATTTAGATCAGAATAGTGTCACTGTGTTCAAATTGAATTTCATTTGTTCACGCCCATTTTCCATTGTGAACAAGTGTTGTAAGAGGATTGATTGCAAGTTAAGTTTGCATTATTCAGAGAGGTACACCCACCTTGGTTTTGCAGCACCTAAAGAGTAGAAGGTTTAATTGTTTCAAACCTTGTTCTGTTACCCTAAAACGTTGTGAAAGCTTGGCAACCTTTTGTGGTTAAAACCTGCATTTTTGAGAGATAACACTCTACATGCTCTTCCCAAGTTTGACTAAATACAAGTATATCATCCAAATAAACTATGAAAAAATCATCTATGAATGGTTGGAAGACATCATCGATGACTCTCATAAAGGTAGTTGGTGCATTGCAGAGCCCAAAGGGCATGAACAACCACTCATATAGTCCCTACCTTGTCTTAAATGTAGTTTTCCATATATCATTATTTGTAATTCTTATTTGATGATATCCACTACGTAATTCCAACTTAGTTAAATAAACTGCATGTTTCAATTGATCAAGTAAACCATCTACTTAGGGAAGAGGATACATGTTCTTTACTATTATCTTGTTCAGGGCTATGTAGTTGATGCACATTCTCCATGAACCATCCCTCTTTGGCACCAACACAATTGGAGAACCACAAGGAGAGGTATTTGGGTGAATAAATCCTTTCTCAACCAACTCCTAAACTTGCTTCTTGATTTCCTCATTCTACAAAACTAATAAATGGTACATTCTGATGTTTGGAAGAGGTGCATCCTATTGTAACTAGATTTCATGTTGTATCTCTCTCTTTGGTGGCAATCCATTGGGCTCGTAAAATAAATCATCAAAGGTAAAAACTACTTTGACTAATTCAACTTTGTGCTTTGGATCAAACCCTTTGAGTGCCTCGAGATTTTCATCCTCGTTGGCTTTTACAATCATCAATACAAAGTTTTTACTAGAATTGACTAACCTCTTCATTTGTCCAATATTTTCAATGCTAGATTAGTCTTTGTCTTATGTGCACGTACAATGTACTTTTTACCATCCTTAAAAAGGTGATATTTGTTTTCTCCCCTATAAAATATTGCTTTTCAGTCATAAAGATAGGGACTCCCTAGCACAATGCCACAAATATCTAAAGGGACTACATCAAATTCTACCTCACCTATGAAGTTTGCATTGATTGCAAATATTAACTTACATTGCAAACCCATCCAAGTGGATAAGGATTTGGATGAGGTGTTGTAGCCAAGTTGAGTTTCTTTACAACTTCTTCAGATATTAAATTTACTTGAGATCTCGTATCAAACAAAGTATCAATCTTCGTATGCTTTTTTACAACCCAAATATGAAATAAATCATTTCTATGCTTATCAATCTTGGGTGGAGAATATTCTTTATTTGTACTTTCATTTCTAAAACTTGTATTAGTAGAAAGAGATATACCTTTTTCTTTACCTTGGATCTCGGTAGTGACAATCTTTGTCTCGTCCCTAGAGTGAGATCCAAGATCTTGTTGTACTACAACAATAGTATTTTATTTTCCTTCATTTCCTCCATACCTCTTCGGCCTTAGTTCTGGATGCAACGTCCAACATTTTGCATCATCATGTCCCTCCTTGCAATAGAAGCATGTGGGCTTATCACCCTACTTCTTGATGCTAGCTCTCTTTTTCCCCTTTCCTTTGCCTTTGGGTTTACCTTCAGTCTTAGATGGCTTCTTGGAAAAAATTATTATTAAAATTACTCTTACCTCCTGACTCCAAATGTGTGGCCTGTACACACACTTCATCCAAATTACTAGAATTTAAACTAAAATGGTATGTCTTAAGTAAGAGTGAATACCACCTATATACTTGAGCAATGTGTCCTAGGTGTATAATGGGACATTAAGTGTAATAGCCCGCTTCCTAAATTCATGAGTATAGTCTTGGATAGTTTGACCTTTAGCTTGCCTAAAAAAAATTCAGTTCATATTTAATTGTTGCATATGGCCTAAGGGATAAAAGTACCTCTCAAGGAAAAATTTAAACTCCATCCAATTTATGTTGATACTACCATGCTGAGCAATTTTTGCTTGAGTTTTACCCTCCCACCAGGTGATAGCAGTTCCTCCCAACCGAAGAGTAGCTAATTGGATTTTAGAAGCATCATCTAAGAGACCTTAAATTCTACAATATACTTCTACTTGTTGAACCCAATTATCTAGTTTCTCAACATTCAACTCTCCACAATATTTTGGTAGTTCAAAATTTACATCCAACTTGATTACAAGCTTATGTGCACTTTTGTAATGACTAGTAGAAGAAATAGAATTAGGAGGGGAAGATGGAGATGGCAGAGTTTTTGGAGGTTCATGTTGCAAGAATGGAAAGAATGAAGGTGTTGTCATTAATGTCAACTGGTCAATTGGTTATCAACTAATTATTGTTGTCATTAGTTTCATGGATACAGGTTATTGGGTATATATGTTGAGGATATTGAGAAAATTGTAATGAATATATGTTGCAAGTGTTTATTGGTTGCTCCAAGATTTTCTTTAGGATTTTCTCCTATGTTTGTGTGGTTCAAATATGTTGATCATGGTTGTTGGAAGCTGTTATATCCATATTTTTGGCTATCGATTCATTGTACAATGTGAGTTATGTTCACTAGTTGTGAACTGTGGTTTTCTATGTTTCTGGTTGAGGTCCAAGAGAAATGTTGTTGGTCCATATTTCTCTTTGTTAAAGTCTTATGACTTGTGGTTTTAGAGTTGAGTTGTTTTGATTGTATTGAAGATAATTTTGGTATCTAGAAGGTTCATGCTTAATTGTTCTATGTGTTTTACACTGGTTTGGCTAACCTTGTGTTAAACACTATCTTCGTAGTTGATGAAGCATGTTGGATCTATTTGGGTCCTTATGAAGCATATGCTTGGGTTTCCCTCATTCTAATTCCACCGTAGGATGTTTTGGCACCGACCTAATTTGAATTTGAATTTGAATGGACAACTTTGGATATGTTTCAAATTTGAAGACGGTATAAATATAGGATGAGTTAGTGGTGAAATAAAGAATAGAAAGAGAAAAGAGAGATAAGTGTAAATAAATAGAGCAAATAGGTGCAAGATTGATGCAAATCAGCGAGTGTGTGATGCGAGTGTGGCAGATCAGTGTGAAGCCTATATGCTAAGTTTCTGGATGCAATGAGATGAAGGTGTACTCTATCATTCATGAATATCTACAAGTGGTTAAGAAAATTGTGGTGTATTTATCCTTTGCATTGAGATTGTCTTCTCTCTATAACATATCTCTTCTATCTTCTTTGTATCTATGTGGCAGTGAGCCCTTTGGGTTGTTAGCCCTATTGGGAAGTGAGTCCTAATCCAGACAGTGAGTCCTTTTCATGGTAGTGAGCCTCTTGTAATCAATTTTGATATTCTATATAGTGTGAGTTAATCCTCACTGTGGTTTTTTCCTTATTGGGTTTTCCACGTAAATCTAGTGTTATTGTGTTTGTGTGATGATTTTCAGTTTTTGCACTAGTATTTAATGTTTAATCTATTAAGTAGTGTTAAGGATTACTTCTGGTGAATGAATTAAGGTTTAAATTTGTTACAATTGACTCAACCCCCTCTCAGTTGTCTTGTTCAAAAATTGGTATTAGAGCTTGGTTCCTTGGTGAAGATCTTAACCACTTGAAGAAGGTCTGGGATGGCTAGCAAAATGACATGATTATTCGAGGTTTGATGAAACTAATTATGTTATATGGAAATTATTGATGGATGAATATCTAGAGTATTGCAAATATGATGTGGAGAAAGCTTACAAGAATCCTTACACTCCTCCTGCTAATGGTTTCGAGTATGGCTGATTAGATCAAAGAAAATGAAGCGAACAATAAGGCGAAGTAAATTTTGAAGAACAGTCTGGTACATTTTGTGTTGATTAAGGTCTAGAATCTGAAGACTAATATGGAAGTCTGGGATGCTTTGGAAAGGGTGCATGAAGGTGTTGAAAGAGTTAAAGAAGAAAAATTACAGAATTTGGAGACACAATTTGAGCTTCTACACATGTTTGAAGATGAGAATGTTAAAGCTTATGTACAGAGATTGGATGAGATAGTGGCTAGAATGCAGGGACTTGGTACTATTGTAGATGAAACCATAATTGTAAAGAAGTTTCTTAGAACTCTCCCTAATGCTTATAGTGAGAAAGAGTGTGCTATTGAATAGATTATAGACTATAAGAATTGAACTAAAGATCTGTTGGGATTTCTAGCATCTTATGAGATGGGGAAGTCAAGTCTGAGGAATGGATGCAAATCAAAAATTACTTTTAAGGCTACAAAATTTGAAGATTCAGATGAAGAAATTTTTGATGAAATAGAAGCTAACTTTGTGAAAAGGATGAGGAAAGGCTCTGGTAAGTATGAAGGTAAGTTACCCTTTAAATGCTTTAGTTATGGAGAAATAGGTCATTATGTTGCAAAGTGTCTGGAAAGAGCTAAGAGGAATAGTAATTGACTTTGATATTCTCTATAGTGAGAGTTAATCCTCACTATGGTTTTTCCCTTATTGGGTTTTCCATGTAAATTTGGTGTTACTGTGTTTTTGTGATGGTTTTTCAGTTTCTGCACTAGTATTTAATGTTTAATCAGTTAAGTGGTGTTAAGGATTAGTTCCAGTGAATTAATTAAATTTTAAATCTATGCCAACTAATTCACCCCCCCTCTTAATTGGCTTGTTCAACAATTGGTATTAGAGCTTGGTTCTTTAGTGAAGATCTTAACCACTTAAGGAAGGTCCAGGATGGCTGGAAAAATGACTTATGATTATCTAAGGTTCAATGGAACTAATTATGCTATTTGTAAAATATTGATGGAAGAATATCTAGAATATTACAGATATAATGTTGAGAAATCTTACAAGAATCCTTACACTCCTGCTAATGGTCCACGTATGGTTGATGAGATTGAAGAATATGAAGTGAACAATAAGGTGAAGTATATTTTGAAGAGCAATCTGGTACATTCTAAGTTTATTAAGGTTTAGAATCTGAATACTACTAAGGAAGTTTGGGATGCTTTGGAAAGGGCTCATGAAGGTGATGAAAGAGTTAAAGAGGCAAAATTATAGAATTTGGAGACACGGTTTGAATTTCTACACATGTCTAAAGATGAGAATGTTAAAGCTTATGTACAGAGATTGGATGAGATAGTGGTCGGAATGCGAGGACTTGGTGCTACTATAGATGAAATTGGGATTGTAAGGAATATTATTAGAACTCTCCTTGATGCTTATAGTGAGAAGGTGTGTGCTATTAAATAGAGTATAGATTATAAGACCTACATTAATGATTTGTTGTTGGGATTTCTGACATCCTATGAGATGAGGAAGTCGAATATGAGGAATGTATGCAAATCATAAACTACTTTTAAGGCTACAAAAGTTGAAGATCCAAATGAAGAAAATTTTGATGAAATAGAATCTAACTTTGTGAGAAGGATGAGGAAAGGCTCTAGTAAGTATGAAAGTTACCCTTTAAATGCTTTAGTTGTGGAGAAATGGGTCATTATGTTGCAAAGTGTCTGAAAAGAGCTAAGTGGAATAAACAAAGATATGAGAAAGAAAAGAAGATCAAAAAAGCATATTATGTGAATGAGAATGCTAGTATATCTGATGAAGATTCTGATTATGAAGATCCTGATGACAATGAATGCTTGTTCTTGGCTATAAAGGATGAACCTACTTCTGCTAATTCTAAAAGACAAGTAAAGGAAAGCCCTCTGGAGAAGGAGAAAAATAAAGGTATTGTTATCTCTATCCTACATGCTAAACAAGAAAAGAACTATTGGGTTGTTTACAGTGGTTGTTCACATCACATGACTGGTGATAAAAGTAAGTTTGTTAAACTTGAAAAATATGATGGAGGCTTGGATATGTTTGGAGATGATACTAGTGCTAAAATTTGTGGGATAGGTTTAGTAAGTTTTGATGGCAAGCATAATACTAATGATGTCTACTATGTTAAGGGTTTAAGGCATAATCTTTTGAGTGTTGTACAAATGTGTAGTGAAGGATATGATCTTGTGTTTAAGGATGAGAGATGTGAAATTTGGAAAGGATCTAGAACATTTATTGTTGCAAGAAATAAATTTGAAGGAAATTATTGATGGAAGATGCTTTGTGACTCAGATTAATGACAGTTGGTTATGGCATAGGAGAATGTGTCACATAAATTTTGATAACTTGGTAAGGATTAGTAAAATTCAGGCTGTGAGAGATTTACCAAGAATTACAAAGCATGTTAATGCTTTTGTAGGAATTGTTAGTTTGGAAAGCCAACAAGAAGTCATTATAGATCAAAGGAATAGTCTACTGTTAGACTACTAGACTTAATTCATACATATCTCTATGGTCCTACAAGAGTGAGAAGTCTACAAGGTGAAAGATACTTTATGATTTTGATTGATGATTATTCTAGATATACATGGGTTACATTTCTTAGAGATAAATTAGATGCATTAGATAGATTCAAGACATTCAAAGCTATGGTTGAAAATAAAGTAAATTTGATGATAAAATGCTTAAGTTTTGATAGAGGTAGAGAATTCACCTCCCATGAGTTTAAAATGTTTTGTGAAGTGCATGGAATAAGAAGATAGTTATCTACTTTGAGAAATCCCCAGTAGAATGGAGTTGTTGAAAGGAAAAATAAAATAGTTCAAGAGGCTACTAGATCAATGATTACTAAGGCTGGTTTAATACCGAAAGTTTACTAGAGAGAAGCTATTCATACTACTATGTATGTATTCAATCGAGTTCAAGCAAGAACAAACAATACAAAGACCCCCTTATGAGCTATGGTTTGGAAGAGTTCCTATTGTTAAGTATTCAAAGTATTCAGAAGAAAATGTTATATCAAAAGAGATAAAGAAACCTTAAGTAAGTTTGATGCAAGAAGTGATGAAGACATTTTTCTTGGATATTCTACTAAAATAAAAGCATACAAATGTTTCAATAAAAGACTGAGAAAATTTGTAGAAAGTGAAAATGTCAAGGTTGATGAGACAATGAAGAGTTCAATTGACATTGATGGATATGTATCTCATGAACCTGATTGTGTAAGAATTGAAGAGATTGTGGAAGAACAGGAAAAGGATGAGCAAGAGAAGTTGAATGAACATAATGGGAGAGAAGAAGAAGCTTTGGTAGTGTCACCTAAGACACCTAGATATGTGCAGAGTAATCATTCAAAAAGTCATATTATTGGAGATAAGACTAAAGGAGTATTAACTAGAAGCATAACTACTACTAAAGTAAATCTGTGTTTATTTTCTGAGATTGAACCGAAGACTGTGAGTGAAGCATATAAAGATGAACATTGGATGGAAGCCATGAAATAAATTATGTAGATTGAGAAGAATTAAACTTGGGAATTGGTCCCAATACTGACAGACAAAAACATTATTAAATCAAAGTGGGTATTAAGAAATAAGTTGAATGAGAATGGAGAAGTGGTTAGAAACAAAGCAAGGCTTGTGTGTAAAGGTTACTCACAAGTAGAAGGCATGGAATTTTAGGAAACTTTTGCTCCAGTAGCAAGAATGGAAGCTATAAGGATGTTCTTAGCATTTGTTGCTCATAAAAACTTCAAGGTATATTAGATGGATGTCAAGTCATGATTTTTGAATGGTGAGCTAGAAGAAGAGGTTTTCATGGAACAATTGAAAGGATTTTAGTTGTTAGATCAACCAGATATGGTGTGTAGATTAAAGAAATCCTTATATGGATTAAAGCAAGCTCCTAGAGATTGGTATGCAAGGTTAGACAGGTATTTGATCCAGCAAGGTTTCAACAAAGGTGCGATAAATAGTAATCCATATTTTCAGATTGAAAATGACAAAATATTGGTTGTAGTTGTATATGTTGATGACATTATTTTTGGAGGAAATGAAAATATGTGCAAGATGTTTGCAAAAGAAATGCAAAAAGAATTTGAAATTTCTATGTTTGGAGAGATGAATTTCTTTCTTGGGCTACAAATTAATCAAATAGAGAAAGGAATTTTTATTTCATAGTCTAAATATGTGAAAGAGATGTTGAAGAAGTTTGGGATGGATGGTTCCAAACTGGTATGTCCTCCTATGGTGACTAGTTGCAAATTGGGTAAAGATGATGATTCACCTAAGGTTGATTAGAGCAAGTATAGATCTATGATTGGTGGACTATTGTATTTGACTGCTACTAGACCGGATATTATACATGTTTGTCTTGTGGCTAGATTTCAAGAAGATCCTAAGGAAACACATGTTGCTCATGTTAAAAGAATATTTAGATATTTGAATGGCACTTCAGATTATGGATTATGGTATCCTAAAGATACTGATTTTACTTTAAGTGCCTATATAGATGTAGATTGGGCTAGATGTGTAGATGACAAAGAGTACATGTGGTGGTGCATTATTTCTTAGTTTTAGATTGGTGGCATGGTTGAGTAAAAAGAAAGATCCAATCTCCTTGTCTACTACTAAAGCTGAATATATTGTTGTTGCATCTTACTGTACACAAGTTCTAAGGATGAAATGAACATTGAAAGATATCACAATGGTGTATGATGATCCTATTTCTATCTTCTATGATAATACAAGTGTAATTAATATTTCAAAGAATCTTGTGATGCACTCGAGGATGAAGCATATATCTATCAGGTATCATTTCTTGAGAGAGAAGGTCATGGAGAATGAAGTAAAGCTTGACTATGTTCTGACGAAAGATCAGATTGTTGATATATTTACTAAGGCTCTTCCTAAAGATACTTTTGAGTATCTCTGGGAGAATTTAGGGGTCATTTCCCCTCCTTTCATGAACTAGATGTATTATTTCGGTGGATCTATGGATATATCTTTCTTTTGGATTGATGTTTTGGTGGCTACCTCTCAGGGGGGGTAGGTAGTGTCAAGTGTTGTCATTAAGAGTATTTTTTTTATGTCAAAGGGGAAATCAATGTAAAATATATTTTGCATTTTATATTGATGTCAAAGGGTGAGAGGAACCATGTGAAAAAGGAGAGGAAGCATGTACAAAAGGAAAGAAATCATGAAAAAAAAAGAGAGGAAGAAAAGACTATCTACTAAAGGGGATAAACAAAAAGGAACAAAAGCAAAAATCTTGAGAAATGTATTCAAAGCTAGTATGGTGTCATTGATGGTTTTTCACATCATGTGTTGCCATCAATGAAAAAGGGGGAGATTGTTAAAAGAATGGAAAGAATGAATGTGTTTTCATTGATTTCAACTGGTCAATTGGTTATCAACTCATTATTGTTGGCATTAGTGTCATGGATATAGGTTATTGGTTGTATATGTCAAGGATATAGAGAAAATTGTAATGTAGACATGATGCAGGTGTTAAGTGGTTGCTCTAGGTTTTGCTCCAAAATTTTCTCCTATGTTTGTGTTGTTTAGATATGTTGATCATGGTTGTTGGAAGTTTCTATATACAGATTTTTGGCTATTGATTCATTGTACAGTGTGAGTTATGTTCACTAGTTGTGAACTATGGTTTTTTGTGCTTTTGGTTGAGGTCTAGGAGAAATGTTGTTGGTCCAGATTTCTATTTGTTAAAGTATTATGACTTGTGGTTTTAGAGTTGAGTTTTTTTTATTGTATTGAAGATAATTTTAGTATTTGGAAGGTTCGTGCTTAATTTTTCTATGTGTTTTACACTGGTTTGGTCGACCTTGTGTTGAACACTATCTTCAAAGTTGATGAAGCGTGTTGGATCTATTTGGGTCCTTATAAAGCATGTGTTTGGGTCGCCTTCATTCTAATTCTAGACTAGGATGTTTTGGCATTGACCTAATTTGAATTTGAATTTGAATGGTCAACTTTGGATATGTTTCAAAGTTGAAGATGGTATAAATACATGATGAGTTAATGGTGAAATAAAGCATAGAAATAGAAAAGAGAGATAATTGCAAAGCAATAGAGTAGATAGGTGTGAGATTGATGTGAATTAGTGAGTGTGTGATGTGAGTGTGGAAGATTAGTGTGAAGCCTAAATGTTGAGTTTTTGGATGCAATGAGCTGAAGGTGTAATCTATCATTCATGCATATCTACAAGTGGTTGAGAAAATTATAGTGGATTTCTCTGTTGCATTGAGATTTTCTTCTCTCTATAACATATATCTTCTATATTCTTTGTATCTTTGTGGCAATGAGCCCTCTAGGTTGTTTGTTGGAAATACGTGCCTTAAACAATATAGGCTGAACCCTCCATTAGAGCCAAGTCGGTGTGACATCTTCATTGTCTGGCTGACTAGCAATTTGATTCATTCTGTTCTGAATAGGTTGTTGTGACCTAGCTTTTGTCTTGCCGAAAGATTACACTTTAGTCTATCATTGTTACATGGTGTATTCGCTATGATCTCTTAGTGCTCGGGAGATCTCTAGCCGAAAGGCCATTCAATCGTGTATCGGGGAGACTCATGGCGACCACGGGCTTCGGGGTAGCTTATAGCGGCTCGGTGAGAAGTCCCATCGAAGTGTTAGAGTCTCGCCGACAGTATGTTACATGTTGGTCTTCAGTATAACACTAAGTTCTCACTAAGAAGTCTCAGCGAAGTGTTAATCTCTCACCAACAACGTATGTGTTGAAGTCTTCGGGGTAACTCTAATGATCCGGGAAGATGTCTCAGTGAACAGTGAAAGTCTTGCTGACGGGAACACACTTGGATTCATCAGGATAGCACTAAGGGTTCGCTAAGAACTCTTAGTGATTGATAAGTGTCTTGCCAATAGTATGTTACATGTCATACTCTTCGGCGTATCTTGTGGTCTATCGGTAAGAAGTCTTATCGATGAACAAATGTCTCACCGATGAAGATTCAAAGGTTGATCATCGGAGTAACACGTCGGCTCGGTGAGAAGTCTTAGCAATAGTTACATGTCTCACCGACAACGCTTTATGTTGGAGCCTTCGGGGTAACATTTGGAGTTCTGTATGTTCTCTCGGCGAAGGGCGTATGTCTTGGAGACTATTGAAGAGTCTTTGGAGTAGCTTAGAGATCTCGGAGAAGCCTCTTGGCGATATCGGTATGTCTTGCCGACTATCCTTTGGAGCTCGATATGACTTGTGACTTCGGTATAACCTTTGGTGACTCGCTATGATCTCCTGGCAAATGCAATAGGTCTCGGCGACTACTTGGTGTTTTGGCATAACACTGAAAGCTTGATAGAACATCTTGACGACTACAGTGACTCTTGGTGATATCGATATGAAGTCTAAGTGGCATCGGCGAGACACTATTAGTGTCTCACCGAGATGCCAACTCAGTTTGTTTCTTCTGATCTAGCGATGACTATCTATGTGGCTAGTATTCAACCAATCAGAGGAGCCAAATTGGAACCATTGGGAGTCTATTCATTGCAATGGTTCTGTGAGGGAGCTTGATAGACAAAGATCAACATGGATATACTCGGTGATTGCATATTGTGATCGGTTGGTTTAATCAACAGTGAAGTGTGAAGAGTTTGAATTGTATCAGTGTATGAATTCGATTATGTAAAGACTATAAATAGTAAAGGTTCCTATCCAGTATTGTTAATGGTGAATGCTGCTATAAACAAACACCAGAAAGATAAGTCTGTCAATTGTATGTAATATCAATGACTGTAATACAAAGTGATTTCTCTTGGTGTGGTGGGTTTTTCTCCCGTAAGGGTTTTCCCATGTATATCTGGTGTTCTTGTGTGATTGTCAAAACTCTGTTTCCATAATCTGTTTCATAGTGCATCTTAACTTGACTGTAATTGTAAATTTTAAAGTGTATCTGCATTCTTTCCTGAGGTATTGACATTAGGAGAATTGTTTTCCGCATCTAATTTTCCTTACAAGTGGTATTAGAGCCTGGCCAGTTGTGTTATCCTTGGGGGTACATTAGGTTTTTTGTGTCAATTATGTTTAGTGGGAGTCTTGTAGAGATTGTTATTTCTAATTATAGATTAAGATGTTTAGTTCATCAGGAAAGATTGAAATAAAGAAATTCAATGGCAGTAACTTTGAGTTGTGGAAACTCAAGATGGAGGATCTCTTAGTTGATCGAGATCTTTGGATTGCTATGTCTAGAACTAAACCTAGAGGCATGAAGCAAGAAGAATGGGACCTTGCAGATAGAAAATCTAAGGGGTTGATAAGGCTCTATTTGGCAGACTCAGTTCTTCTCAATGTGCATCAAGAGAAGACTGCCTCTTCCTTGTGGAAGAGACTGGCGTCTATTTATCAGGGGAAATCTTTGGTGAATAAGTTGTTCCTGAGGAAGAAGCTCTACTCTTTGAGAATGCAGGAAGGAGGGTCTGTAGCTGATCATTTAAATGCATTTAACATGCTGCTCGCATAGTTAACATCTATTGGTGTAAAGACTGAAGAAGAAGATCGTTGTATGCTTATGTTGTGTTCTTTGCCAGACTCTTGGGATCATCTGGTGATGGCTATTGGGAGTACAACATCTAATTTCAAAATGGAAGATATTGTTGGTTCTTTGCTATCAGAAGAAATGAGAAGGAAGTCTTCTAAGATGGCGAAGGAGGCTCTTGCTGTCAGAGGAAGGTCAAAAGAGAAAGGCAAGAAGAAGGACAAGAAGTCCAAATCAAAATCAGAGGGGAGATCAAAGTCTCATGGCAAGAAGTCCAAGGTGAAGTGTTGGAACTGTGGGAAACCTGGTCATGTCCAAAAGGATTGTAAAGAGGAGAAAAAGAAGAAGAAGGGCTCTTCCGATAATGGTTCTTCTCATAGTGATGGTGACGCCTTTATTGCAGCCTTGGCTACTCAGGCATCAGATGATGTCTAGCTGATTGATTCTGGAGAATCATTCCACATGAAATCTCACAGAGAATGGTTCACAAAGTATGAAGAATACGATGGTGGAAGGGTGTACTTGGCGAGTGATTCAACCTTGGAAATTGTTGGTCGTGGAAGAGTCAGAATCCAATTCCCTGATGGAAGAATAAAGGGAATCAATGATGTTATGCACATACCAAGTCTGGCTTGAAATCTTATTTCTGTCAGTAAGCTTAATGATATTAGAGTACAAGTCTTGTTCTTAGGAAGTGGCTGCAAGATGACTAGACGTTTAATGGTGCTGGCTAGAGGTGCTCGAATTGGTACCCTGTACAAGCTGGATGCACAAGTTGTTCAATGTAACAGTGTCTCTTCGAAGTCACTAAAAGCTGCTCATGGAGGTAAAGAGGGAAATATCTCTAATTATGTAAACTCTAAGGAAGTAAAACTTCCTGCAGAGAAGTCTATGCTTTGGCATCATAGATTAGGCCACATAGGAGAAAAAAGTTTAAAAACCTTGAAGAATAAAAACTTGGTTGAGGGGCTTGAAGACTGTAATCTTGAATTTGAATTCTGTGAACACTGTATATATGGAAAGCAGCACCGCATTTCATTTTATGACAGTCCTCATAAATCTTTTGGTTTGTTAGATTATATTCATTCAGATGTGTTTGGTCTAGTGAATGTTCCTTCATTGTCTAAATCAAGATACTATGTGTCGTTCATTGATGATTATTCAAGGAGAGAATTTGTATATTTTTTGAAAAGTAAATTAGAAGTGTTCAGTCGATTTAAGGAGTTTAAAAATCTTGTTGAAAATCAGACTGGTAGAAAAATTAAATGCTTAAGGACTGATAATGGTGGTGAATTATGTTCTAATGAATTTGAAAGATACTATAAAGACCATGGAATCAAAAGACACAAGACTACACCTTATACTCCACAGTAGAATGGAGTTGTAGAAAGGTTCAATAGGACAGTGATGGAGAGAGCACAAAGTATGCTTAGTAGTGTTGTCTTGGAGGAGAAGTTCTGGGCTGAGGCTACTGCTACTGCATGTTACTTGGTTAATCGGTCTCCAAATTCTGCTCTTGTTGAGAAAACACCAATGGAAGCATGGTCTGGTAAGAAGCCCTCTCTTAGACACATTAGAGTCTTTGGCTATGAAGCATATGCATATGTGTCGGATGTGAAAAGATCTAAGCTGGAGAACAAGGCTGTCAAATGTATTTTCATTGGCTATAGTGCTAACATTAAAGGATACAAGCTTTGGAATCCTGTTATAGAGAAGGTTGTATACATCAGGAGTGTAATCTTTCATGAGCTGAAACCTTCCATCTTGGATCTGCAGTCAGAGACAAAGTCAGAAAACAATAAGGATGTAGCAGCAATTCCTCCTACACTAGAGAAAGAGGAATTGAAGATTCAAAATGTACCTAAAATTGAGGAGAGCTCAAGCAGTTCTAAAAGTTCTGAAGAAGAAGAACCTCAGCTTCAGCCAGTGAGGAGGTCAACCCAAGAAAGGAAACAACTAGATAGGTATGGGTTCTCATTAATTGATTCTACTTGTGCCTATGCCTTGATTTCTAGCACTGATGAGCCTAGGACTGTAAAGGAGGCAATTAAAATGTATGATTCAGATTCTTGGTTGGAAGCCATGAATGAAGAAATGGCGTCATTAGATAAAAATGAAACTTGGAGTTTGGTGCCCTTGCCTAAAGGCAGAAAACCTATGGGATGCAAATGGGTATTTAAGAAAAAGATTGGTCTGGATGGCAATGTAGAAAAGTACAAGGCAAGACTAGTTGCAAAGGGTTATTCCTAGGTAGAGGGAATTGATTATGGGGAAATATTTTCTCCTGTAGCAAAGCTGACATCCATTAGATTTCTATTGTCACTTGCAGTAGCGTATGACTTAGAGGTTGAATAGATGGATGTGAAGACAACATTTCTTCATGGTGATCTTGAAGAAGAAATCTATATGTCCTAGCCCGAGCACTTTGTTGAGAAAGGCAAAGAAAAATTGGTATGTAAATTAAAGAAGTCTTTGTGTGGGTTAAAGCAGTCACCTAGAATGTGGTACCAGAAATTTGATACTTATGTATTATCTTTAGGCTTTGTGAGATCAAAATTAGATCACTATGTATATTATAAAGCTGAAAGTGATCAAGTGCTTGTTATTGCTCTTTATGTTGATGATATGTTGTTCATAGGAAATAGCAAGCTAATGATTTCTAATCTTAAGTCTCAGTTGTCTGCTAAGTTCGAAATGAAGGATCTTGGTGCAACAAGGTATATTCTGGGGATGGAGATAACCAGGGACAGGGAGAATAGAAAGCTTTGGCTCAGTCAGAGTAAGTATATAAGGACTGTTCTAGAGAGATTTTGTATGAATGATTGCAAGCAGTTAGTTGTTCTAGTCATGCAGGGAATGAAGCTATCTGTTGAGGACTGTCCAAAATCTCCTACTGAGATGGAGGACATGGCCAGTGTGCCCTATGCTAGTGTTGTAGGTAGTCTTATGTATGCAATGGTCTGTACAAGGCCAGATATTGCCCAAGCAGTGGGAGTACTTAGTTGATTTATGGCTAATCCAGGAATAATACATTGGGATGTTGTGAAGAGAGTATTTAGATATTTGAAGGGGACTTTAGAATATGCTTTGTGTTATCATGGGAATTCAGATGAATTACAGAGGACTCTCAACATTCGTGGTTATGTAGATTCTGATTGGGTAGGGGACATTGACAGCAGGAGGTCCACCAGTGGATACATTTTCATGATGAATGGTGGTGCAATGAGTTGGATGAGCAAGCGACAGGCTGTAGTCGCTTTGTCCACTATAGAGGCTGAATACATGGCAGCTACTCATGCTTGTAAAGAAGCTGTATGGTTGAAACGTTTTTGTTCTAACATTGGTTTTGATGCAGGGGAAATAACTATTTTTTGTGATAGTCAGAGTGCAATTTGTCTGGCAAAGAACCCAACTTTCCATGCCAGAATGAAACATATTGATGTACAGTACCACTTTGTATGAGATATGGTTGAGGATGGAAAGGTCAATTTGGAAAAGTTTGATGCTCTGAAGAATGTTGCAGATGCATTGATGAAGCCAGTGAGAACAATCAAGTTTAGGTGGTGTGCCAGTTCAATGGGCCTTAGTGCCCATGATTTTTAGTAAGTATTATTTGTGCTCTGGAGGTGTTGTATGATCTTCGTCAAGTGGGAGATTGTTGGAAATATGTGCCTCAAACAATACAGGCTGAAAACTCCATTAAAGCCAAGTCAGTGTGACATCTTCATTGTCTGGCCAACTAGCAGTTTCATTCATTCTGTTCTGAACAGGTCGCTATGACCTAGCTTTTATCTTGCCGAAAGATTACACTTTAGTCTATCGCTATGAAATGGTGTATTCGCTATGATCTATTAGTGCTCGAGAGATCTCTGGCTGAAAGTCCATTCAATCGTGTATCGGGGAGACTCATGGCGACCACGGGCTTCGGGGTAGCTTATAGTGGCTTGGTGAAAAGTCCCAGCGAAGTGTTAGAGTCTTGCCAATAGTATGTTACATGTTGGTCTTTAGTATAACACTAAGTTCTCACTAAGAAGTCTCAATGAAGTGTTAATCTCTCATCAACAGTGTATGTGTTGAAGTCTTCAGGGTAACTCTAATGATCTAGGAAGACGTCTCAGCGAACAGTGAAAGTCTTGCCGACGGGAACACACTTGGATTCATCAGGATAGCACTAAGGGTTTGCTAAGAACTCTTAGCGATTGATAAGTGTCTTGCTGACAGTATGTTACATGTCATACTCTTCGGCGTATCTTGTGGTCTATTGGTAGGAAGTCTTACCGATGAACAAATGTCTCACTGATGAAGATTCAAAGGTTGATCATCAAAGTAACACGACGGCTCAGTGAGAAGTCTTAGTGAGAGTTACATGTCTCGCCGACAATGCTTTATGTTGGAACCTTTGGGGTAACATATGGAGTTTGGTATGTTCTCTCGGCAAAGGGTGTATGTCTTGGCGACTATTGAAGAGTCTTTGGAGTAGCTTAGAGATCTTGGAGAAACCTCTTGGCGATATCGGTATGTCTTGCCGACTATCCTTTGAAGCTCGATATGACTTGTGACTTTATTATAGCCTTTGGTGACTCACTATGATCTCCTAGCAAATGCGATAGGTCTGGGCAACTACTTGGTGTTTTGGCATAACACTGAAAGCTTGATAAAACATCTTGATGACTACAGTGACTCTTGGCGATATCGATATGAAGTCTAAGTGGCATCAGCGAGACACTGTTAGTCTCACTGAGATGCCAACTTAGTTTCTTTCTTCTGACTGAGTGATGACTATCTATGTGGCTGGTATTCGGCCAATCAGAGGAGCCGAATTGGAACCGTTGGGAGTATGTTCATTGTGATGGTTCTGTGAGGGAGCTTGACAGACAGAGATCGACATGGATATACTTGGTGATTGCAGATTGTGATCGGTTGGTTCAATCAATAGTGAAGTGTGAAGAGTTCAAACGGTATCAGTGTATGAATTCGATTATGTGAAGATTGTAAATAGTAAAGGTTCCTGTCCAATATTGTTAATGGTGAATACTGCTATAAACAGACACCAGAAAGATAAGTCTGTCAGTTGTATGTAATATCAATTACTGTAATACAAAGTGATTTCTCTTGGTGTGGTGGGTTTTTCTCCCGTAAGGGTTTTCCCATGTATATTTGGTGTTCTTGTGTGATTGTCAAAACTTTGTTTCTGTAATCTGTTTCATAGTGCATCTTAACTTGACTGTAATTGTAAATTTTAAAGTGTATTTTCATTCTTTCCTGAGGTATTGACGTTAGGAGAATTGTTTTCAGCATCTAATTTTCCTTACATTGTTAGCCCTATTGGACAGTGAGTCCTTTTCTTGGTAGTAGACCTTGTTTCTCAAGCAATGATCCTCTTGTAATTGGTTTTGATATTCTCTATAGTGTGAGTTAATCCTCACCATGGTTTTTCCCTTATTTGGTTTTCCATGTAAATCTGGTTTTATTGTGTTTATGTGATAATTTTTTAGTTTCTTCACTAGTATTTATGTTTAATTTGTTAAGTAGTGTTAAGGATTAGTTATGATGAATGAATTAAGGTTTAAATCAATGACAACTAATTCACCCCCCTCTCAGTTTTCTTGTTCAACAGTTCATCATCACTTCCTGCTTCTTTCCCTTTTTCCTCCTAATCTTCATGGTCCTCATGCTTTTCCCACTTCAATGAACCTTCTTTTTCATGCTTCTTTTTTTCTTGCCTCTCCTAATAGAGTACTTCCACCATAGCCTTCATGTCAGGAAAGGCTCATTGAAAACCTCTCTCGTCGATCTCAGAGTATTTATGTTTAACTTTCATCTCTTCCATATTTGGTGGTGGAAAAGTTCTCTGTTTACCGATATTAGGATCAGTCACCGCAAGTGTGCCTTCACCTCACCGACTTCTAGATAAAGTTAACCTTTGGAATATCCACTTATGTAAACACTTGTCAAACAAGACTCTAATACCAACTTGATTAAAAAAGATCTATGGCAATAGTTACCTAAGTGAATGCTAAATTAGGTAAATGGAAATTGTCTTAAACTTAAATAAAATCCTTTTAAAAGATATTTTATAAACTAGAAATATGAATAAAAACACATAAATAAAGAAGAAAAATTACCTCAAATTGATAATAGAGTTCACCCAAAAATTGGGCTGCATCTTCGAACCACTCTCCAATGAATTGTCGATCCTTTTTAATGCTCAAATGCTTAAATACATCAAAAGGAACCTTTCAATTTGAAGCTAAGGCCTTTGCATAGTCTTCTCCACAGTAAAGAAGTATTCAAGTATTTTCCCCCTCTTGATTACATGAATTAAGCTACAAAAGCCTTTAAAAAACCCTGGCTATGAGAAAATACAAGTTCAAATAAAATTTTGCACACCATAATAGCATCTTTCAGGCTCTCCTTGAATGGTAAACAATTTTTCAATATATAGAGGAGGGCTTGAGTTCAAACCCGAGCCCCTCTTTTTCGGCCTTGACGATTTAACTCATAAAAAAAGTGATTTTATATTGAGGAAATTGTGTGGCATAGTAACTGTATATGTCTAAAAATGGTCATGATTAAGCTTGTTAATTAATTAAATATGATTTATTTAATTAATTCCTCTAAATGTCATCTACATATAAATAAATTTAATTATTTATTTATATCGTTCATCTTCTAAATTCTTCTACCTTTAATTAAATTAATTACTAACATTTCCATCTTTTCGCTTAATTAAATTAAATAAATTTTTATAATTTATATATATTTAATTATCATCTTATTCTAGAGTTTAAATATTTTAAATATTTAAATAATAGAATATCTTCTTCATCTCATCTTTTACCTTTCGCTTGATTAAATTAAATAAATTTTTATAATTTATTTACATTTAATTATCATTTTATCCTAAAATTCAAATATTTTGAATATTTGAATAATGGAATATTCTTCGTCCCCAATTAAATATTAAATATTTTAATATTTTTCACCTCACCCTATTTTTATTTTAAAAACATAATTAAATAATTTATTTAATTATGTGGGTTTCCGTTTTTCATCTCCACTTCCCAAATTTTCTAACTCATGCTAACTCGCCCTTCCAAATTTGCATCTCATCCTTCGAAATGGAAGTTTCCCTTCGAAACTCAATGACGAAATTCGAAGAAATGGGAAACCTTCCATTCTCCTCTTCTACTTTCAAAAATCTCCCGCCGTCCGTTTGAAACAAGCTTGATCCGGACCGTCGATCGATTCAGCCAATCAAACTCGTTCGAAAACTCTATAAAAGCCCGTGCAAATCCAAGCCTTGGTTAATCATTTTCATACAATATGCATAATCGTTCACGTTCGCACACTTCGTATACTCATTCATATAACCATATTTTCACCAGCATTTGCATACAATAGTAGTTTTAATATCACAACAATATCTTTCGTTTTAGCATAGCTTTCTTGCATTTTGCATATTATGCATTCTTATTTTTATCTCGTTCTTCATGCTGTGATTTTGTTGAGCTCTACCTGCTGATCTGAGAGCCATTCGAAGCAACAAAACGATGAAGTTAGAGGAGGATAAGACGGTTTCGAGAAGCTGCAATTATGGTTTGCTTTATTTCGTTTTTCTTTTACAACTTTTTCGATTTAATGTCTTATTAACATGTGTTGGATTTTTATTTAATTAATGCAATATTTTATACACCACATTAAAATGGCGCCCACCGTGGGGCTCGAACCCACAAATTTAACATTTTTTGTAAGTTCGTTTTTGACAGTTTCGGCTTTCTGGAATCGGTTCTTCAAAAAATTCTGACGTTTAAGCGCATTCAAAAATTCCTGACGCGCATACAAAAAATTTTAACTTTTGATTTTGCAGAATTTTGACGTGCATCCCATGACTGTTACGGTGCATCCCATGACTGTTATGGCGCATCCGTGGTTGTTAAAGCGCATACAGTGACTGTTAAGGCACATATAATTTTCTTCCATATGCACAGTAATTATTTTGACATTTTCTTACGGCGCATCCAGTCTCTGTTTAGGTGCTTATAGTATTTATTCCGGTGCATCTAGCTTCTATTCGGGCGCATCCAGTTTCTGTTTCGGCGCATACAGTCTCTGTTCTGGCGCATATATGTTTCGGCGCATACAGCCTCTGTTTAGGCGCATATAGATTGTAACAAAATTTACAGAATTCTGAGTCTGACACATTCCGCAGACAGAATTCTGTTTCCTTTCTAAAGTTTTAAAATGAAGCAATCCTAGGGTAGCCACATCGGGATAAAATGAAGCAATCTAGGATAGTCACCAAACGATGAATCTTGCAGTTAAAATTAAACAATTTGTTTTTTTGGTGAAGCAATATCTTCACTTAGAATAGCTCATTGTTATTTGGATTTTAAAAAGAACATTTGCTTGCTGTGATTGTGGCAATAGGTCTATGCTCTCCCCTTAACTAGGTGATCAAAATACCAGACTTGCCTTTTAATTTCATGCAATTTTATTGTTACATCCTTTAGAGATTCTGCCGTAGTGGGAAAAAGTACTCACCCTACGGGAACGACTCAAGTGGGTTCAAGCCAAAGCCAGGCTATTCCGCCCCACTATAAAATTTAAAGCAGATATGGGGAAACCCTCTTTTTCTGGTAGTGTGCAAGATAACCATCCCCAAAGCCTTTGTTCTAAAGGTTGGGAGGTCTCCTGAGGGAGTTTATTATTGCTGCACCGAACGGAAATCCTTACTACGAACCTAGTTTAGTAGCCAGCCGAGTCAGTTGCCAAACATTCTAATAATCACAGTGCAAGGGGAGGGAAGAATCTGCCCCCAAGACACTCACCATATAACTACCAAGGACTGTTTGCTCAGGGGATCCAGTATCCACTTCCATAACTCTAAGTACGCGCCTGCAAAAGACAAAAACACGGGCGCCCCTTCGGGGGTGACACGGCTGTGTGAGTCGACGCAGTTCTAAGATGTGGGCTGTTGATTACTAGAATGACCTACTTGAGCACTTAAGAGTGAGTCTGTCTGAACTTTCTTTCATGTGAAAAACTTGTGAAAACATTTGATGAAAAACATTTCTTGATCAAACACTTCATGTTAGTATAGGGCTTTAAGAACAACTGTTTTCAAAAAGTGTTTTGTTGTGTCTTCCATTACATTAATTCAGATAAAGAGATTATCCAAAAGAAACATGAAGAACAACAACTGAAAGCCACTTAGGAGTTTTGTCATATCATTGCTTCAAAAACATTCCCAATACCTTTTTCCATGCTTAGGGATTGGAAGTCAACAAAGTTTCCCAAGAAATCAGTTTTCAAGAGAATCAAAAAACCTAAGAAACCGTTAGGATATAAGAAAACATTGCAAAAGAGAAAATTCTTGTACAAAAGTCGACAAGTCCTGCTTCACTATCGAGGATTTCTTCATAGATATCAGGATTTTGTTAGAGGATTCACTGATGAATATGCTGTAGATCCCTTAGATTCTTGAGCTTATTATCAAAGAAGAGCTCTATCACAACGACATAATCATAACCAACCTCTTGAATTTGACAACATACCACAACCTTCCATAGAATATCCTTCACACCCAAGCCATATTCTTCAAAGATCTTGAGAGAATCTCCTTGAAAACAAAGATCAAAATCCTTTAAAGTGCACCTTTCAAAAACAGGCTTTCTAATTTTTGGCTCAACTTCCCCCAACAGGATTCTGAAATCCTTTATCATCTTGGAAGCCGCAACCAATAAGTTAGGAGCATCCTTGATCATATCATAAGATTACATATCTTATCGGATCAAGACATCATCACCATTGCACTTGTCAAAACTAGGATCTAAGTTTAGAAGAATCTTTCCAAAAACATATGCCTATCTCCACAAGGTCTCAACACAATAAACTGAAGGATACAATCTAGAAAGAAAGTCATATTCAAAACACTCAAGAGGAAGGAGAAAGCAGTAATCCTATTTTTAGCATAAATCAAAATCCACTCTTCAACAACAACATGGACAATAGAGAAGAAAATCCTTTTCATAATTACAGAGATAAAAATCAAGTGGATAGTGATGAAGAACAAGAAGAGGAACGTCTCAGAGAGGCTGAACAAGATCCAAAATTCCATAAAGCCATTGAAAAGATCTTGTAGCGAGACAAGGAAAAATATTTTCGCTATCTAGCCGAACAAGGGGCTAAATTACCTCACGACTTTGACACAGAAAATTTGAAAAACAAACCTGAAGAAACACCCCTTTCAGATCTTAGTGCCTTGACCCAACAACACTTCAAGGACAAGTTAGAGAATTACAAGGGGGAACAACCACAAAGAAATACACTCTGGAGGACATCTGTCCTTATCCTTTCGATAGAAGTTTAAACATGATTCCTTTTCCCAAGCATTGTGAAATGCCAAAGTTTGATCGCTATAATGGGAAAACGGATCCAATTGATCACGTCAGAGACTTCAAAAACCTGACATTGGAATTTGCTCACGAAGATACTTACTTGATGTGATTGTTTCCTAGGAGTCTCGGAGTACACTCTATGGAATGGTTATCCAAGATCACACCTCCCGTCAAAACCTTTGAAGAATTGATCAACCTATTCATATCACAGTATACTTACAACATACAACATCAGATCACCATGATAGACCTTTGTAAAGTTGCACAAAAACCTGGTGAACCTTTCATTACGTTTCTTCAGAGATGGAGAAGAATGTTTTCCAGATACCCACATCCTGTCCCTGAGAAAGAAAAGATGGTTACTTTCATCAACAGTTTAAATTCAGAAATGAGCTATCACTTGAACTTACATTGTCCCTCTTCTTTTGAGAAAATGATCGAAGATTCCTTAACCATTGAAAATGCTTTGGTCAAAAGAGGCATAATAAAACATGATAAAGAAAATCCTAGCTCATCTAACCATCACAATAATCAGGACAAATCCAAATTCTGGACTCGCAACAAAAATATGGTAAATGATGGTGTTGTTGACGCGAATCATGCTTCAACCAAACCATTCGTCCTCAGTACTCTAAACACTCGCAACAACAATGTCAACTCAATTGAAAATCATGGGAATAATCCTCCTCTACCGAGGAATAATACAAATCAAAACTCTACTCCCCATCAAGGGATTTCCAACAACCAGGGTTACCGAGGAAACAATAACAATCACAATTCTTTAGGGAACACCTCAAATTCAAATCCGCAAAGATTTTCATTCTTCTCAAATAGAAGAACTTTCACTCCATTGGGTCAATCTGTAGAATCCGCGTTCAAAGAGTTGATGGCCAAAAATGTCATTACTTTACCGCCTAGTGTAAAGCCTCCATCATGGAATGAGGCACACTATTGTGATTATCATCAGTGTAAGGGTCATCGTACAAACAACTACCAAGCCTTGAAGAATGCTATTCAAGACTTGATTGACAATGATATCATCACAATAGAAGGAAATCAACAAACCAATGCAGACCACCAAGCATTTCGTAATCCTTTACCTAATTATCAAAAAGGTGAGTCTTCTGACAAAAAAGTGAATCACATCAATGATGATCATATAATCAACCATCTCTACGCAGACGATGAGTGGGTAAATGTCATTAAAGTCAACGAGAAGGTGGAATATAGGGAAGTCAACGCAACAACAAGAGCACAAGCTAAAGTTGTCTTGAAAGGTGCTTCTTCAAAATCCATTGAATCCCCACCTCAACATCAATATGATTTGGTCAATCAACTTCGAAAAACCCCCGCTCAAATTTCAATTTTGGAACTATTAAGGATTTCTCCAGCCCATAAAGAAGTTCTCAAAAAATCCCTCAGTGAAACCAATGTATCAACTGAATTGAATGTGAATCAATTTCAAGCCATGGTAGGGAATTTGTCCTCACCCACTTGCCTTTCATTCTCTGATAAAGATGACATTTCCATAACTCATCCCCATAAGTCCTCTTTGTACTTAGAAGTCATGATTCATAAGTTTCGCATTAGACGAGTTCTAATAGATGGAGGTGCTGGTTTGAACATTTGTACCTTGAAGTTGGTCAAAGCCTTAGGATTTTCTGAGGACTCCATTGATTTCAGAAGGAAGATTACCATAAAAGCCTATGATGATGAAGAAAGAACATCTAAAGGTCTAATCATGCTGCCGATCAGAGTGGGCCCTGTTATAAAGAATACTTTTTGTCAAGTATTGGACCGTGATCTGGCATATAACATCTTGTTGGGCCGTCCTTGGATCCATGAAATGCAAGCCGTCCCATCAACTTATCATCAATGTCTCAAGTTTCCTTATGATGGGCAAGAAATCACGATACCTGCTGATAATTCCAACATTCAGACTTGTGCCAACATAAAAGCCAGTCAAGATACTTTGGTCCCTAACAATCGAGAAGCTCATGCTAGTACTTCTCTAAAAATTGACACACAAATTAGTCAATTGACTAATAGTTTTGACAAAAAGCTGAAATTCAAGGATCATGGAGTTGGAGAATACTCTCTTTTCCTTGCCAATTTACCTACGTCACCTCGATCACATGGACAGCCATCTATCAGGGAACACCAAGTATCAGCAGCTTCAACATCAAAGCAAATGCCAATAGAGCCAATTACAAAATTTAATGGACAATTCATCAAAGAAAAATTCCACATGGAAAACCCTGAGGATACCGAAATTCTAAATTGGCTCTATAAAGATGAAGATGAATCAATTTCTAACGTCAAATTACCCACAGAAAAATATGGGAAAGGATATCTAATCATGCAGAAGATGGGCTATGATGAAGGACCTATCGGAAAAAGGAAGGAAGGAGTAGTTGAACCCATTCACCCCCACGGACTTGCTGCAAAAGAGAAAACAGGATTGGGTTATGATACTCACTCTAGAGAAGGAAAATCCAGACATGGCAATGTCTTCACATTGCAAGAAAGCTCAGATTCCAGAGAA
Organism: Sequoia sempervirens; assembly: GCA_007258455.2. Taxonomy (NCBI): domain Eukaryota; kingdom Viridiplantae; phylum Streptophyta; class Pinopsida; order Cupressales; family Cupressaceae; genus Sequoia; species Sequoia sempervirens. Next base: position 234,258,262 of record VDFB02075321.1, on the reverse strand, counting down.
GCATGCTTGACAACAGTTCAGAATTTCCTAGATAACAATTCTGACACAGACTCTGCTGAATATGAATGGGATACTATTTACAATGATGAGTTCTGGAGGGACAAAGAAGTGGATGTAATACACCAATATGCCCCAACTCTAATTGAAGGACAAGGTTCAGGGTCCCAACCACAAGAATCTGAACCACAAATCGACTATGATTCTAATGATACTGAATCAGATCTAAACGAACAAGACTATCATGAGAACAGTATCATCATTGATCCACCTCATACCTCGGATCCTACAGACCACTCTGTTATGACCTTAACCATAGCCGATCTCACACAACCTGACGATCCTCTACCTTTAGTCTATCCTGACCTCATTGATTGGGATTCTACTGAATCTATTAACATACCCATGTTTCCGAGTGATGAAGCTATCGTAAACTTCCTTTCCGCAGAAGACACAAATGATTGTTCCACCAGCGATTTTTGACATAGAGTTTTTGATCAGGAGAGTGTCAAGTCTCCTAGCTGCAAAAGTAAAAACAAAAAAGAAAGATCTAATGGTGAAAACCAGAATCTGGCAGTATTAGATCAAACAAAAGATAAAATAAAGAGCGTATCTGATGGTGAAAACCTCTTCGAGGCACCAGACGATGGGAATCTTGACACTCTCCCGGAGCACTACCATGAACGATCGCCCATTCTGATTGAGCCTACAAATGCTGTCGATCTTGAAACTTCTGACAAACCCAAAATTTTACAGTTAGCTGCATCAATGACTGAAAAAGAAATACCAGAATTCATGGAATTCCTAAAGGAAAATCAGGTCAATTTTGCGTGGTCTTATGCTGACATGCCTAGTCTTGATCCTGATCTTATCATGCATCACTTGTCCATCAAACCAGGGACCAAGCCGGTGAAACAAAAACTCAGAAAGATGCACTCTCATGTTGCATTATTGGTTAAGGAAGAACTAAGAAAACTCCTTGATGTGGGCTTCATAAGACCAATTGACTATGCATAATGGATTTCTAACATTGTACCTGTATCCAAACCAGATAAAACTGTCAGAATATGCACAGATTTCAGAGATCTCAACAAAGCATGCCCTAAAGATGATTTTCCATTACCAAACATCGACACTATAGTTGATCTAACAGCTGGCCATGCCATGTATTCATTAATGGATGGTTTTTCTGGATATAACCAAATCAAGATTGCACCTGAAGATTAGGAGAAAACAACCTTTACGTGTCCATGGGGAACTTATTGTTGGAACGTCATGCCTTTTGGTCTGAAAAATGCTGGGGCTACCTACCAAAGAGCCATGACTACCATCTTTCATGACATGATGCATGTCTTCATGGAAGATTATGTGGATGGCATATTGGAAAAATCATACACCAGAGAAGGACATCTTGAAGTATTGTCCAAAATATTTGCAAGATTAGAAAAATTCAAAGTTCGCCTCAACCCTAAGAAATGTGTTTTCGGGGTCAAATCTGGAAAACTCTTGGGGTACATTGTTTCAGAAAAAGGAATTGAAGTAGATCCAGCAAAAGTTCAAGCAATTATGGAAATGCCTCCACCAAAGAACATCAGTCAGTTAAGATCACTACAAGGACGACTTCAATCTATACGGAGGTTCATTGCACAATTGGCCGACAAAAGTCTACCATTCACACATCTACTGCATAAAAATGTTCCTTTCAAGTGGGATGACAAATGTGAATTGGATTTCCAGAAAATCAAAGAGTATCTAATGACTCCACCAGTTCTCGTATCACCAAATCCAGACAAACCACTCATCTTATACATTGCTGCAACAAAGACATCTCTGGGGGCACTGCTAGCACAAGAAGACGCTACTGGAAAGGAACGTGCTATTTACTACATCAGTAGAACACTAACAAGTCATGAGCTCAACTACACTTCTATTGAGAAGGCTTGTTTGGCAATAGTTTTTGCTTCACAAAAGTTTCGGCATTACATGTTGATCCATACAATCAATTTGGTTTCGAAGATTGATCCACTCAAGTATTTGTTGAGCAAAGCATCATTGACAGGAAGGTTAGCCAAATGGGTAATGATTCTGAGTGAGTTTGATATCCATTATGTTGATCATAAGGCAATCAAAGGACAAGTTATAGCTGATCAATTAGCAGAGGCACCACTACAAGCAGATCATCCCTTGCACATTGAATTTCCAGATGCAGATGTATTCACTGCAGAATCTAAACAAACGTGGGCCTTATATTTTGATGGTTCTTTCACTCAACATGGATCAGGGGCAGGCATACTTTTTGTCACCCCTCAAAGGCATACCATTCCTCATTCATATAGGTTAATGTTTCCATGCACCAACAACATAGCTGAATATGAAGCATTAATCACTAGACTCAAGATAGCACTGGAATGGAGAATAACAGAATTACAGGTGTTTGGTGACTCACAATTGGTCATTTGTCAGATCAATGATGACTATCAAACTAAAGATGAAAAACTACTACCTTATAAAAAGATGGTGGATGACTTCAAGAAATACTTTGTGGACATTAAATTCACACAAATTCCAAGGCTTGATAATAAAGCAGCCGACGCTATGGCTACAATCGCATCATTGTTACAACCCCCAGAAACTCAAAATCATTATGAATTTATGGTGGAACAATCATTTACACCTGCATATGATACCCCTGAAAGCCAAATCATTTGTCATTTGGTAGGATCTGATTCGCCTTGGTACGGAAAAATTTACACTTACCTCAAAGATGACATTTTACCACCCGATTTATCTCGTAACCAAAAACACAACTTTATCCGCCAATCCGCTCGCTATACCCTCATCGCTGACACCCTTTATCGCCGTGGTCTTGATGGTACTTTACTCTGATGTCTTGAACGCGAAGAATCTGATAAAGCTTTACAAGAAGTTCATGGTGGCATTTGTGGTACTCATTCAAGTGGACTGACCTTATCTAAAAAATTGATTAGAATGGGTTATTACTGGCCTACAATGGAGAGGGAATCATTTAATTTTGTGAAAACATGTTCAAAATGTCAAATTCATGGGAATCTCATTCATGCTCCTACACAAGAATTACAACCATTCACACCAACCTGGCCATTTTCTCAATGGGGGTTAGATCTAGTAGGCAAGATTCATCCTTCTTCATCAAATGGACATAAATTCATCATCACAGCAATAGAGTATTTCACCAAGTGGATTGAGGCAGTCCCTCTTACTAAAGTTACCGACAAACAAATGTCATCATTCATACTCAACTATATCATTTGTCGGTATGGAATTCCCAACTCCATTATCATAGATAATGGACATCCATTCAAAAATCAGGATGTTGATGAACTTTGTGAGAGATTTCGCATACAGCATAGATACTCAACACCTTACTATCCACAAGGGAATGGCCAAGCAGAGGCCTCAAATAAAACAATATTGAAAATCTTGAAGAAGACAGTGAATACTTCAGGGAAGGATTGGCACGTTCAACTCAATCCTGCTCTATGGGCCTACAGAACCAGTGTCTGCACACCAACAGGAGCAATGCCATTTGCCCTTGTCTATGGAGCAGAGGCCATATTGCCCTTAGAAGTGGAGATTCCCTCACTCAGAGTATCATTGAAAGGCCTAACAACAGATGATGAATACCAAGTTTCTTGACTCCAAGAACTAGAACTCCTAGATGAGAAGAGACAAAGAGCAGCTGATCATTTGAAAGCTTATCAACAAATGATGTCTCGTAGCTACAACCACAAGGTAAAGCCATGTACCTTTCAAGTGGGTGATCTTGTTCTGAAAGAGAACCCACGTAATCAGCAAGATAGAGAGAAGAAAGGAAATTTTGAGCCAAATTGGCTAAGTCCTTATGTGGTTATCGCAGTCTATGGTTCAGGAGCCTACAAGTTATCAACGCCAGAAGGGGACCTGTTTGACGAGCCTATCAACAGCATGCATTTGAAAAAGTATTATGTCTAAGACGGTTATCATCATCAGAAAAAGTCCTGAAGAAATACCAAAAAAATCAGAAAAAGTCCTGAAGAAATACCAAAAAAATTAGAAAAAGTCCTGAAGAAATACCAAAAAAATCAGAAAAAGTCCTGAAGAAATACCAAAAAAATCAGAAAAAGTCCTGAAGAAATACCAAAAAAATCAGAAAAAGTGAAGAAATACCAAAAATCAGAAAAAGTCCTAAAGAAATACCAAAAAAAACCGTCATAGGGTGAAAACTTGGCAAACAGGCAGTCTATTGACAAGAAAAATGCAATAAAAACAAATAGTGAAAATTTGGCAAACAGACGCTATTTGGAAGCTCTCCATCTATTAGTTCATGTTCTGCATTTACTGTTCCAACCTTCATTTTCATGCATCTTTTTCATCATCTTAGGGTCATGCCAGCACCATGCTCTCATCATTTGCCTCGAATGATAACATCTTATCATGGCTTGATTATTGTACATATTCATTTCAACAAGTTATGTTGATACCAAGGGCAGATCTGGGAACACCGGGGGCAATCAACTTTCAGATCTTCCCAAAACAGTAAGACAATGACATCAAAACCAATCACGCAAAACAAAGCAACCAAACCAAATCAAAGCATCCAAACATTGATCCATATCACAGTGGCTTTCAATTTGCGTACCTTACCATGACTCATATCTGGATGATCTCTAATCTGACTAATGTTTGGAATCACAGTGTTTCATTTTTGAATAATGGTTGTTTATTTTTCGATATCATTTCTCTGGAGCACACTCAATGATGTACTGAACTAGAGTGGCAAGGAAGGAGGATGATTTTTCTTTGTCTGATGTCTGAAGGTTAATCAATTATCTGTTGCAAATATGTCGCGAGACATGATTCTCCAAAGATTATCATTGATGACAGTTCCAAATTTGCATCAGATGGTGGTTAGTCTTTGTTTGTTTACGCAAGAAATGCTCAGGTCATCTCGGTTCAATTATACCTAGATGCTTGTGTTCACTTGCTATATCAAAAAATCATGAAAGTTGTACTCAGGTCATCATTGGTGCTAATTTCCCCTCTGATGCTTGTACATACTTCCAACATTTTAAAACGCTCTATGATGATTTAAGCAGGCTCACTAAAAGGCTCAACAAAATGATCGGCTTCATTTAGTTGCATTTCATTTTAGGTCATTGTACATAACTGCATATTGGATTTTGCATCGCAAGTTTTCGAAGGGTCAATGGCTGTCATCTTTTGGACTATTTGTGGAGGACAATGCAAACATTTGTATCATTATCATTTACATTATCATCTCATTGTCATATCATTTCATCATCATTGCATTTTCATCATCATTGCATCTCATATCATTTCATATTAATTTCATTTCTTCATTATTGCATCCATTATCATTCCATCATTTCATATTGGTTGCATCATCCATTTCATCAACATTTCTAGATGCATTTCATTTCACATTTGTTGGTATTTCATCCATTTCAAATCATTTTCTTTTCCATATTATTTTTATTATTATTTTATTTCCTCTCATTAGCCACTCATTATCACTTTACTATCATTATCATTTCACAATTTTTGCTTGATACCATTATCATTCTATCAGCTCATTTTTATTATCTTAACGACACATTACCATTATTTCATTCATTTCACTTTGCATTATCTTTATCTTTTGAATCATCGCATTTATCATTATCACTCATGGTAGTTTCATATACGCTTTGTTATCAATATAATCATTTCATTCATTCATTTATCATTCATTCTCATTAGCACTTCATTCATTCATTCCATCCATTCATTATTATTATATTATTTCATTATTATTACTATTTATTGCATCATCATTTATTTCATATTTTACCATTTCATTCATGTCATTACTATCTCATTACACCTCATTTCACTCATTATTCATTATCATTCATTCCATTATCATATCATTTCACTATTATTATCATTCCATTTTATATCATCTTATTTTATCATTTTATCATTATCATTTACCATTTCATCATTTCATCTATCCATTTAACATATCATTTTATCATTATCATTTATCCATTTCATTTCATTTCATCTATCCATTTAACATATCATTTTATCATTATCATTTACCATTTCATTTCATTTCATCTATCCATTTAACATATCATTTTATCATTTAACATTTCATATCATATCATTTACCACTTCCATTTTAGCATTTCATCTATCATATCATATCATAACATTTTATTTCATCACACACCATTTTATAATGCACCAATATTTATTCATCTCAATTTCATCACAGCATTCACATCATCTTTACAGCATATCATATCATCACAGCATATTATAATACCTAAGAACACAACATCTGCATTGAAAAATCCAAAAATAATAAATGCACATCATAGGTAATTTCATCTGCATGACATCATTAGTACACATCATCAAATCAAAATCATAATAAAATATCATAATCAAATCATCCTGCATATCATATTAGTCATCAAATCTCCATAAACACATAGGCATATAGACATCAATGCATATCATATCATCACATCATAAATGCACATCACATCATCATCAAAATAATCATCGTTGGCGCATATGTTCAAAACTCATCAAAAATGATACAAATGTCCAAATGTCCAATGAAACTACAATGTTCAATACATCAAATATAATCAGGAATGACATATACATACTCTGAAAATAATATCATAAAATCTAACTGGTGGATGCTCCTGATGGTGCCGGTCCAGAGGGAGGTGGTCTGCCACTAGTGCCTGCATCTGGGTCCTGCCGTGGCCCTGTCACTCCTATGCTTTGAGTATGTGTCTGTGATTTGCTTCGGGTCCTGCTGTGGGATCGCGGATATGGCTCTCTGTGCTCTGGAGGGCATAGCTCCTCATATCTCACCCTGTAGTACTTAGCCTCCCTGGCCATCTCCATACCCTCTCCTATGGCCTCTCGCAGTGACACACTCTCTATAGTGCCCATCAGTCTCTGAGCCACGCCCTCAGCCTCTACTGCCCGTCGCCTGAATGCATCTCTCTCTGTGATCACCTGAGCTAACTGTGGGTTTAGGGCAGGTGCCTATTCCTGTCTTTGTGCCTGTGCCTGTGCCTGTGCCTGGGCGAGCTGTGCTTGTAGCTGCACAATAAAAGCATGTGCCTACGATAACTAACTTTGCATCTGACCCTGCTGCCCCTACAATGTCTGCACCTGAGCCTGAAGAGTGGCCATCTGTCCCTGCTGCGAGGAGGAGGCCATCCGGATCACTATCCGCCTCCCTATCCCTATCCTCGGTCACTGCATAATCTGCACACCTCTCAGGATATCCAGCCCCGACCTACCCAATGCATGTCCTCCCACCCCGCCATCATCCCCATCATCATCATCATCTGAGCCCTCCTCCTCTCCACTCTCCACCTCCTCTCCTCCCACTGCTCCTTGCTCACCACCGGCCACATCATCCTGTCCACCTGCTACGGGCTGCGGTACTTCCACAATCGATGCTGGCTCATCTGGGCTAGTAAATCGTGGAAACAGATGCGTATGGAAATAAGCAGCATACTCATCAGACATCCCAGCATCCACAATGTCTTGTCTGTCCACCCATGCCTCAAGTGCTAATGCCATAAACTCTGTATAGGCGGCATGGTATATAATACACGGTCCCCATCCGACCTCATCTCTGCTCTGGGCGTAGTGTGCAACCCCCTGTGGCATCCCCTGAGTGAACCCAAACTGCCTCTGCACCCGCAATGCCAGAAATCTCTCTAAAATGAAGGGAGTCCTCCCTATCAGAAACCACATAATATAGACATAGGGCATCTCTATATCATCAGTAGCCCAAGGCTCGCAATCCAAATATGGTCGCCATATGACCGTATCTATGTCGTCCAGAAGTCGTCTCCAATAATCTACCTTGCCCAACTTGGGCTGGGTAAGGAAATCAGAATACATATAGATGTATGGCCTACCTAGTGGCCTCACTCTGGAACATGCCGGCCTCGTCACAGCAAAATGCTCCCACGCCCAGATCTGTAGCACTGTAACCCTGCAAGATAAACTGGAGGGTCCTCTGTAAACTACCTGGTGTAAATCATGATAGAGATGAGCTAACATGCAGCTCCCCCATGCATATCTCCTCGGCTGTAGTATCATCTGCTCTAGAATCCTGCCCCAGCCTACTGACAATCCCTTTGGCCGATGATCCAGACAAAGGAGACCTCCGATGAAAGCACCCAAAACTGCTGGCAAGGCTGGATATCCGTGAAAGTCTGCCCACGGTACCCAATACCCGGCTATCTGTGCATCTCCATACACTCTCCTCAGAGCATCCATACCTCCAATCTCCTTGTGATCGTAATACACAAGGGCTCCGACAACCGGAATACCTAAGATCCTGTATACATCCTCAGGAGTCACTGTCACCTCACCGGTCGGCATGTGAAAGGTGTTGTGCTTCGAGTGCCATCTCTCTGCTAGTGCTGTCAACAATCCTCTGTTGACCCTAATCGGCGACATCGCCAACAAGGGTCTCAAACCGCACGCATCAATCACTGCTCTGTCAGCAGGAGTCAACTCAGGGATCCTATCCCATCCTGCTGAATGCCGCTCTCTAATCTGGAGGTTTTTGAAAACCTCCTATTTTTCATCACAAGGATCATCCATCAGAATCATATCACATATTCAAACAAAATAAAATCAGACCTATATCAGTGAACTATATCAGACCTATATCAGTGAACTATATCAGACTCATATCAATGACTCATATCAATGCATTAAATCAGCAACCCATATCACACAATCAGTCCTATTAATCAAATCAAATCAACTCTATCAAGCTGGATATCATATCACATCTATCCTACTATCAATTACTATTTGTTTTCTATCACAGGAAGCAAATTTATCAGACATCATATCGGTTTCATTTACTCTTTGTTTTCTATCCTAGGAAGCAAGGTTATCAAATCACTCATTCGATTTTCCTATCATTTCTATCCATATCAACATGATGACATGACAATTTACCTATCTATTGACTAAGAAAGTAATACAAAATCATCATTTTCATCGGAACATTCATTTTGACTATTTACTGGATGCGCCATTCTTTTTACGGAATGCACTCAATCCCATATGCGCCGTAGTTTTCACTCTATGCGCTTAAATAGGTGCCCTATGCGCGTTTTCCCGTATGCACCACTTCATTCATCAAATGCGCCACTATTTTTGCTAGATGCGCACTTTCCCATATGCGCGTCTGTTCTCCCTATATGCGCCCTATCCCTAAAATTTTTGAATCTCTCCTATATGCGCGCTAGTTTCTACGGGATGCGCTACACTGTTTTTTTTTACGAAATTTAAAACTATACCCTATGCGCGTTTTTTTCTACAGTATGCGTGCCTGTTTTTTTCGAAAGCGCCTAAATTTTACTGTATGCGCGCAAACGTAAACTTTAAAACTAAATCCGCGAAAAATCATGGAAATTTCAATCCAAACAGAAAAAAATTTGAAAGCATAGGGGGTTAGATCGACTCACCGGTGGTCCGTATGCTGCTAGCCTCTGATATCGACGTGATCTCTTGAATCGATGGCGATGATAAGGAATCTCCATGTCGCAATGTCGCTTTCACAGCTACAGTTTTACCACAGTTGAAAGTGCAAATGACTTGTCTCTCTCAACCTTTTTACCTTTTAAAGGTCAACCAAGGGTAAAATGTGACTTTATTTTCAAAATGGACATTTATTTTTCTGTCGTGAGCTAAACCACTTTCTCTCTCATCCGTGATTTACCTCCCGAGGGGGCATCATCAGCAAAAACATCGAAAGTACATCAGGGGCAAAATCTTATTTTCTTTGAAGCAATGTGTCTTACACATCACTTCAAAGAGGGGCAAAATGTATATGTCTAAAAATGGTCATGATTAAGCTTGTTAATTAATTAAATATGATTTATTTAATTAATTCCTCTAAATGTCATCTACATATAAATAAATTTAATTATTTATTTATATCGTTCATCTTCTAAATTCTTCTACCTTTAATTAAATTAATTACTAACATTTCCATCTTTTCGCTTAATTAAATTAAATAAATTTTTATAATTTATATATATTTAATTATCATCTTATTCTAGAGTTTAAATATTTTAAATATTTAAATAATAGAATATCTTCTTCATCTCATCTTTTACCTTTCGCTTGATTAAATTAAATAAATTTTTATAATTTATTTACATTTAATTATCATTTTATCCTAAAATTCAAATATTTTGAATATTTGAATAATGGAATATTCTTCGTCCCCAATTAAATATTAAATATTTTAATATTTTCCACCTCACCCTATTTTTATTTTAAAAACATAATTAAATAATTTATTTAATTATGTGGGTTTCCGTTTTTCATCTCCACTTCCCAAATTTTCTAACTCATGCTAACTCGCCCTTCCAAATTTGTATCTCATCCTTCGAAATGGAAGTTTCCCTTCAAAAATCAATGACGAAATTCAAAGAAATGGGAAACCTTCCATTCTCCTCTTCTACTTTCAAAAATCTCCCACCGTTCGTTCGAAACAAGCTTGATCCGGACCGTCGATCGATTCAGCCAATCAAACTCGTTCGAAAACTCTATAAAAGCCCATGCAAATCCAAGCCTTGGTTAATCATCCACATACAATATGCATAATCGTTCACGTTCACACACTTCGTATACTCATTCATATAACCATATTTTCACCAGCATTTGCATACAATAGTAGTTTTAATATCACAACAATATCTTTCGTTTTAGCATAGCTTTCTTGCATTTTGCATATTATGCATTCTTATTTTTATCTCGTTCTTCATGCTGTCATTTTGTTGAGCTCTACCTGCTGATCTGAGAGCCATTCGAAGCAACAAAATGGTGAAGTTAGAGGAGGATAAGACGGTTTCGAGAAGCTGCGATTACGGTTTGCTTTATTTCATTTTTCTTTTACAGCTTTTTCGATTTAATGTCTTATTAACATGTGTTGGATTTTTATTTAATTAATGCAATATTTTATACACCACAGTAACAAATGAGTGGTCATTATATTTGGGAGGTCAATGGTTTAAACTATCAACCCTCATTTTTTGCTTAATATAGGCTTAGCTTAAAATTTAAATAGAATGAATCATCCATAGTTACCGCAAATCATGCATGGCACATTGGCATAGAGAGAACATCAAAGTGGAAGGTTGACGGTTCAAACTGCCCAACCCCCCAATATAGCATTGTTAACACTTTAAATAGAAGTGGGTGCATTATTTCTAAAACACAAGAACTCTATGTTGCATATGTCATATTGTGGCACACTTTTTCCTTACTTTGACACAATCAATCGGTGTCACTCGAACACTCGAACACAAGTTGAGGCACAAGAAAAAATTGACGCAACTTGTGTTCTAGAAAGAAAATAGTTCACACAGTAGACACAATCGTTGTTACTAACTTTGGGATAGTAAGCAATGTGGTCTCACTGGTATTACGTGGGAAAAAAATGCCAAACACAACAACATCCTAGTTATTCAAGTAGGTGTGTCCCTCTAGTAGAGCCCAAATGATAAAATATTGTAGGAGCACATAGATACATATGCTCCACTCTCAAAGGCAGGTAGCTGGGTCTCTAGTGGCACAAGGGCTCACCTTACTCCTCTTGAAGGATTTTACACCCCAAAAGAATTCTACCTCATCCTAGGATGATACATGTTGGGTAACTTTGTGCATGGTCCTATACATTGCACCCCACTAGTGGCAATAGTTGTAAGGTCTTAAGGCTTCCAAGTAATAAGGTTTGTATTTGAATTAGTGAATAGTGAGATCATCTATAATGCCTAATATTGGAGGGGTCTCCTAGACTCTCTTCACCTATACATGTTTAACAGACTGAGGGTCATGAGGCTTAGTTTGAATGATGTTAGCTACACCTTGAGGTACAAATTTCTTTATCCCCCATTTTATACCTCACTCAAACACAAGTTGAGGTTGTCCTTGGGGTGATGAAATCCCCAAGCAAGCCTCTGAAAATAAAGAGAAGGAATAGTGTTGTTTTTTTGATCCTCAGGCTTCCTCGAGGCTTAAAAGGAGAGCATATATAGACAAATCATTTAGGAAAAAGAACAAATATGTGGAAGATCAAAGGTATTTTTGATCCCCAGGCTAGCTCTAGGCACAAAGGGAGAGCATACATACCCAAGACTCCACTAGACATGACAAGCAATTTTTTTACCTTAAAGAAATTAAGTGTGAGCTATTCTAGAAAATTGAAAACACACAAAAACCCTATAACAAGATATGTTAGTAGTTTCAAGGTTTTAGTATTCAATCCATGAAAGCCATAGTTGTGCAAGAAAATATCAGTAACCCAAAACATTCCTAGTCAAACTATAGAGAATAATTGCATCAGAACAAAGCACAAATGTGTTGGAGAGAGGATAAAATACACAAAAGCAGAAAAAAACATAAAAATAAGTTATAACTTATAACAAATGTGTCAAAATAGAGCACAAATGTGCCAATCCCTTACATAGATGCATCATAGTATGTTGTAAATGTGTCAATATCGCTAATAATTGCATCAAAGCTCTATGTAATTGAGCCAATACCTTGAAAATTGTGTCAATCTACCTAAAAACACAAAATTTTATAGAAAATGATGATAAAACCCTAATCTAAGAATTAAATATATTGTTCCAAGGCTATAAATCTACAAAATCAAGGTCAATAATGATCTAGCAAGAACACAAAGGTCAAAAATCTATAAATTATCAAAGATCAAAATGAAAACTTTATGTTAAAACCTAGGGGAGTCCTACCCAACAAATGCATTGATCTGCAGAATAAATGTGACAATTTGGAAATGATACACCAAATGAGCTTGAAACTACTAAAAACATAGAAAAATCATGAAAAAAACATCAAATTTAGGGACTTGAGGGTCTCATCGAGTGTGCTAGAATGTATGACCTATAAAAAATGACTGACATCCAATAATTGACAAAAAATTGAAACAAAATCTTAATGAATATCACACCAATGAAGCAATTAAAAGAAGATCAAAAAATGCAATACCTCAAACTTGCAAGACCTTCAAGTGGAGCTCTATTGTTCTCTATTCACCTTGGATAAAAGTGTTATGTTAAGTTGCTCTCAGATTCGTACAAAGCACTTTGATAGCTAGATAATTCTATATTTCTAGACTTATCCAAATGAAGGAGGTAGATAGTTGGTTTTATACATTTGGAGATATCAATCGATAGTTAAGATCAAAGGAAGAACTAAGAAGATCAATGGCTCAAAATTGATGAGAAAATTTGATGAGGATTTGATTGACTCCCTAATTGGAGATCATTGATTACATGGGTCAGTTAAGGGAATTGATTAGGCAGATAAGTGAGATTGAGTGTTAGTAAAACATAATTGATGGATTAGTGAATTGAATTGATTGATCAATGAACTTAGAGTGAGTGGAAGTTGATTGAATTGATTGATCAGAAGATTGATCTAATTGATGAGTAGATTGAGTGTTAGTCTTAATCAACTAGTGAGGTGGAAATGCATGGAAATTAATTATTAATTACATGTGAAAAAATGGATAAATAAATAAAATAAATAATTTTATTTATTTATTTGGAGAATGGATAAATTAAATAATTAAAAAGTATTTAATTTTGACAAGTGGGAAATTAGTTAAATAATTAATAAATTATTTGATTGATAGAAGAATAACTAGTAAGTCAATTATTTGATTAATAGAAGAATAACTAGTTAGTCAATTAAATAATTAAAAAATATTTAATCAATATATAGAAATGAAGGATTGTGAATCAACATACCACTTAACAAAAAATGGGTGAGAGAAGTGCAGGTGGGAATAAGCACATTGTAGAAAATTTGAACTTTGCTAGTGAAACAAAGGACGGGGATGCTAATTCAAAAGATGAGGATGATGATTCTGAGGTCACTGTTCAAGTTTGTGAGTTGCAAAAGCATGAGCTTTGGTTGTTGGGTGTTGGGTTGTTGCGGAGTTTTCCACTGGCTCTCCCTATGACTCTTTGGGAAGGGGATCTCTTCTACTGTTGTTGTCACCTTTGCCTTGGTTTGGTTGTGCAAAATATTACTATTACTACTATGTTTTCTCTTGAGACCTTTCTCGAAGTGGTTCTTGTCACTGCGTTGGTTTGGTGGGTTGTTTCCTTGCTATCCTTTGGTGCAAGCTTTGGTGGTTTCTAGGACAAGGGTTTATTGTCTTGCATGTTTGGTGATGAGGCCTCCCTCATTTTTATTCCCATGATGGTGCTCGGGGATGGTGGTTCTGCCATGGGTTTGGCTCTTCTTGTTTCCAAGATTAGTTGGTTGTTCTCTTTTCTCAGTTTTTGCTAGTTGAGAGAGAGAGTGCACCCTAAGACTGATGTATTCTATTGTGCAAAGGTTTTGTTGGTTTTGTGTGTCATTGGTAGTGTGATGCAGTTTGTTTGCTTCCTTTTGACCTACTTCTTGAAGTTTATTGTGTTTCTGCAGGATCATTTTTTTATCTCTAGTTTCTATTTAAGAGGATTCACTTTTCCCTTGTGGTTGTCGAGTGTGGAGATTGGTGGATCCTATTTTGAGGGAGTCTTTGTTTCCCTTAGTTGGGTCATTTGTTTTGTTCTTAGAGCTTCCCCTCCTATGAAGATAGAGCTACTACCTTGGTTTGTGGTGGTTGGATTTATACCCTTCAGTTGGTTTGTGGTGGATGGATTCTTACCTTTAGCTAATTTATTTTCTCCTTTGTTGGCTGCTATGTTTGATTCTCCTATGGATGTAAAGATTCATTTTGTGGGCTTCATGGGAGGCTTTATTTCCTCTTTTTGGCTCTCTCTTTTGCAACTCCTATTGAGGTGGAGTGTGCTCCTATTTGGGTTGTTTTGTTTCCCTCTTTCTTCAACTTTCCTTTTAGCTTCTCCTATCGAGGTGGAGAAATATCCTATTGAGGTAGTGATTTTTTATGGTGAAGGGGTTGGGAGTGATTACAAAGGGGCTCTCAAAGCCATTCTAGTTTGTTCGTTTTGATGCCTCCCTAGGCACACTTGTTTCACCCAATTGTTGGGTTGGATGTTGATTGGGGTTTGTAAATTTGTTGTTATGGGTGAAGCCTTAGTCTCTCTTGCTCTTGTTGTATATGGTTCTATTATTGTGTTAGTGATGAAACAAAGTTTCTTCTTTTCTCCTATCATAGTGGAGATTAGTTGGTGTAGAGTGTTTGGTCTTTCCCCCTTTGGTTTTTGATTAGTAAAAACAAGTTTTGAAGGGGCCCCAAAACCCTATGCAATAGAGAAAAGCTGCTAAAAAGATAGAAACATTAAGACCCACAACCCACAAAAATCAAAATGCTAAAAAAATATAAAGCCAAAGAACCCATAAGCAATCCAATAGCAAAACATCAACAACAAGGCTGAACAACCAAAAATAACCAAAATACACTACAACATTTTATCAAGAACATTGGTCAAGGCCATATTTACAACAATGACTCCCTCGTGCATCTCGACCACACCCTGAAGATCCTCAAACAAAATGGTGACTCTTTTTCTTATTCTTGCTCCTCGTTCTCAAGAAAGGGCCAGCCTCCAAATTCTTCTCCTCACCGAGACCATTATCCTCAATCTTTTCCTCTAGATTCATGCAATTAAATTTAGAAATGGTCATCTCATGATCACCTAGATCCAAAGACTTACCAATCCACTTTAAAGCTTTATCATTTAAAACTACCAATCCCTTAGCACTAGATTTCAAAGACTAGTTACTAATTCAAACAATAGTTTGCAAATCATCACTAATCTTACTAATTATTTCCTCTATATTCACAAACCTCTCCTCAATAATCCTTTGAATAGCAATTTCCAGGGAGGTTAACCTTTCCTCATGGATTTTACCAATTCTATCAGCATCGATAGCAAATCTATCAAGAATAACATTCATAGTCTTCACCTTACCTTTAACAGACCATTCCTTTTGGCTGCAATTTAGTAATGCCACACAAACATATTTCCAATTTTTAATGTTGGAATTGAGCTCCTTCACTTCAAAGAAGAGCCACTTCACAAGGGAGAGAAAATTACAAGTTTCATCCTTTTCCATTCTACATAATAGGTCCATATCAATCTCCTCCCAATTGATTGGTTGAGCAATAGGAGAATCAACATTCTCAGTAGGTTCCTCCCAAACCCCCTCTTTTCCCTCCAAATCATCCTCAACAAGGGAATCCTCAACTTAAATAACCTCCACTTTCACACAGTGCTTATTAGGAATGTCTACCAAATTAGCCATAATTTCAAGCTACTCTACCTTAACATAACTCTGCTTGACCTACTCAAAATCAACAAGAGATTCAAATTCAACCTGGCTAGGACTATCCACCTTGGAATTCACAATACCCTAATTCTCCTACCCAATATCTACCATTGGCTGCTCGAAACCCTCAATTCCATCACCTAGAACATCTTTAACATCAGGAACAAGGGATTTCTCCACACCTTTTAAATTATCCACAACCTGCTTGACAACACGCTTCCCTTTCTTGGGGCAGCTTTTCTTCCCCTTCACATTCTTTTTCACTGAGGGCACAATGGCTTCCCTCATTTCAGTATCAGTTTTGTAACCCTTGGACCAGGATTTTGAGTCCTCAGATTCATCAACAGACTCACCCTCATCCTCTGAAGGTTCCTCATAAGCAGAGTATCCTTCCTCAGAATCCCCTTCCCATTCATCTACCGACTCACCAGTATCATACCCAATGTTTTTTCCACCCTTTTTTACAAGCAATGGTCATAGGAGTAGCCAGTATCACCTTCATCTTAATGTGATAAAAAATGAGATTCATAAGGCCTTCATGAAGAATAACCTTCCTAGGGTTCTTCCTATGATCGTTGATACTAGTTTTCATTGAAAGGAGGTAAAAAGGAAACAAAATATGAGTGTTATAGCGGAAGTGATTCAATAACATGAAATGATAGCCATAGATAACAAATACTTTCCCTCTAGAGTGAAAATTTGCATAATAGCAAGAGCAATGCCCCTCCAAAGTAGCTTTATGGACTTACAGGCATACCCACCACTTCCAATAAACCTAAGCTTTTGCTTCTCTAAACCTTTAAAGAAATTAGCTAAGCCTGTCTTGGCGGAAACCTAGTCTCTATAAAATTTCCTACCCTTAGAAGGAAGACTTGTAACCTTAGTGATAAAATCCTCATTGATGTTGAAATCCACACCCTGGTAGTTTAAAACCTTTTTGTTCTAACCACTAACAAAAGCCCTCTGTCACCTCTAGGTTAGAACCATGGAGCTTCAATAAATAAGGACAAACATTGCCCTTCTCCAAATGCTCCCAGACAAGTTTATTACCACTAAAGTCTTCACATGATCTCAGCTCCACTTGACAACGAGCACCACCTATAGCGGCATACAACAAACTACACTCAACCTGCTCTTTGGTCTTCTGCACAAAGAGAATTAGGCGAACAAACCACAAGGCAAGGTAAAAAAAACCCACAAAATGTGTGAACCTGACAAACCAAGTACTACCATACCTTAACTCACAGTCCATAAACTCATGATCATCTAAAAAGAAATAATTATAAGAGTATGCATTGAACTCAATGTGCATAAACCAACTGAGGAAGAAATAAAATAGCCTTTCTCCCTTCTTAACCACTTCCTTGGCATGACAACTAGTCATAACTAGAGATGTTCTGAAGATTAAGTGGCAAGGAATCATAAGTATACCAATTAATATGAGCCATCACTCCTAAATTAGCTAACCCATCAGCAAATGAGTTATCCTCCCAAAAAACGTGGGTAATTTTTACCTCATCAAAAGTATTAATCATAGAAATAACATCATTAATCAGATGATCTATGGACCATGATAGCAGATTATTCTTTAGAAGACAATTTATGATGTTAAGGGAATCCCCTTCTAACCAAAGTCTTGAAACCCCTACTTCTCTAGCCAATAAAAGGCCATGATAGGCTACTGCATCTTGCCCCACCCCCTTTGGTTTTGATTCTTGGTTTTAGTCATTTGTTGGCTTTTGCTAGTTCTTTCATGTCTCAAAAGTTTTGTGTTTTTTTATTTGGTTTCTTGTTGATGTCTTTTTGTTTCAGTTGTGTTTTGTTCTTGTTCCATGCTCTGGTCAAAATCATTGTTGGTATGTTATTCTTTCCAAGCTCACTATTGGTAAGTCTCAGTTTCTATTGACTCAGTTTTTGTGAGTCACCTCTCTCTGCCTCTATGACTGTTCTTTAATGGGTGTGAGCACTTCCCACTTTAATCTAATCAAAACACATAGAAATGATGTGAATTAATTAAATAATTCAAAAAATATTTAAATGATGAAAGTGGAGGGAAATTTTTTATGTTTTTTGAATAATTAAATAATTAAAATTTATTTATTTATTAATGATGATGTTAGATTAATTAAATAATAAAATTATTTAATTAATATCAAAAGAATAATTAGTGTAATGCAATGATAAATGATGGGAAACGTTGGTTAAATTTTTAGTGTCTATAATAACATATAATTGAAGTGATTTAAGAATTCATATAACTTGATTTTTTTATTGCTCAATATGCCTTTATAAAAACCATGATATTGTTCAACCACCCAAACTTCCTGACAACCAAATTTTTTTTTAGTTACTAACAATAAACTAACCTATTTATTTTAATTTTTTTGCTCGATAAAATGTGGCAGAGTTTGCAGAGATTAAATATTCACAATTACATCCATTTTATTCTGCAATGGCCAAACTGGACCACTCAAATCTCTTCCTACTATTCCTAATGTCACTATCAAAAACCAAATTTATTCTAGATTAAAAAAATTATTGTTGCCAGCAACAGTAACAAGACTTAAGATTCCACATTTCCCCCTTTCTTGGAGGACCTCAAGGTCATATGATGTTGAGGATTCTATTTTCTCCTCTTTACCTTTGTTCATCTATCATCTTTTGGATAACAATGCTCCACTTATGGACCATCTATGAAGCCTGTTACCATAAAATTCTCCATCAACACAAGAGAGCAAGCTGGAGCAACATCCTTTGATTGAAAACACTCAACATGTGTGCCAACTTTACAATCTGCAGCCATTGAGGAGTCCACCATAGACCCATTATCATGATGAATAGTAGTCAGAGTCGAAGAATAATCACTAAGAGAGGGGAAAGCAAGCCTTAGTGTCCTTTGGAGGTACTTGGAGTTGATTTGAGACTTGAGGGGAGTTGGGAAGAATGACATAATGTTGAGGCCCAACCCCTCCCACCAGGAAGGTTTCACAAAGGAGACAAAATTCCTCATAGCTAGTTGTTTTTAACAATGGGAAGTGTGATGATCCATTAAGAAACATCTCTTGCATCTAAAGGTGATTTTCTCATAGTCCACAAGTTGCGACCACCATCTATTTCCCACCTTCAACATGATCTCAACAGGGAGGTCATTGGATAAATCCATCTCAACACATATTCAAGCACGAGTAGGGTTTTGATAATTGATTGTTTCCTTGAAACTGCAATGATACTTCCCTAAGCCATTCCCAATAGCTCGTAGAAAATCAAGTCCCCAAAATTGTAGAGGAAGATACAATAGTCGTACCCAGAAATAAGTTGTAGTGAAGACATCTATGTGTGGATCAAAGGTGAGGAACCATGGTTTCATTCATAGAAAATCACCTTGGAAGATCCAAGGGTTGTTCTCTAGCACCAGTTTCCTATCCTCCTTAGAGTCAAATTCTAGTATAAAGAACCACTTGGCATAGGGATAAATCCAGATTTCACCCTCCATGAATTATTTCCATTTCTCTGAAACCCATGCTTGTAGATCACATAATTTTGGCCATGTTTTTATGAATCTACAAATTAGGGAATAATATTGCAAAAAGACCTTTTGCTTCATGGAAAAATCATCCAAACACACCTTTGGGGTTGTAGGTGATGGGAAAACAAAAAGAGGTGGCTTGGCCCAACACCGACACCGAAGTTGTGAGAGGTCAAGACATGAGTGGAGCCCTTGAAGCTGCCATTCATAGCTTTAAAACCCATGCACAACACATCCCTAAAGTTCATGTTGTTCATTTATGGTTTAGTCGTGGGCAAGTTGAGGCAAGGGTTTGATTGAAACACCATTGGATTCGTATGAGGGGGCAATCTCTAGGAGTCATTGGACAGTACAATCCATAGAGACAACCCAAAGCTAGTCGTAGCCCCTACACCATCAAACCCAATAGAGTAAGAACCAACAATAGATAAATTTTGTGACCCAAGCTCATGTGAATTAGAGGCATTCAAATTATCATACGGAGCAAGGTAGGCCTGCATGGAGTGAGCGAAGGCAGAGCAAGGATTTTTTTTTCAAATTCCAATAAACTAACCTATTTATTTACTAACATTCCAACTTAACATTTATTTATTATTTATTTATCCTAAATATCTATATAATTATGTAATGCTCCAACATTACTCCCCCTTATTACATCAATTCAAACAAAGGATGAAATAATACATGAGTAACACAACAACCCTTCTATAAAAATTGATTGAGCACCTCCAAAAATTATCCTCACTCACCTAGGAAACACTAAAATGACTTCATCAATGGATCTATTGACTTTCAAAATTGTAAAGCCTCTATACAACATGAGAAAACATAAAATATTTCCATCCTCCATGCACAATGAGATAAAAACTCCCCTCTAAGAGTCCACGTCTCTTCTAAGTGTGTCAGTATCATTCCTCTAGTGTTGCACAATGAGAGAACAACTCTCCTCCAAGAGTTAACATATCTTTCAATATAGTGTCAATATCCCTCATTCAATGTTGTGGGAACCAATCTCTCCTCTCCTATACAAAATAACCTCAAGAAATGCAGATACACTATTTTCATCCATTAGAAATAAAATCCAAGCCCCCTCTTGTTCCATAAATGGAAAAAAAGTATGAAATAGTGCTTCTCGTGTAAATTATCATCTTTGAGCAAGAAGCTAGCTCAAGATGATAAAAATCCTCCAACCTCCAATTCCTGTATCCTTTAATGTGATTTACTCAGTCCTTACTAGCCAAATGCATCATTAGAATCTTAAAAAACATGGGTGGGTGTAGTATGGATACTCCAATAAATATTTGATATATGTATGATCATAATTAAAAGAAAGAGGTTAGGTGTTGAATTCAACCGATAATACACCCTTACAATATATCTCTTCAAATATAAAATAATCCCCAACTATAAAAACACCCTTTTAAAAAATGTTTCACAAAAATAAATTTCCCTTAAATGCACACTTTTCACATTAGTAAACCTTTATAAAACTTCTTATATCTCCCAAAGTGTGATAACAATTAAAATAATACTACAAGAATTGAAATTATAACTTGATTTGACTCCCTAGTCAATTAAGGCATTTCAACATTTAACTAAAATTCAATTGCTAACTCATACTACATAGTCATCCACTTCACACTACACTTATGTTTTTAAAAAAATTAAATGAAATGATCCTATTCATACATACCTCCAAATCTCTAATAACTTTTCAGCTATCAGATTCTTTCATCAATTTTATTTTACTACTTTTGCAAACTCTGCACTTCTAATACTTGATTGGATCTTCCACACTAGTGCTTCTTTTCTACATTCCTAGATTTTAAAAAATAGATGTATCTTGTGCTCTCATGAAGATATGCATAGAAACTAAAAAAATTATTAAAAAAATAAAAATCTTCAAACTTCAAACTTCAAACTTCAAATTTCAAATGCATTTATAATGGTGTTCAAAGATGTATTGTCATACCACTATCTTCCACTGCAAACTACTCACTCAATACAAAAAATATCTTAAGATCATTTCTAGGTTTTGTTGTCCTCGTCATTAACTTTCCAAAATATTTTGAATTTTTATATTTCATAACGAAATGAGTAGATACATTTTAGTTTTACTATGATTGCATTAAATTGGTATAATAAATACTCATAAAAAAACATACCAACAAATAGAATGGTACTCAAATAGAACTAAAAACAACATGATGTTGTCTCTCTTCAACCAACAAGTACAATGCACAACCCATTTTCAATGGTGCTCTGTTACCATATTAAAATAATAGAAAAATACACTAATTTGTCATCAAACCATTATTGCATAATAATATACCAACACATAAAATATTATATAATTGAATTGATTTGGGTATTCATACAACTTAATTTTTCCATTGCTTAATATGGCTTTATAAAATCCATAATAATATTGTTCAACCACCGAAACTTCTTGAAAACTAAATTTTGTTTTATTTACTAGCAATAAACTAACCTATTTGTTTACTAACATTCTAACTTAACATTTATTTATTATTTATTTAACCTAAATATCTATCTAATAATTTAGTATTCCTACATGTTTTATGTCATATTGGCTCATTTTTTGAGGTTTTTTTTATGGTTTGGTCTAATTTTTTGAGCACTTCATAATGATGCAAAAAAATAAAAATAAAAATAAATGTCTGCATTTTCTACAAATCATTGATTCTCATAATTATTTTTAAGTTGTTATCATTTTAAGAACTTTCAAGGCTTTGTTTAGACTCATACATTATCATATTTTATTGTAGTTTTTTTTTAAATGTGTAATTTTTCATGAATACGCATTGGTATAGTATGATCTATCTAATTTTGTGTCAAAATTTTACTCTCAATTTTTTGGTAAAAAATTTGACATCTATAATATACTTAGATCAAGATCAATTTTCTAATTTAAGCAAGTGACAGTTGTAATTGTATTAAGTATAAAGTTTCTAGATCTATTTTTTGGGGGATTTCATGTGTAATTTTAGGGAGGCTATTTTGTGTTTATGTACTTAATTGGTTAAGTTTATTTATTATATATTATGAATAAATTTCAGGAGTTAATCATGGGTATCAGAAGGCATCCTATTGTAATCAAATTAGATTTATAGAACTATAAGTCCTACCGAGATGGAATCTTAATGCATTTCAAATTATTCATGTCATGACCTATATTTATGGAGTATTTGTTGAACCCACATCTTATTGAAATAATTTTGTATGGGGAGGGATATATTGAATATATTCTAGGATTAGTTGGTTTTTATGTTAATATTGATACCCATATGACCACCACTCATATTGAGTGCCCTCTTGACCTTTGGACTAGAATATGGGAGATGTTCGGAGACTCAAATGAGTCTCCATACCAAAATATTCTATTGTATATTTCCTTGTACCTCTTGATATTTTTTCATATGATAAAAATAATTGTAGTCCTTGAAATATTGGAAGATATTTAATGTCATGATGACAAATATTTCTCTTGATACTCCCTCTCCTCTTTAGAGACTTCCATGATTCCTATCATATATTCAAAATTCAATTTATTTCTCTATCAATTAGCAACCCAAGGCTAAGAACTCTTGAAATAAAGCATTGGTAAATACATCTAGTGCTCATACATGTTGATGTGTTTCCCAATCATGGCCAACTTAGATAAAATTTACAAAAAACCTTATCTCTCTTGAAAGGAAATTATATTTTAAAACAAAATATAGTTATCCTAAGGTTTATTGTCAAGTATTGTCTTACAATATAACTTTAAGGTTTGTTGTATACTATTTTACTAAGGGGATTTATGGTTCTAGAATTTAATAATATCTCCATTTTATAAATAACATATAGAATTGGCAAAATCATTTCCTCAATGACAAAATTTGAGTGAAATTTAAAGTAATTCATAAATATTATCAACACTATGATCAACTTCTCATATGTGAATAAAGAAATGAAAAAGGAAAAGGAAGAGAAAGAGGTTAGGAATCTACTTTTAGAAAAATTATACAAATATAATTAAAAATTATAGCTAAATGACCATTTTATACTTAATTAAAATTACTCACAATTACATATAGAAGGTGCAAAACTTTAAAAAAAAATTAACTCATGAAAGAGATCATCACATACCCAAAAAAATGGCTTAATGTCATTGATTCTCATAAAATTGAAAAATATTGATAGATCTCTTGAGATATTCAACATATATGACCAAAGGGCATTACAATTATAACTCCACAAGTATAATTAAAAAAATTATTGGCCTAAATGAATGGAAAACATAAAGGAAGCAAAATAATGACAATTCTTCATTATTTTCCCCATAATTATTAACAATTTCCAATTCCTAAAATGGAGGATTAATGGCCCTTTTATAGATACAATGTTCAAAAGTCCATTACAAATCAATGGTTGAGATTACATCTCCAGTATAGACGGTTCAAATTCAAAAGACTCAAGCATATTCAAAGAGCATCAACATATTTAGTTGATAGTTGGCAAAAGATCCGCTTGAACATACATACTTTGTAAATACGAAGTGGGTACAAAGATTTCATAAATACCCTCCAAGGAGAAGCTAGAAGAAAATATTTTGCAAATACCAAATGGTGACAAAAAATATGCATGAAGAATATGTGGGCCAAAACTCCATAACAAAACTAAAATATTCATTTTGAAGTTTCATTTTCCTCCCACTATCTATTTCAATAGTAATTTCACCATTCATCATGGCTAGTCAAGGTCAACTCAAATAAAATTTACAAAAAATCTTATCTCTCTTCAAATGAAACTATATTCTAGAATGAAATATAGTTATCCCAAGGTTTGATTGTCAAGTCTTGAATTACAATATAACTCATTGGTTTATTGTATATTATTGTTAGTGTGAATGGGGTTATTTCCTAACTAGTTATTAGTGAGGACCTATTCACATCATTATAAATTTACTTAGGAGTTAAGTTTCCTAGGTGTCATTTCTAGAAACTAGTATTAATGGGGCCATGTCTCATTAATTAGCATGTAGTTATCTAGGATTTTAATATTTCACTCATGAATTTAAAATTATGCATTAGGCATTTAATGTTTGCATCCAAGGTTGTTATCCTACCTCCTCTCACCCTTCCTATATAAACAAGGTGCTTATAGATTTGTAAATCATTCTAGATCAATTCATCATAGATCATCATTTGATCAAACTATCTTCTTGCTCATGTTGCAACACTTTCTTGTTTATGTGGATGGTTTCTTTCTTGGTTGATCCATTGAAGATTGCAACTTCATTTGGGTTAATATTCATTCATATTTCCAACATGGTATTAGAGCATAGGCCATGCAAAGTCCATCTCAAATTATAAAGTTGAGTTGAGGATATTTTCATTGCAGGTTGGAGAGTTTGTATTTTGAGCTAGTTGTCATCATTTGGGAGGTAGCTGATTTCTAGAGTATATTGGGTCAAATCCAACCCTTCTATTGCGTATGAAAGGCCCAAAACCCCCCATTTTCATTAAAAATACTTCATATTTTGAAGTAAATTTATTTTTGGCAATTTTTCAAAAATTTCGGGTGACTCTTAAATTTGATGCTAAATGACTATCATAGAAGTCCCCTCATGTCTTAGTTAGGTAGTTTTCTTAAAATCATCATAACTTTTGACTCTGGTATCAAATTTTCAAAAATAAGATATTGTCGGAAAGCTGGTTCTAATAAATTTCTAGTGGTATAAGTATTATTATCATATTTTACTCTTGGAATATTTTATTGCAGCTTGAAGTGAAGATTCCATTTTGGACTCCTGAGCTTGTATCTTTTGACCAATTTGTCAAATTTTGGAGATTCCAACGACATTACAAAGGTGATTTAGAGCTCTGTGATTTTTTCCATCTACTTTATTAGATTCAACCCCAGGTACATTCTATTGAGTTCTTACAATTTGAGGCATTTTCTTGATAACTTGGACATACTGCAATTTGGAGAAGGTTTATTTGTATTGGAAGGCTTCATTTTTAGTTATGCATCATATTTGAGAGTTTCTATTTTTTTTAAAGGTCAATGTATTTGTAATCTTGGAGATCAACCATATTTCATTATGGGGTTTTCATTTCATCCTTCTCTAATTATGTTGGAAAGGGGAAACTCTAAACAATGGAGAGATTGCATCATAATTATCTCCAATCACTTCAATTATTGCCACATTTGTATGGTTTTGTTCCCTCTCCAGATAAAGGTATCCAAAAAAAGTTCTTGGAATTGTAAAAGGGATCATGTATTAGGAGTTATTTCAATGCATATTGATGATGCCACTTTGAATGCTATTGATCATTTTGAGTGTCCTCATACTCTTTGGACTAAATTTTGGGAGATACATGGAGATTGTGATACTCATCCATTCCTAGATGATCCTGTTTCAGATTGTCTTGTGCCTCTTCATTTTTTAGATAGGATACCATGTGATCATGCTACTATATAGGATTTTGAATGTTTGGAGTACATTGAATCTTCAGATGAGGATGATGAGGTTTCTTTAGATCCTCCTTCTCCATCAGAGACAAATTTTGTACCTCCACCTTCAGTGATTCCTTGTGTAGATTCATTGATTGAGGCTTCCATCATTCCTATTCAACAAGACCATTCATCTTATGTTTTTGATTCATTGATAAATTCTAGTGATTCATTACAACAAGTATCTCATTGTCTTCCTAATTGGGATTCCTATCTATCGAACATTGCATCCTTGTTTGTCAAGTCTCACATTTCAGATTTGGAGGACACATTTGAGGGGTTATCTCTCATATTTTATGAAAACCATTGCACAATTGTTGTCAAACCATCTTGGTCTTTTGCTATTGTTCAATGTTAGTTTTTGCATAGTCTTGATTTGTCACCTTCTTTGATTGGGCATGTACCTAATTTGATTGCGGCATCTTCATCTTCAGTGGTAAAGGAGACACATGATCAATTTTCAGAGGTATTATCATCATTATCATACATATGGATTCCTCTTCCTACCAATTCCTATCCAAAATGGGAAGCATTCTTGTATTTGTACTTAGTTTTTTTTCTTCCAAAAGGGAGATAAGTTGTCAATTTTGGATCATGTTTTATCTTCAAGAACTTACCATTTTTTCAAGTGATTACACATTATGGGGGGGCTATATAGTCTCTCTATTTCCCTCTTATAGGGGGGTTATTGATTATATTGTATTCTTGTGATAGATGTAGCTATTAGGGGGTATTGATGTTGAGACCTCCATACATCACTTCTATTACTTGTACATGATTTGCATTTCATATCCTTTTTGGAGAGGAGTTTTCTTCCCATTGGGTTTTCTCCTTTTCTCTATTTTAGAGGGATTAGTTGCATTGATTAGTTGTACATGGGTAACTAACATGGCCTTGTTGTTGGGACCCATATTTGCATCATTTGTATAATAACTACACTCCCTAAGGTGCATTTATGGGGGGTGTTAATGTGAATGGGGTTATTCCCTAACTAGTTATTAGTGAGGACCTATTCACATCATTATAAGTTTACTTAGGAGTTAAGTTTCCTAGGTGTCATTTCTAGAAACTAGTATTAATGGAGCCATGTCTCATTAATTAGCATGTAGTTATCTAGGAATTTAATATTTCACTCATGCATTTAAAATTATGCATTAGGAATTTAATGTTTGTATCCAAGGTAGTTATTGTACCTCCTCTCACCTTCCCTATATAAACAAGGTGCTTGTACATTTGTAAAACATTCTAGATCAATTCATCATAGATAATCATTTGATCAAACTGTCTTCTTACTCATGTTGCAACACTTTCTTTTTCATGTGGATGGTGTCTTTCTTGATTGATCCATTGAAGACTACAACTTCATTTGGGTTATTGTTCATTCATATTTCCAATAATTATTTTATAAAGAGAATTTATGGTTTTGGAATCTAAGAATAGGATCATTTTGTAAACAATTTATATAAAATTAGTGAAATCATATCCTCAATAACAAAAATCAAGTGAAATTAAAAATAATTCATAAATATTATCAACACTACGATCAATTTCTCATATTTGAATAAAGAAATAAAAAAGGAAAAGGGAGAGAGAGAGAGATTAGGAACCTAATTTCAAAAATATTGTACAAATATACTAAGAAATTATAACTAAACATCATTACCATTCTATAATTAATTATAATTATTCAAAATTACATATAGAACGTGCAAAAATCAAAGGAAAATTTCAACTCATGAAAGAGATCATCTCCTACCCAAAAAATGGCATAATTTTATGGTATTTCATAAAATTGAAAATATTTATAGATCACTTGAGACACTGATCATGCATGATCTAATGGACATTAATTGTAACTCCACAAGTATACTTGAAAACAAAAATTTTGGCCTAAATGAATGGAAAACATCAATGAAGCAGAGCAATGACAATTTTTCATTATTTTCTCCACAATTATCAACAATTTCCAATTCCTAAATTGGAGGATTTGTGGCCCTTTTATAGATGCAAGGTGCCAAAGTCCATTACAAATCAATTATTGAGATTACATCTCCAAGATAGATGATCCAAATTCAAAAGACACAAGAATATTCAAAGAGCATCAACATGTTTAGTTGATATTTGGCAAAAAATATTCTTTAACAAAATACTCTATAAATACTATATGGGTGCAAAGATTCCACAAATACCCTACAAGGAGAAGATGGAAGAAAATATTTTTCAAATACTATATGGTGACAAAAATTACACATGAAGAAAATATGGGCCAAAACTCCACAAAAAAACTAAAATATTCATTTTGAAGCTTCAGTTTCCTCCCACTATTTGTTTCAATTGTTATTTCACCATTCACCCTGGCTTCTCTTCTTTGATAATCTCCAAATGTAATTGTAGATTTATTCATTTCATATCTATCTTTATCTTGCATAAATTTTCATCTACACCTATAAGTTTTATAGTTGGCTAAAATCTTTGCATATCCAACATTTCTCACTCTTGTCTTCCTTTGATATTTTTTCATTAGGTTCAAAGCCTCCAAATTCCTATTGATTACTCCAGAAAAAAAAAATTTATTGTCAAGATTATTATTGAAGATATTTTTGAAATTTTCTTATATTAATTCTTCATCTACAACATCATTCAGATTAAAATATTATCTTTTCAATTTTTCAATGATAGTTAGCTCTTTAAATTTCAAATATAGTGCTAACTCTTTCATCTCTTTCATTTTGTCTACACATTATTTTATTAACTTTGAGCTTCCCACTTCAATTGTCCAATCCATTTCCTAATGTGTGAGATAATTTCATCTGTCAAAATGTTCTCCTTTAAAGGCACTTGGTGATATAAAGATTTTATTGCTAGTAACCTAGGCAACTCTATATTGTTCTTCTCTAGCCTATGTTGGAAATATTTTATTAACTCATTTATTCTATTATCCAAATTAACTACCTCTTCACATGATTCTATAGCACTAGCAATTATATCATCCCCTTGCAACATCAACTTCCTCATCCATCCTTCGGTCATTTTACCAATATTTTTCCATCTTATCTAAAGTTGATGCTGCCTCTTAAGAAATCAAAATAGGGATTGTGTGGATTTATTCAATATATTTTATAGGACCCGTTAACTACCTAATATATCTTTCTAACTCAACAATCATCCTTTTCTATCTACAATCTAGAGGTAGTTGCATCAATACTAGCTCTTAACTTAACAATTTCTTGCTCTCTATTCAAGAGACAAGGTTGATTGTACAAATTTGGTATTCCTCTAGTCTCGTAACATATTCATCCTTTGAAATTTTAGGAGTGGAAAATTATTTTGTCCTTGATCCTAAGGCATCTCTAGTAATAGAGGTCAAAGGCTATATATTTCCTCCTAGATTTTTTTGTTTCAATCTATTTAATCAACCTTTTTTAAGTAATTAAAACTACCTCTATTTGATATTTCTTTTGCATATTAGATTATATCCATGCAAGTAATAATTTTATATCCTCTAATCCTTGTTGTATCCTCTCTAATGATCCTAACTAGTTAGGGATTTTAGGATCTTCAAATACATTTTTTTGACTTGTACTTGCATGTTCCTCTTGTTGAGATTCTTAATTATTGCTTCTTATCCTAGAGAAAAAAAAATTCCAACCTAATCAAGTTTCTCCATTTCAATTTTTGAAATAACTTCTTTCTTTATCTCATCAATATTTTCAAGTTCTTCTGGCATATTAGCTTCTAGCACATTTTTCTCAATAGGTTCTTCTTGAACATAAATTTTTATTTATTTTTATTTGAACCTCAAGACTTACATCAGGTTCCTTAATAACCTCCTTAACAATGTGTTGAGGTGAATAAATGTCTTGTTTAAGTTATTCAATCAACTATTGTGATTCAAATAGATTCATTTTAGATTTCTCTTGTTTCTCTTGGTCAATAGGAGTTCCTTGAATTAATTCTTCTACAACTAGGGCATCCCTCCCTCTACTATTACTTACCTCCCCTTGGGCTAACTCTTCTACCTCCAATTAGTTTTCAATTCAATATGTGTTGGACATAGATGGAGAAGACATGAATTTTATTTTCTTCACTAGTGAGGAAGTAGGTGTTACCTGTATTAGTTTCTTATCCAAATGTAACATTTGAGAGGTTTGATTTGTGGGTGACTCCTAATCAATTTGAGCAATGATGGATGAAATACCTTGTGTGTATGGGAGATCAATTAGAGTGGTCCCTTGTGGTGTTGCTACAATAGTTGCTTCAAGATCTAGGGGGATTCCTTCAATCATTCCTATTTTTTAATACTAGACCCTTCTCCTAGTTGTATTATTCTTGTTTCTTGAACCCTCCTTTTCTTGATCAGGAAATAATCAAGAATCATCTTTTTCTTTCTCTAATATTTAATTTCTCTTTTTTCTTGTATCCTTATTAGAGGTTAGGACAACTCCTGATGTCCTTAATTCCTTTACATATGTATTCAACCAGTTGGTGATGTTGTCCAAAATATGTTATGTGAGCTATTTTATTGAGGATACTTTCAGCTCAAACCAAATGGGGTCTAGAACTAGCTCATTCAAAAATTTATTCAAATGATTGCTCATGTGCACAACCACCTCACCATCCTTTACCTAGTTAGATATCCTATGTGTACCTAATGTTTTAATTTGATTTATTGTTAACCTACGATAAGTCCTTTTATCCTTATGGTCGTCTACAAAATCTACTCAAAAATCCTCTATACTTGATACATATTTCAAAAAGGAAAAGGTTTGTTTCTCAATTTTCCAAAAAAATCATAGTTTGGCCTCACTTCATTGTAATGTTATAAATTATGCAACTACAACACTATATTAAAATATTTGGCACAACTTATGATATAGATAGCATACATACCCTCAAATGACAATAGGACATTGCACACCTATTATATCCTTGGATTCTAATTGCTTATGTGATTCAATCAATTTCATACTTAATTCCAATAATACCACTCTATACATAGGATATCTAGGGAAAATATATGGGGCATTTGGGAAACCTTCAACTTTGATATAAGTAAAATTTTGTAGTTGGATAAACTAGCTTCCATGCTTATCAACTACATATTGAGCTATAGGAGATAAAATTTTAGATATGTCTCCTTCAATAGTCCTCACTAACCACATAGAAAAGGCATTGTTTACCCTCTTAATGCTTCAATGATAATTTTATTCCTATTAGGGGTAATAGTCATAAACCAAGTTTTGTCTTGGCTTCAACCCTAGGTTTTCTTTTCTTTCCAAGCTAGAAAAATTGGTTCTTGTTGCTAAGGAATAAAACCCATATCAACTCTAATAAAACTTGTGGTTAACCTCAAAGGTGATCATGCAATTTATCTCTAATATTTTTTTCCTAGTGAAGCATGGTTCTTCCTTTTAAGATATTCTAAGCATATAATTGAATCTATGGTACATACATTATATCACTTAGTAGACTCATTACTCTACTTAATAGAGTGAAAATATCCTCAATATCTTGTTATAAATCACTTCTATCTAAGGGTTTTAGCAATTTTGGAGATATATTTCCTAGGGTGCTACATACATTTGGTGTTAATGAACCTTCTACATTGTTCTATATTAGCATTAAACTATTTCTCAACATCCTCTTTCTCAATGCCCAATATTCTAGTAAAGAAAGGAATGTTGAATATATTCTTGATGGAATCTGTGTTTAGATCTACAAAAATCCCTCCCATCTAGAATTACTTTCCACTTCTTATCATCATAATCATTGATGCAATACATTACCAATTCAAGACATTGTAAATATTTGAGAAATATCCCTACCTTATCCAAACCATCAAGCACTATCTTTTTTACTCTAGTTGTTGCATCTTGGATTGTCATCCTTTAATAAAAATCCTCTAGGATAACATAACCTAGATCTATGTATGATATGGTTCCCAAAATTATAGTTATTTGGGATAAAGGAGTGATGACATTGAACTCATACTTCATTCTCTTAGCTCTCATTTTCATTTAACCCTACAATACAAATGCAATCCTTGCACTACTATTTCAATTGCCTAGGGTTTGTAACAAATTATTTCATTTGACATTTTAACCTTCAATTCATACCAGTGTCCATGCTTATTCAATACCATGTTATAGCCCTAGTGTTTTAAATGGTCTTTATTGATTTACTTAGGGTTTTCAAAAAAAAATATAGTTGTGTTCCATAAGGTATTTTCAATTACATGATTTAACTAGGTTTTTTAGTAATTTCAAGGTTTACATTTTATACCCTAATTTATGTTTTCCTAAAATAAACATTTTATTTTCCAAATATTTAAGAATTTTTAAAATAATTATCATAGTAGGAATTTTAAAATTTCCAGGAAAGGAACTTACAATTTGAACTAAAAGGTTTTTGGGTACATACCTTTACGAGAGAATTCAAACCATCAGGTTACATGAGTGTGAAGATGGTACTCTAAATTCAATATCCATTCAATTGATTAACCTTTCAATAATATAAAATAGCTTTCTACAATCTGCTTGAATATTTTTTTCCTCACAACAATACATTCTTCCAAATGCTCATGATTTTTAATATATTTTGATAGAAATTAGATCATAAACTCCTTTTAAACTTAAATAAAATCCATATAAGTTGGCATGTAATCAATGTGCTATGAATTTTGGTGGATAATTAATGTACAAGGTAGGATGGCCATTTGTGGGAATTTTAGTTGTAACTACACCTTCTAATTTTGAGTTTAAAATATCAAGTTCTAATAGACATTCAATTTTGGAAATATTTAGGGTTTTCCATGTGAATTGGTCTTTTAAAAATATTATGAACTTATCTTTATCTAAACGAGGGTCAATTTTCTATAATCTTACCTTGTGCAAAAATTTCATTTTCAACTGGTCATGTGGGAAAACTTAAGTGAATTAAATTTTTATTTTTTTCTAGATTTTGACATTGAATTTAGATGAATAGTCTTGATGTCATTGAATGGAAAATATCTCATATCTTGTAGAGATTAGATCATTTGGACAACTTTGCAACAAAAATACATATTTTTTAGTTCACACTTATCTTCTATTTAGTGAATTTAAGAGATCATCCCTAATTTTATGTTACATAAGCTTGGGATGCAACCCGCACATGCTTGGTGGAAATACTAGCATTGGAACCATAATTCAAATTTCATGAATTATACTCCTAGATTGCTCTATAATGTTCTCAACTTGTTTTTTTCAGCCCTTCCTAAGCTCAATCTATGTTGGGTTCTTTGTTCTTCCCCCACACTTGGATTTAAAAAATTTAGAGAATGTAGTAATATTGGTTGGAACCTAAGATTATTTTTTGTGGTTCTTTTAATATCATTATTTTCCTCTTCACCAATAGCTCATCCATCTTGAGAATTCCTAGTCCACGTGTCCTAATATTCATAAAATTGAGAGTTTTAAGCATTCTTTTTGGATTTTTCCCTAGACCCATTCCATTTGACGATTGATTCATAGTCTTTTTGCTTCCTTCCAATCAAGGGTCTTCCATTGTAGAGTTGATAGTTTTTGGGATATGACCCTTTGATCTACTTACATTGCTAGAATTAAATTTGTTTTAGATAATACTATTTTTCAACACTATGAGTTTTTTTCTAATAGGGATGTTCATTGTAATTTATCACCAACTAAAAAAATGAATGTAGTTTATTTTTTTTATTCCTAAATTCAAGAATAGGTTCAAAAAGGGTCTCTAGAGCTTCAACACTCATACAATTTACTCAACTATATGGGGAACAAATTTGTACCATGACTTGAGTTCTTCTAAATGGCACTAGTCATACTATAATATTAAGATTTGAAATGCAAATAGAAATAAACTATCATGCAAGCTCCTATTTCAAAACAACCAAAATCTCTAGATAGAGCTCACAAAAGAGATCAAAATAAGACAATAACATCAAAAACCAACTTGAAGTGTTACCATAACCTCCATTTTGATTTTATTTTCTCTAATGACTTTGGGATGTGGATGCTCCTTGCTTGAACATTACTAATTTGACAACATACACCTAGCATAAGTGATAATGGATTAGGAATGAATGATAGAATATATGAATTTATAGAATTTTGGAAGGATGAATGGATGGTTAGGATATGATTATGAGATCAAGGCTAGAGAATGATTGAGAGGAAATCCCTAGGATTAAGCAGAATATGGAGGGTGGAGATGAAGGTGGTTAGATTGTGAATGGCTAGGATTAACTTACCAAATTTAGTAAGTAATTGTGAGCATGAGGGAAATAATGAACATGTGCATCTGAGAAGGCTATAACTTTGGGTTGTGTTTGGAGAATAAGGGGAAAAAGTGTTCTTAGGTGCCCAATATTATTGGTGTTGAGGAAATATAGGAATAATTAAATAATATTATTATTTAATTATTTTAGCCAGATGTGTGAGATGGATAATAGGTGGAATGTGTAATTATTTATTCATTTATTGCAAGGAGATGGAAAAGGTGATTAATTAAATAATATGATTATTTAATTAATTTATGGACTTTAGGTAAAGGGGACATGTCCTAGGTGATGATATTGGTCAATTAGGACTAGGTGATGGGGACTAGATTAGGTGACTAGGTGAAGATGATTAGGCCTAGATGATGGAATTGACCAACTACATCTATGTGATGGATGACTAGGGAATATTTTAGGTGTCTAAAATACTACACCTCTTTTGACTATTCATAGATATGTGTATAGTCATTCCAAACATGCACACAAAAATTTAGATCAAAGCAATAGGAAAAATTCATAAAACAAGAATTCTACTCTATACCTAGCTACACCTCCAATAGAGAAAGGTAAGTAATCAAATGATAAAATGCCAAAAAATCTTACCAAATGAACCTTGTCAATCAATTAATGCACTCAAAATTATTGGTTGATTATTATAGATAAATGATATTTTCTCAATCCAACGACCTAACCTTGCCTTGCATGCAATTCCTCTTCTTGAAAATGGCTTGTGAAGGGTGGTTTTATAGATTTTAGATGAGAGTGATGGATGGATGGAATTTCATTTTGTGCAATGGACAAATAGGGTTGATCATTTATAAGGGAAAATGAAATGGTTACAAGTGGCACCTTATGATTGGTGCACATGATTAGGGAAAATATTTGGGAGAGATGGAAGTTAGAGATTTTACTATCTTGATGGAGGGTGAAGAATTAAAAATTTGGATCCTTATGCAAGATTGATTATTTAATTAAAAAAAGTGGTGGATGAATATGCAAATGATTAATTAGTTGATTAAAATTATTATTTTTATTCTAATTATGAGGGAATTTTAGTGTAATTAAATATAAATTATGTATTTATTTATAATTTAGAAGAGAATGTTGGTAGAATTATTGATTTATTCAATTAAGTTTGAAACATTAGAAGAAAACGTTGAATTGGTTATACTAAATAAATAAATAAAGGTAATTTATTCAATTAATATTGAAATAAATCTTAGATAAGTATTCAAGATCTATTTAATAAACATTATAAGGGTAAGTGCAAAATGATGGGGGGGCAAAAAGGGGGCTCAAGTGGCCACTTTTTTTCGGAAATAAGGAAATATTGACCTTGGACATGAAATTGAGGATAGTTACACTCAAAATTTTGAGATACAACAAAAACAAGGATCGAAGTGCTCTGAGTCTACTTTTTAAACTACCAATTTATTTTGAAAATGGTTGAGATTAAGGGGTTCAAAAGAGAGATGTACAAAAATTGGTGTTTTTTTTGTCAGAAAAACATAACATAGCAACTTTTGTACATCCCTAGCACGGTGAACTTTTTTAGTATTTTTAAAATCACTTTGGTGAGAAATTAGCTAACAATATGTAGTTGATGCATGATTTTTCTGACAATTTTTTAATGAATATTTTATTTTTTACTAATTTTCTAAGTGGACACTTCCTAAAAACTAGAATTTTGGTCGTGCTACCCCTACAAATTTTAGAAACTATTTGAATTTTATTTTTAATTTTTTAATTTTTAGAATGGAGTCTAGTTTCTAAAAATGTAATTTATTTGAAATTTCAATGAACAGTTAATTTATAATGAAAAAACACCAAACACTACTTTTTTCCAAAAAAGACACAAACAAAAGAAATTATAGATGAAAGGCTTAACATTGTCAAAAAGTGAAAAAAGTTAAATTGTTGGATAGCTAAGAGAGAATCTAACATTACCCAGGTGTTTGATTTGTTCAACATTGAAACATGTGCAATCCTAATGGTGAGCATGAACCCAATTATGTGAAATATTGTAGAATTTGCAAAAACACATCTCTGGTCATTGGGAAGGCCCTCCAAGCCTTTTAGTTGGTATTCCAAGGAAAATACCAAGCCTAAAGCTTGGGGATTCCCAAAGCAAGATATAATGCACACGCGTTATATCTTAGTTTTGACATGGTTTTCTATGTTTGTGCAAGACATGTCTAGCAAGACATAACATGAGCACAGTACAACACGCTCGTGTTATGTCTTGCTTTATGTTAAATGCTACTCTATTGAATGCATGTTTATATATTTGTATGTTTGTATGTACATGCATGCTTGTATGTCATGTATGTATGTATGCATGCTTGTATGTATGTATGTATGTATGTATGTATGTATGTATGAATGTATTTATGCATGTATGTATGCATGTATGTATGTATGTATCAATGCATGCATATTGTATGTATGGCTATATGTGTGTAAGATTGTATCTACATATGTACATGTATGATTTTATGTATGTCGGATCATATGTAAATATGTATTATGCTTGTATATATGTATGTAAGTATGTATGTATTTATGTATGTCTTTAGAGGGAGGGAAAATTTTAAGAGAGAGAGAGAGGGAGGGAGAGACCTAAGAGAGAGAGAGAGGGAGAGGGAGAGGTGGTGGAAGGGAGAGTCTAAGATAGAGGGAGTGGGAGAGAAGAGGTTGGAGTGAGAGGGACCTAGCTAGGTAGGGTGGGAGGGAGAGGGAGAGAGAGAGGGAGAGAGAGAATTGAGAGAGTTATGTAGGTAGGGTTCCAAAGGGAGAGACTTGAGAGTGTGAGGGGAATGAGAGGGAGAGACTTGAGAGATAGGTAGTGAGAGGGAGTGTGAGAGAGAGGGAGTGGGAGAGAAAGAGTGTGTGAGAGTGAGAGACCTAAGAGAGGGAGAGGGTGTGGGAGGGAGCGACTTGAGAGAGGGAGAGATAGAGGAGGTGGAGTGAGAGGTACTTATCTAGGTAGGGTGGGAGGGATAGATAGAGAGAGGGGGAGATAGAAAGAGAGAGAGAGAGTTACATAGGTAGGGTTCCAGAGGGAGGGACCTAAGAGAGAGAGGGGGTGGGAGGGAGAGACTTGCGAGAGAGGGAGAGAGAGGGAGTGATGGAGAGGCAATGTGAGAGAGATAGAGGGAGAGAGAGAGGGTGGTTGGGATTGATTGAGTGAGAGGTATGTAGAAATAGGGAGAGGGTAGATAGAGATAATTAGAGAGGGTAGGAGAGAGGGAGGGAGAGAGAGGTGAGATGTATAGATAGAGAGAAAGGGATATGGGTTGAGGGATTAGGGTGGAGGACTTATAGGGTTTATGGTTTAGGGTATTAGAGTTTAAGGGTTGAGGGTTGAGGGATTAGGGTTGAGGGATTAGGGTTGAGGGTAGAGGGTATTGGGTTGAGGGTAGAGGGTAGAAGGTTTAAGGGTTTAGGGTTAAGGGGTTTAGGGTTGAGAGTAAAGGGTTTAGGGTATAGGTTTGAGGGTATGTGGTTGAAGGATTAGGTTGAGGATCCAATATAAATGGTAGAGGGTATAGGGGTTGAGGGTTGAGGGATTAAGGGTTGAGGGTTGAGAATTGAGGGTTGAGGTTTTAATGTATAGGGTAGAGGGTTTAAGGGTTGAGGGTTGGGGGTTGAGGGTTTAAGGTTGAGGGTAGAGGATTGAGGATATAGGGTTGATGGATTAGGTTCGAGGGTACAATGTATAGAGTAGAGTCTATAGGGGTTGAGGGATTAGGGTTTAAGGGTCGAGGGTTGAGGGATTAGGGTTGGGGGATTAAGGGTTGAGGGTTTAGGGATTAGATTAGAGAGTTTTCTTGGGTTTAAGGGTTTAAGGGATGAGGGATTAGGGAGGGAGAGGCAGAGGGTAAGGGGTTGAGGTTTAAGGGTTGGGTTTTGAGGGTTTAGGGTTGAGGGATTAGAGAAGAGAGGGAGGGATGGATGGATAGAGAGATGGATGGATAAGTGATATAGAGAGGAGAGAAGAGGAGAGATAGAGATATATGAGGGTTGAGGATCCAATGCATAATGTAGAGGGTTGAGAATTGAGGGTATAGGGTTGATAGCCTATAGGGTTGAGGGATTAGGGTATTGGGTTGAGGGTATAGGGTTCAGGGATTAGGGTTGAGGGTACATATGGTTGAAGGATTAGGGTTGAGGGTCCAATGTATAGGGTAGAGGGTAAAGGGGTTGAGGGTTTAGGGTTTGAGGGTTGAGGATTTAGGGATTAAGGGTTGAGGGTTGAGAATTGAGGGTTGAGGGTTTAATGTATTGGGTAGAGGGTAGAGGGTAAAGGGTTTAAGGGTTTAGGTTTGAGGGTTTAAGATTGAGGGTAGAGGATTGAGGGTACAGGGTTGGGGGATTAGGGTTGAGGGTCATATGTATAGGGTAGAGGATATAGGGGTTGAGGGTTTAGGGTTAGGGTTTATGGTTGAGGGATTAGGGTAGAGAGTTTACTTGGGTTTAAGGGTTTAAGGTTGATGGATTAGGGTTGAGGGTAGAGGGTTTAAGGGTTTATGGTTTAGGGTTTAGAGTTTAGGGTTATGTTTAAGGGTTTAATGTTTGAGGGTATATGTTTGAGGGATTTGGGTAGATATGGAGGGATGGAGGGAGGGAGATATGGAGAGATGGAGAGATAAGTGAGATAGAGAGAAGGAGAGAAGAGGAGGGAGGGAGAAAGATATGTGAGGGTTGGGGATCTAATGTATTGGGTAGAGGGTTGAGAATTGATGGTATAGGGTATTGGAGTGAGGCTATAGGTTTGAGGGGTTAGGGTTGAGGGTACATATGGTTGAAGGATTAGGGTTGAGGTTCCAACATGTATAGGGTAGAGGGTATTGGGGTTGAGGGTTTAGCATTTGAGGGTTGTGGATTGAGGGATTAAGGGTCGAGGGTTGAGAATTGAGGGTTGAGGGTTTAATGTATAGGGTAGAGGGTTTAAGGGTTTAGGGTTTAATGGTTGATGGTTTAAGGTTGAGGGTAGAGGATTGAGGGTATAGGGTTAAGGGTCCAATGTATAGGGTAGAGGGTATATGGGTTGAGGGATTAGGGTTTAAGGGTTGAGGCTTGAGGGTTGAGGGATTAAGGGTCAAAAGGGTTGAGGGATTAGGGTAGAGAGTTCACTTGTATTTAAGGGTTTAAGGGTTTAGGGACTATGGTTGATGGTTGAGGGTTTAGAGTTTAGGGTTGAGTGTTTAAGGGTTTAAGGGTTGAGGGTATATAGTTGAGGGATCAGGTTAGAGAGGGAGGGATGGATGGAGGGAGATATGGAAGGATAAGTGAGATAGAGAGGAGACAATAGGATGGGGGTACAATGATATATGAGGGTCGAGGATCCAATGTATAGGGTAGAGGGTTGAGAATTGAGGGTATAGGGTTGAGGACCTATAGGGTTTATGGTTTAGGTTATTGGGTTGAGGGTATATGTTTGAGGGATTAGGGTTGAGGGTACGTATTGTTGAAGGATTAGGGTTGAGGGTCCAATGTATAGGGTAGAGGGTAGTGGGGTTGAGGGTTGAGGATTGAGGGATTAAGGGTTGAGGGTTGAGAATTGAAGGTTGAGGGTTTAATGTATACTAAGGTAGAGGGTAGAGGGTAGAGGGTTTATTGTTTAAGGGTTGAGGGTTTAAGGTTGAGGGTCCAATGTATAGGGTAGAGGGTATAGGGGTTGAGGGATTAGGGTTGAGGGTTAATGGATTAAGGGTAAAGAGGGTTGAGGGATTAGGGTAGAGAGTTTACTTTGGTTTAAGGGTTTAAGGGCTGAGGGATTAAGGTTGAGGGTAGAGGGTATTGGGTTGAGGATAGAGGGTTTAAGGGCTTAGGGTTTAAGGGTTTAGGGTTTAGGGTTTATATTTTAGGGTTGATTGTTTAAGGGTTTAAGGGTTGAGGTTATATGGTTGAGGGATTAGGGTAGAGAGGGAGGGATGGATGGAGGGAGAGATGGAGGGATAAGTGAGATAGAGAGAAGGAGAGAAGAGGAGGGAGAGACAAAGATTTATGAGGGTTGAGGATCCAATGTATAGGGTAGATGGTTAATAATTGAGGGTATAGGGTTGAGGACCTATAGGGTTGATGGTTTAGCGTATTGGGTTGAGGGTATAGGTTTGAGGGATTAGGGTTGAGGGTACATATTGTTGAATTATTAGGGTTGAGGGTCCAATGTATAGGGTAGAGGGTAGTG
The DNA here is from genome assembly GCA_007258455.2 of Sequoia sempervirens. NCBI lineage: Eukaryota > Viridiplantae > Streptophyta > Pinopsida > Cupressales > Cupressaceae > Sequoia > Sequoia sempervirens. The sequence goes on along the minus strand of VDFB02075321.1, from coordinate 234,217,363 downwards.
GGGTTGAGGGTTTAGGGTTTGAGGGTTGAGGATTGAGGGATTAAGGGTTGAGGGTTGAGAATTGAATTTTGAGGATTTAATGTATAGGGTATAGGGTAGAGGGTTAAGGGTTTAGGGTTTAAGGGTTGAGGGTTGAGGGTTAAGGTTAAGGGTAGATATTTTAGGGTATAGGGTTGGGGGATTAGGGTCGAGGGTCCAATGTATAGGGTAGAGGGTATAGGGTTTGAGGGATTAGGGTTTAATGGTTGAGGTTTGAGGGTTGAGGGATTAGGGTAGAGGATTTACTTTGGTTTTTAATGCTTTAAGGGTTTAGGGATTAGGGTTGAGGGTAGAGGGTATTGGGTTGAAGGTAGAGGGTAGAGGGTTTAAGGGTTGATGGTTTAGGATTTAGGGTTTAGGATTGAGTGTTTAAGGGTTTAAGGGTTGAGGGTATACAATTGAGGGATTATGGTTGATGGTACATATGATTTAAGGATTAGAGTTGAGGGTCCAATGTATAGGGTAGAGGATATCAGAGTTGAGGGTTTAGGGTTTGAGAGTTGAGTGTTGAGGGATTAAGGGTTGACAGGTGAGAATTAAGGGTTGAGGGTTTAATGTATAGGGTAGAGGGTTTAGGGTTTAAGGGTTGAGGGTTGAGGGTTGAGGGTTGAGGATTTATGGATTAAGGGTTGAGGGTTGAGAATTGAGAATTGAGGGTACATGGTACAAGGTTTAAGGGTTAAGGGTTCAAGGGTTTAGGGTTGAGGGTTTAGGGTCTAAGAAATGGGGTCTCCCATTGATGTAGAGAGAGAGAGGGGGAGGGAGTGGGAGAGAGTTATAGGGTAGAGGGTTAAGGATATAGGGGAGAGAGATGTAAGGAGTGAGTGAGGGAGCGAGACTTGAGAGAGGGAGAGGGGGTAGGAAGGAGAGACTTGAGAGAGAGGTATGGTGTAATGCCCCACCAAGCAACCCCAAAAGATACTAATACATCTAACATTTATGGCACCAATTTTTTTTAAAAAAGTACTAACATACATCATAATAATCATATATCACATGAAATGAAACTAAACATGAACTACATATAACAAATCCCTCAGGTTTACATGACTGCATTACTTTTCACAACAACATCATTACATCACATGAAAGGTAAGTATACACCAGTAACTATAAGATAACATGAACATGGACAATACATTAAACAAGGATTACAATATTACAATGCCACTTCCCAACATGAATGGGGAAGATACAATAAAATGGAATGATACATTTGAACTGAAGGAGTACAAAACTGCAATACTGGATCCAACTCTGGTTCAACTCAGGAGTCACTGCAAGGTACAATTTCGCACTTCTCGATCGATGACTGGGGACCCAATGGGGTGCATAGCACGTTCCACCCAACCACGTGGACCCTAAGGCCCACCCCCTGTGCTAAGAGATGACAAGAAGGACCCCAACAATAACCATCAAACAAAACAAGGATACAAGACTTCACAACAAGATCCACAATAACATAAGGCAATCTCCAACACAAGATATAACCAACACAAGATGTGCCCAACATAAGGCATAACCAATAAAGCATCAACATACAAATGCCAACATGTGCTTACAGAGGCTCAAGAATAACATAGAGGGAAACAAAGCATGCATGGTTGTTAAAGGGTGGAGTGTCATCGCAATGTTGCATGGGTTACCCTGGCGAATCTTCCTAGGCCCCGACCCCCAACTTGGGTTACCCTGGTGATCTCTTACAAAACCCGGCCCCACATGCAATCCAATGCGGAATCAATTATCTTTCATAAAGACAAGATAACGATCTTGCCATTCCAGGCCTTCTCAACTCATCCCCAAGTCTGAACTAGCCCTTGAGTCCATGAGCGAGGCATAATTTATATAGTTAAGTGTTTTAGACTACCTAATGTATTGATTTAGTTTTCACTTATTAGACTAAATCCACATGAGTTACCCAGGAACCACTTTGTGTGCCAGCCCCCATGAAGAGCCACTCCCCACCAACAACATATCACAAAAACACAAAAGGAAAGCCAACTTGCACAAGAAACCTAATTCAATAAAATAACTGCATCAAGTGAGGCATGGACCATCTCACGATAGGAATTCAAAGTAACAAAAACCACATTCAAGTGCAAGGCTCAAGGCACATAAAAATAATCCAAGTGCAAGATCAACCATCATCAAAGTAACAGATTCATAAAATCACCCACTATCAGGTGAATCAACATAAAACTCAAATAAATACTTCAAACTCGGTATGGGTTACCCAAGGCGATCCTCCTAGGTCGTCGGCCCCCATACCAACCCTTGCAAAAATATAAAATAAAATCATATCCCCTCTATCCTCTGGAAGACAACAAAATTATCAACACAATGGTTTCCATCAAGGTGACAACAGTAGAACAAATAGTAAAAAAAATTGCATCAAATTCTTCAAACTCAGTCAAGATTAACAAAATCCACCCACTTGTGAAATCATGCATGGGAAAACGTGATAATTCAAACTTAAAGAATATCAATTTAAGTACCCCTTTCATCCCCAATTCCATTATCAAGCAATAATCGTTCACTTGTTTTCACACACAACTAGAAACCAAAACATCAACATGGAATAAGTAATGAATTCACAATACAACCAATTAACATTTTGTAAAGTTCAACATCACATTCAATGTATCACTCAAGTCTAAATGGAACTAAAGTTTTAACAAGACTGATATTTCAAAAGAAACTCTCTAAATATTTACTACCATACCCTTAATCTTCTTCTATATTGTTTAAACTTAGCAACGGTTCATATGACACCAAGGTTTAACTTATCGTTGATTTCTCAAGGTATAAACCCTTATTGTATACTTGGTTATAACTCAAACAAATAAATGACATATATTTATTATTATTAGAAATTTTAGAATTATATAGATGTCAAATATCAAGGAACCCCTAAGGTTATACAAATATATATATATATATATATATATATATATATATATTACTAATCAATACGCTTTTGCCAAATAATGAATCATAACTCAGCTCTGACTTAAACACTATCTTTTATCTTAGATCTATCTTATGCATGTATTCATGATCATATCTTCCTATACAAGTATTTTCGGCTTTCTACTAATCTTAATTTTTAGATAGAAAGTACAAAATAATGATCTCATCTTTTGCTGAAGCAAACATTCCTAAAGTTGATTACAAAGCATATTACTTATACACTAGCATACTACATTAGGAAACGGCTCCTTAACAGATCATACGAAACAAGATAAGTATCTATATCCAAGAGTTACATTAAACGAATGAAAACAACCAATACATGGAAGAACACCGAAATCCTATGGCTAAATTTCATTGAAGTACAAGAAGAACTAAGTGTTACCATGGAAGGGTATCGATGCTAAGGAGAATACTGACATCTCACATACATGCTTAAGTGACCTATCCAGCCACGAGGAGAACTAATAAGCTTATAATCTAAATGAATTTACATGCAACCCAAGCGACTAACAGTTACTAACATAGATCTAACTCAATTTTAGAGGATTAGAGTAATAATCATGCATAAACTAGAAATGCTACGAATGTATCTCAGCTAAATTGAAGAAAACCCGCAGTATAAAATAAAGTGAGGTCCAGGTTAAGTGAAACATTAAGACCTACATGTGCAATAAGAAATTACCAATATAGATTGAACGACTGGGATAAATTGACAATGGAATCACAGTGGATATTTAAATCCTTAAACTTCCTATTAAGTTCAAGCACCGCAGCTAAGACAGGTTGACAATGAAATCAAAGAGATTATTTAAACTTCTACAACATTCTATTTTCAAGTACAGGAGATGCGGCGGGTTGTGAATTGAATCAGAGAGGCTATCTAATTTACTACACCTTTGCAAGTCTAAAAGTTGCAGCTGTGATGGGTTACCAAAGGTTTCAGGGAGGCTACTTAATTTTGTACACTGCCTCAACTCTAAACGTTGTACAGTGACAGGTTGTCAAGTATATTAGAAAATGAATATTGGAATTTAGAAATATCGCCATCTACTTGCATTATTATCATTATTTTCGAGTGTTGCAGATGTGACAAGTAACCAAAGAAATCAAGGGGCTTATTTAAATCTACACAGCCCACCATGTTCAAGCGCGACAACTATGATAGGTTGCTAATGGGATCAAGGAGGTCATTAAATGGTGACAATATTTTATTTCAAAATGCTACCGTTGTGATAGATTGTCAATAGAATCACAGAGGTTGTTCAGAATAAAGAGGTCCGAAATTGCACTGGGGTTAGCTCCAAAGTCTACACTGATGTTACATGCTCATTAAGCACCGATGTTGAAGGTGAGAATGTGAAACAAAAACCCAAGGAGCAAGTTTGTAAGCATGCACTGCTCATCAAGTGTTGCCATACATAGGTGTAATGTATATTAACCAGTTCAACAATAAGTAGGCCGATACAATACATACTATCAAATACCCATATCAGTAAGACCCAAGACCCAACAAATGGAACGAAAACACATGGCTCACTGAAGGTAGCTGAAAGATTACCAAAAGACATCATATGCCTGTATTCGGGTTCCAAGGGAAATCTTAGAGGCAGCGATAAAGCTCTACAAATCGAGAGAGTAGCAATCAATTAAAAAGAAATTGCAAGAAAATGATGTAGTGTATGGTGCTAGATCATAGACGATAGAAACATAGCAGTCCTTACAAACCGTTATGCATCAATAGATTGGTTTGCATGTACTAGTTTGCATGTATTCGTTTTGGTATTGTCTAATAATAAAAATATCCACTAACTATATTGGCTGATCTTTTGTCAGATTAACAACATAATGTTGAGAGTAATTCAGATACGGAGGCAGCACAAATAAGGGTTTAATTAAAGCTAATCCCAAAGTTTACACAGGGTTCATCATATAGAGTAAAAGAATTCAATACCTACTGAAAATGCCATCTCTTTCAAATTTCACAATAGAATTTTAAATTGAAGATAGAGAGAACCTGGGAAACTTGATTGTCTGAGTTGTCAAATGGTGTCGATGTTTCAATCAGATACTGTCAAAGCCCTAACGATATTCTTTTCCCAAATCTCTATTTTCTCCTTACTGAATGTTCAGTGTTAATAAATAACTCTTTCCCTATCTATAATATTTCTTAAGCTTTCTTCCCTTGTCTCTGCCCAAAATCTGTGTGTCTCCCCTCTCAGATGGAATCAGTTCAACTTTCATGCATTCTTCGCATTCGTCATTGATAGTCCATGCTAGAATCCATCCCTATCCTCCTATCTTATCTTTTTATCAATCCATCGTTACATGCCTAAGAAGATGCACAAGGCGGCATTATGAATGCATTTTCATGTGCCTATTTTAGAGGAGTTACCAATCAAGATTCTCATGCATGTCCAATACACTTTTCCTGTAGACCTTTTCAAATAAGCTTCTACACCCCTTACTTGCATGCACATGCACTACTAAATTTAGTAAACAATTAAAGTCATCCCTTCCATGCAAAGTTGTTACAAACTAACACTCATGCATATAAATGCATTTAATTGTATTCCAAATTAACAATTTTAAAATAATTATTTTATTCATTCTTTAATATCGTTAGCATCTAATTCAATTATCTAAAGGATTTTAACCTTAATAATCTTATTTTGATGTAATGATTAATCAAAGTACTATTAACCTAGTTTAAATCAAATGAGCTAAATACTCGACCATAAAAGAAGTTGCAACAATATTGATGGACCACCCGACCAACACCAATAGGGTGAAATATGGAGGGCATTACATATGGAGTGGGAGAGAGATAGAGGGTAGATGGTAGAGGGTTTAAGGGTAGAGGATAGAGGATTTAAGTGTTAAGGGTAGAGGGGAGAGAGATAGAAGGAGTGAGTGAGTATGAGAGAGAGAGACTTGAGAGAGGGAGAGGGGGTAGAAGGGAGAGACTTGAGAGAGATAGAGGGAGGGAGTGGGATAGAGATAGAGGGAAGAGGGTAGAGGGTAGAGGATTTAAGGGTTAAGGGTAGAGGTTAGAGGGTTAAGGGTAGAGGGAGAGAGAGAGAGACTTGAGAGAGGGAAAGGGGGTAGGAGGGGGAGAATTGAGAGAGAGAGAGAGGAGGAGTGGGAGAGATATAGAGGATAGAGGTAGAGGGTTTAAGGGTAGAGGTTAGAGGATTTAAGTGTTAAGGGTAGAGGGAGAGAGATAGGGAGTGAGTGAGAGAGAGACTTGAGAGAGGGAGAGGGGGTAGGAGGAGATACTTGAGAGAGAGAGGAGAGGGAGGGAGTGAGGAGATAGAGGAGAGGATAAGGGTTTAAGGGTTTAGGGTTTAAGAGGGGAGATAGAGGCAGATAGATAATGATTTAGTGAGTGAGAGAGAGAGACTTGAGAGAGGGAGAGGGGGTAGGAGGGAGAGACTTGAGAGAGAGACGGGGGGAGGGAGTGGGAGAGAGATAGAGGGTTTAAGGGTAGAGGGTAGATGATTTAAGGGTAGAGGGTAGAGGTTAGAGGGTTAAGGGTAGAGGGGAGAGAGCTATAAGGAGTGAGTGAGTGAGAGAGAGAGAGACTTGAGAGAGGGAGAGGGGGTAGGAGGGAGAGACTTGAGAGAGAGAGGGGGAGGGAGTGGCATAGTGATAGAGGGTAGAGGGTAGAGGGTAGAGAGAGAGACTTGAGAGAGTGAGAGGGGGTAGGATGGAGAGAATTGAGAGAGAGGGAGGTAGGGAGTGGGAGAGATATAGATGGTAGAGGGTATAGTATTTAAGGGTTAAGGGTAGGGGGAGAGAGATAGGATTGATTGAGTGAGAGAGAGAGACTTGAGAGAGGGAGAGGAGGTAGGAGGGAGAGACTTGAGAGAGAGAGAGAGGGAGGGAGGGAGTTGGAGAGAGATAGAGAGTAGAGGATAGAGGGTTTAATGTTTTAATGTTAGAGGGTAGAGGATTTAAGGGTTAAGGGTAGAGGGTTGAGGGTTAAAGGTAGAGGGGAGAGAGATAGAAGGAGTGAGTGAGAGAGAGAGAGATACTTGAGAGAGGGAGAGGGGGTAGGAGGGAGAGACTTGAGAGAGAGAGAGATAGGGGGAGGTAGTGGGAGAGAGATAAAGGTTAGAAGGTAGAGGGTAAAGGGTTTAAGAGAGGAGGATTTAAGGGGGTAGAGGGGTTAAGGATAGAGGAGATAGCTATAAGGAGTGAGTGAGTGAGAGAAAGACTTGAGAGAGGGAGAGGCGGTAGGAGGGAGAGACCTAAGAGAGAGAGGGAGTGGGATAGAGATACAGGGAAGAGGGTAGAGGGTTTAAGGGTTTAAGGGTATAGTGTAGAGGATTTAAGGGTTAAGGGTAGAGGGTAGATGGTTAAGGGTAGAGGGGAGAGAGATACTTGAGAGAGGGAGAGGGGGTAGGAGGGAGAGAATTGAGAGAGAGAGAGATATAGAGGGTAGAGGGTAGAGGGTTACAGGTAGAGGGGAGATAGATAGGAGTTAGTGAATGATAGAGAGAGACTTGAGAGAGGGAGATACTTGAGAGAGAGTGGGGGAGGGAGTGGGAGAGAGATAGAGGGTAGAGGGTAGAGGATTTAAGGGTTAAGGAGTAGAGGAGAGAGCTATAAGGAGAGAGAGAGAGGGAGAGAGAGAGAGGAGGAGGAAGACTTGAGAGAGAGAGAGAGGGAGGGAGGGATTGGGAGAGAGATAAAGGGTAGAGGGTAGAGGGTTTAAGGGTTTAAGGGTAGAGGGAAGAGGATTTAAGGGTTAAGGGTAGAGGATAGAAGCTTAAGGGTAGAGGGGAGAGAGATAGGAGTGAGTGAGAGAGAGAGAGACTTGAGAAAGGGAGAGGGGGTAGGAGGGAGAGAATTGAGAGAGAGAGAGAGAGGGAAGGAGTGGGAGATATATAGAGGTTAGAGGGTTGATAATTGAAGGTAGAGGGTTGATGGTTTAGGGTATTGGGTTGAGGGTATATGGTTGAGGGTTGAGGGTTGAGGGTTTAGGGTAGAGGGTAGAGGGTAGAAGGTTTAAGAGTTTAGGGTTGAGGGTAGAGGGTTTAGGGTTTGAGGGTTTAGGGTTGAGGGTTGAGGGTTGAGGGTTTATTGGTAGAGGGATTAAGGGAAATGGGTTGAGGGTAGAGAGAAAGAGAGAGAAAATAAACCTATAAAAAATCAACTTTCTCATAACATGAGTGTGTTTTGAAGTATTAGAGATATGGTCATTCTTTTAGCAAGACATAACACGCTTGCGTTAAAATGCGAGCACATTTTTTATTGCTCTAAAAATGGTAAAAAACTCAATATACCCGTGATCTCAAGGTCCACATTTTGCATATTTTCCTAGTTTTGTGCGTACTCCAACAAAAAAAGCTTTTTCATGATTTTGTGAAGTGTGCATGAATGTTTTTCACATTCCACCACCTTTTTCATCATCTTGCCACCACCTTTGCATGAAATAGCAGATTTTTCATGTTGAAAGGAATATAATATCATTTCAAGTTTGAATTCCATTCAAGAGTGATATACAATTGAATTTTGGAGGGGAACAAGCTTTTGAAAAAGTCAAATTGTTGAGGAGTTTGAAGAAAGAAGAAGCAAAGTCTACATAATTGGGTAAAACTCCTCCATTTGAAACTCTGGTTTTTTAGGTATGTGAAGTCTTTACACATTTTCTTTCATTCTATTATGGCTTGCTTTCATTTTTGTTATTTTGCACATTCCATGTTGGTCATTTTTTTTTTGTCATTATAACCTTAGCTTGTCAATGCACATTTTAAATTACACAATTCTTTACACTTTCCAATTACATTTTAAAACCACATCTCTTTGAGGCATTTTGTTAAACAATTGACTTACATTGTGTATGCTTCCACTTTTTGTATACACATATATATATGACATAAGTTATTAGGAAATAAAATAATACATCATTTCTCAATCTTTTACTATGGATATGCATACCACTCTCCAAAGCTTTCATTTTGGTATAGGCATGGGAGATGTTGGAAAATGTAGTTGAATTTGGTTTTACACCTACAATTTGCATATGCTTGAAATTTTCTAAAGCCTTTTCAATAAACATATTTTGTCATATCCTACAATCATTATAGTCCATGAGAACATATCTCATTGAGTTATTTTTTCAAACAGTTATACCAAGTAGTTGATTGCCTTGTCTATGCTACCAAATTTTTCATACATGTCTCTAAAAAATTGGAATATACTCCTCCTACATTGATAGATCTTTGAACCTATTTGGGTTTTCATCTCTATTTCTAAATTTACCTCATCACTTATGTTGTGATATATTTTAAAAATTTCCTTGATTAGTCTACCTACAAGGGATTCTAACCCTTCTCTCCATTGTTTCAAGACTCTTTAATCAAGGATAAGTTAGCAACATGGGGAAAAGTGCAGCCTATCTTGCAATCATGGCTCAAAATGGAAGCATGGACAAGGCATTTGAATTGTTTGAAAATAATGTTTTCATATAAATTTATGCAAAATGTGGTAGCATTGACACGCTAGTGAGCATATATCACCATGAGTCCCCATTTCTATGAGGCATACGCTGCCCCTACCTTGTCAACCCTACCACATTGGCTAGCTAGTGAGCTCACTAGCTTGCCAATGTGGTAGTGTTGACAAGGTAGGGGCAGCATATGCCTCATAGAAATACATCACCATGAGACCCCATTTCTGAGGCATACACTACCCCTACCTTTTAAAACCTACATGCCTTGTCCATGCTTCCATTTTGAGCCTATCTTGCAATCATGGCATTGAACCAAATTTCTTTAAGGAATTCCATCGAAAAAATTCATGGGACCTTTGTCTATGCTAGAAACACTCTTCTACAGGATGATTGTAAGTATTTTGTATGAATCCTTGAATGACATATATTTCATTTATTTGTATGGATTCATTTTTTAGGAACTAATATTTGTCTCATTACCATGCTATTGGTGAAATTATCCACCATGCCGAGGAAACGAACAAGGAAAAAACTAACAGACAAAGAGTATGAAACTAATAAAGCAAAGGAGAGAGTACGGGTGAGGGAATATCATGAAAATAAGCAATTGGATATGATTGAAGAAAAAAAGCCAATTGAAGAGGAACCTTAACCATAAAAAAGAGAAGGCATTGGTGGCACAAAGGGCACGAATGTGAAAGCATCATGGTAAGACAGATTTGAATACCATAGTTGGAGCCACACCCTCTACCATAAGTGAACACAAAGGGACACCATTAAGCACAAGTGAATATGGAGGGACACTATCTACCACAAGTCAATATGGTTGGACACCATCCACCACATCTCAAGTTGAGAGTACATCATCACTTGGATTTGACAAAGAAGGTATGCCATCATCCCCATGTGAACCTCAAGGTATGTTGTCTATTCCACCCTCAATCGAAGGTACACAATCTAGCCCACCTCTCATAAATATTGATGAAATTCCTAATGTTGAGATGTATGTACCTAAGAGAACACCACCTATAATTTTGTGTAGAAATACAAAGTATTTGATTAATATTGATGAGGATATTTTGCAACACATGGAAGGTAAGATTCCATCATGCACTTGTAGAAGATATGTTGATAAGATTTGGAAATTGTTCTTTGAAAGGATAAATGAGACCACAAGATGTCAACTATTTGTTGAAATGATGTGGGGTATAAAGTATAGAAACATCATGAAGACTCTTGGGTTGAGAACATCAAATGCTTCAAGTGAAAACACTATTGTGAAGAATCTAATGGATGCTTATGAGAGTGTGGGTAAGATCTCATGCTCAAAGGATAGTAATGTCACCCATCGTGTCATTACATTGACTTTGGTAAGTAGTCAAACAAAGAGAGATAGTCTCATTAGAAAGATGAGTGAATAATTGAGAATTAATAGAATTTTTTTATCAAGAGACGTTCAAAGGCGACAAAGAATTGGGGGCACCGATTCAAATGAATTATGGGTATTCTTAGGGAGACTGCCATGAAAAGAGATAAAAAAGTTGTTGAAGCATTGAGAGAACTAATTGAAGAGTATTGGAAGAATAACACAAAGTCATCTCCAAATCAAAGGGATGTGGTAAGAAGGAGAGTCGGTAATCAAAACTATGAGCCACATCCAAAGAATTTTTTGGATACGAGTCAAACCCAATTTTTTTGTAAATTTCAATAGGCTTATCCTCAAATTAGTATTTGTCAAATATATTTTGAAATGATTAAACCTTTTTATATCAAGATAAATCACACATGCACTACTTATTGTTGTAGACAACATATTGAATTCTCTAACCATTGTGATGTTTATTGTTCTATATGCTTAGATTTGCATACTAAAGATGTTTTTCAGGATTGTGGCATAGAAGCCCCACCAAAATATTCAAGAGAGTTCTTATCAAAAAAATTATGTGAAATAGATGATGGCCAAATATTCCATAGGACAACATGCTTGGATGGTTCATGTCAGCGTTGTGGTGGCTTGCAGTGTATGCCAGTATGTCAACATATGAAAAGCACATATGAGGTGGGACAAAAGCTAGTAGAGTTTGGGAAGTATAAAACAATGGAATACACTAAAAAGGATGGTAATCAAGTAAAAAGGTGTGATTTGGTTATTTAGAAGATTCTAGTGTATTATTTTTGTTCCATGACAATACAGTGTATGAGTTGCAAGGCATACCCATAGAGCCCGATAGCTAGATAGACAATTCAAGCTATGCAAGGACACCTTTCTAGTTGGTAGCATAGTTTCAATGGTCAATTTTGTAAAGAACTACACTCTATAGCCACAACGTGAGGTACAATCATAATATTACAACTCCACATAGGTCTTGATATTTGTCCACATAACATTCATTCATGCAACTAATAGTACAGAGGACCAAAGGAAGGTATTGAGGGAGTATCACTTTTATATTAGTGATGATCACACACATTCTCTAGAGTTTGTACAAGGTTGCTTCTAGATGTTCTACAATGATTTGGCTCAGAGGGGCATAACATATGGTTGGAATTTAATATGGTCGGATAACTATACAACACAGTTCAAGAACTCACGCATGTTCTATTGGTTGAGTAGGATGCATGTCATTACAGGTGTTTAGCATATGTGGAACTTTTGTGAGGCTGCACATGGAAAGGGGGAGCATGTTGGTGCAAGATCATGTGTGAAAAGAGAATTAGCATAAGAAGAGCTAAAGTATAAAGACAATGCAAAGTTGATAGATACAAAATCAATCATCGAGTGGTGTAATGTCTTGATGGGTCCAAGTAATGAAGGTGCGTCTTCAGTTTGTAGATTTTTTTGGTTCACGGATTATACTAACATTGCACCATTTGAGGATTGTTGTACACTAATAGGATTGAGTGAGCTACACTATTTCCTTAGCTCAAATACAGGTTCATGGAGTATTAATACACGAAATATGTCATGATATTTTTCTTCATGTACAATGCAAGCTTGAGATGATTGTGAGTCAAAGGAGTGGGTTGAGAAATGACTATTAAGTTATCTTAGCCCACTTCACACATACTGCCCTCTAACGGCATTGGAACTAACACAGATGGATTCATTGGTTGACATTAACCACATATCAGATCTAGTTCAACCTGGTAATATATCTACTTGCTTAGTTTTTGAAATTCCTATTGTTATCTTACTTTTTAGTGTATTTGTAATGTTGACTAATTTCAAGAGATTTGTTGCACATATCAATGCAAGGAATGTTTATGCAATTATTGTAGATGAAGAAAATGAAGAGGGAACAAACTATTACTTGTGTCATTGTGTTGAGTCCAAAAAGAAATTGGAGGCCCCAGTTATAGATGGAGAAAGCATCAAATACCCTACAGGCTCAGTTGTTGTTACTGGAACATGGATTAGAAGGTACCCACATAAGAGTGTTAAATATTGGTTGTTTCTGGACTTTGACATGCATTAGAAGATTCTCCATTACTCGAACATTTTTGTGGCATCTAATGTTTGTTTGACCAAATATGGGGGTATACCTTTGAACAAGACCTTGTGGAAGGTCTGTGAGTCTGACCATGAGGCAATACTTGACATAATAAAGAGTAGAGTAGACTCAGATGGTTCATTGGATTAATTTGTATGTATGCACAATGGTTCTTATTAATTTATACTTGTATGCACATTAATTTGTATGATGCCAATTTTATCATTAATGTTTATATCATCTTCTTTTACTTTGCCTATTTGTAAGTAACCTTCTAAAAATTGATTGGTGTCCCCTTGCAAAAAATGCTGATTTATAAGCCATCCAAGAGAATCTCATGTTTCCCTCTCAATTGTTGTCCTTGATGACAAATACACAAACTATCAGGTTTGTGGCATTGTAAGTTGATCTTGGTGGTATGGATAGGCACATTGATAATCATATGGCATTGATTGTTTTAGATATATCCTTGACATATAGATTTCTAACAAAGTGAATATTTTGCAATTTTGTTACTATTGGTTGGCTTTATGATATTTGTTGTATTAGGTGATAGTGTTGTGTCATTTTATAATGCATGGCATAATGTTTTCTCTATTTCCATCTTGTTACAATTGGCACTAATGTGGTTTTTATGGAAAAATAAAAGGAGTGTTTTATTGGTTTTAAATGCTAGGCTTTTAGCCATAGCAATTAAGGCATAAGGGGAGCACTTCACATTTCATACATTTCATGCATTTTATATTCATAGCGTTATGGAGGAGCTTCCTAGAGACCATGGGTTTCATAAATCTTAAATCATTTACATAGTGGTCATAGGTATTTGCAAGGTAATCATAATGTTTTTTTATCGGTAGCAAAGATGTTTCAAAATGAGACAACAATATTGGAAAGGTAGTGACAAAGTTATTGACACATGTTTTTTTATCATATGGAAAATAAGATAGGGTTTGATGGAAAGTAGTTTTAACATGTGAAAACACAAATTATTGTGTTGGCTATCATTGAGGTGAAAATGCACAAGGAGTTAGGGTTTGCAGTCAATGATGGTGTTTTTTTTGGACAAAACATTGCTTGACTTTTTTTCAGTAAAGAAGAGATGGTTTTTCAGGCTACATTTTGGGTAATATTCTCTAGTTATTTTTTTTGTTGACAGGTAGTTATTTATTTGATCAAATATTGCAGAGGAAAATGATGGTTGTTAACGGTTGTATGTTAAGATTTGTGGTATCTTTGATTAAACATCTTTAAACAAATATGTTTAGCAGTTTGCTAAATTTTTTCTTGAGCATTGTCCTTGCATTCGTTAAGGAAAAGGGGTATTTGTTTCATGTGAATAATGTTTCCTAAATTTTCAAAACCCTTGTTCATTCAGTTTATTGTTAAGGGAAGTTGTATTTCGGGTATGCAGTTGAAGGCAATTGGTTTGTAGTTCAAAAATTATGCACATTATTTATGCTATGTTGAAGACATTCAAAAGGTTGAGTTGAATAAATGAAAAATCATTCTCTGTTGTTGATTACAAAGATATGCCAACAGTTGTTGATTATATACTTTGTTAAGAGTTATTCTTCAGTGATGTTGTATGAGTGTTGAAGAAGTAATTCATTTGATGGATTGTATAGTAATAGGGTAACCCCTTGAAGTTATGTTTCTCCCTCTATTCGAGATTGGTTAGTAAGACCATAGAAAGTATGCCAGTGAGGAGAATGTTTGTATGCTAATGAGGCAAATGTGTGTATGCCAGTGAGGCATTATTGTAACTAGTGAGGCCATTTTTTCTTGTGAGGAATTGTTTTATTGCCAGTGAGGCATTTAAAATCTATCAGTGAGATAGTATTGCCAATGAGGCATTGTAAACATAAATTTTTTAGATTAAGCCAGTGAGGCATCATTTCTGGAGTGGTTTTTTATCCCTAGAGGGTTTTCCACTCGTCAAATATTTGTCTCATGGTCTCATTGTTTTGATGTGATAATATTTCATGATTGAGATGATCTTTTATTTGCTTTTGTATTTCTTATTTCAGTTCTTTAATGATTGCATTCAGTCCATGAGCGTATTTATCATTGAAATATTAAGAGCATAAATTATTTGATTATTTTTAAAGGAAAAAGTTAAAATTTGTTGAACACACTGATTCACCCCCCTCTCAATGTCTTCTTCACTCCAACAAGTGGTATTAGAGCCAAACCCTTGATTTAACAAGCCTAATTGGCTTAAGGATCCCTAGTATTGGAGTGTTGTGTCTAATATGGAAAAAAGTAGAAGGAATAGGAATAAGAAAGAAAAATCACAACCTACAAAAGTAGAAATTCCTAAGGAAAATCAACAACCTATAGAAGAAATGATGTCTAATATAGAACTTGATGAATTTGTGGTAGACATGAATGAATTAGATATAGAAGAGTATGAAATTGATTTCGAGGGATAATTGTGTGCTTCCCTAGAGGAGATCAAAAAACTTAGGAAAGAGAACCAAAGTTTTAAAGAACAAATTCAACAAGAAAAATCCTCCAAGGACAAGATAAAGATAAAAGAGGACAGTTGTAAAATATTAGAATCTGAAATCAGTTAATTGAAAATTGAGATTGAATATTCTAACATGTTGATCATCTCCTTGGAAATAGAGGTTGAAGAAGGAAAGAGAATAGTAGAGAAAACTAAATCAGATTTGGAAGTTAAAATTGTTGAATGCCATAAACTTGAAGGAGAAATAGTCTCTCTTAGAAAAGATCTTGAGACTATTAGGAAGAAGTTAGAAAAGAGTCAAAATTTTGATGGCAGTTTCAACAAGTTGAATGAAATGCTAGGGAAGCAAAAATGACATAAAGATCCTACTGGTTTAGGATATGTGATAGGAAAAACTTCTTCAAATGAAAAGGAGCAAAAACATGAGACAGTCTTTGTATCTGCAGATGGAAAAGTGCAGAATTTTAAAGTTAGACAAACTCCTAGAAATAAAGTAGACTTGAGTTATCACTTTATTGCTCTTGAGGAACAAGAAGAAAGTAGAAGATAAACTTGCTGATGTTGGAAGAAAAAGAACAAATAGATTCTCAAGACCTCCACCTTCCAGGCAATATTAGTCAATGAGGTATAAAAAATTTCATGGTTATTGTTATTCGTGTCATAAATATGGTCATAGAGTAAGAGATTGTAGATTTCATACAAGAAATGTTTTTGGATAGACTAATGATAGTTCTTATAGCCTATCAAATCAAGGTTATAAAAATGTTTGCTATAACTGTAATAAAATTGGTCATCTAGCAAGAAATTGTTGGATGCATGGAAGATATGATTATATAAATTCAAGAAACAAATAACATTATTATTCTAGCAATATCATATGTTATAAGTACAACAATGTTGGACATAGAGCCAAGTTTTGCAAAAGTAAATTGTTGAAATCACCTAAGAAAGAAGATATTTTGAGCAAGCAAAAGAAAGAACCTAAGAAGGTGTGGAGAAGAAAACAAAGTCAAGAAGAAGGAGAAACTAATCTTGTGCATACCACACACGAGACTTCACAAAGTGATTGAAAAACTAGCATGAGGTAAAGGGGAGCAGGTTAATGTTTTACCCTACAGCCCCTAGAAAATACAAGGAAGCTATGTGTAAGATTGTGTACTGTGTAGTTTCTTTTGTTGCATCTTGAATTGATTCAAGAGTTAACTCTTGTTTCTTTGGTTCATGCTTGGTGTGTTAGGGTTAGAAAGGTAGATATCTAACAATTAAATGTAGATTTAATCAATAAACAAACAAACTAAAACACAGACAGAATAAATCATAACACAAATAATTTAACGTGGTTCACCCAATCTGGGCTACATCCACCAAACCACAGCCATCCAATAATTTTATTATCCAGTTCAAAAAATTATTACAATCTTGTGAATAATTGCATTTTTCATCATCCTATAACACCCATCTGAACCCCTTTTTATCAAGCTTAGAAGCTTCTAGATTTTGGGTTCTACAAAATCAGATTTTTCCCTTTTTTGGTGATGACACGAAAAAGTATGAGGAAAATTTTTCTCGGGGGTTGCCGCCCCTGAACCCCCACCCAGGGCCCAGCCCAGCCTCGAACCCCAACAATGATACATGCCAGGGTGTACAATATACCATGGGCTATACAGTATAGCAGGATTAGTCGCCACATACCAACATGGTGCTGAGTTGAGAAGATTGCTATACATTTTTCAATTATGTTCAAAGTAAAAGGTATTGGTGCACTTGTAGAGTGTCAAAGTTATTATCAAGGAAATTGATGTCAAGCAGTAAGGAGTAGACTTTTTGCAAAGGATATTTGTCTCAGACATAATCATTAACATTGATATTGTCACTAATCATTGTGAGTCTTTGACAGGGCTAGTTGTGTGTATGATAGGATGAACTTGCAAAGATTTGTTCATGGAATTGTCTCTATTCTTCTTCATTGATTTATGATGATAGTTCTTGATTATGAAAGTATTGTTTACATGATTGTTGTTTCTCATCACTTGTTCATCATCATGGTGTTTGTATTTTGATGACATAACATATGTAGTACCAAACAAGTATTTGTGGTTGATGTTGTTTCAGACTAAAGGTTTGTCACTGGAAATTTAGTGGAAGTGATTTACATGGTTGTATATCCTACTAAAGCAGTGAGTTATACTTTGGCTATTTACATCTTGATGCAATGACAACTTTGTTGGTGTCAAAGTTCATGATCTTATGGTGTTTGTTACAAAGTGTTGTTTTGATACTTGCTCATTCATATGTTCATGGTTCTAATGTAGAGGTTCTTGGATAAGAATTTCATTTTTTTTTTGTTATCAATCTCAAATCATCAAACGACAGTGGTGGCTTATAATAGTGATAAAGAAGTTTATATTCATTTCAAAGATAGGATTGATTGATTCCTTTCATATACCATGTTTTTTATTAATGCTTGATAGCATGTGTATCTTGTTAAACATTAGATATTGGTGGCTTTTATATATTCTTGTCTCTAATAAGTTGATAATGTCTTATCAAATTTCATTTGTAAGTTATTAATGACTTGTTACATGTACTGTATATAAGTTCTTAATGATTTATTGCATACAAGGTTCATGTGTTTCAAGTACTAAATGGAGAATAAGAAACACTTCAAGAATAATCATTTCTATTTGGCAGAGATATGGCATTTGATTTGACATTGGTTTCCATTTTTGACAAGTACTTGAGGGTCTTCCTTCATGAAAAATTGTGGCTATTATAGAGGTGATGGCATAGACTGGTGTTGATTGCTCTATCATACTTCAGGGTGCTCAAGATGTTCTCAGGTTGTCCTTTTTGATATTTGATGTGAATGATAACAGTTTCAGGTATATGGACAGGCAAATTTAGATTTAGATTATTACACTTGATTGGTATCCATTCACAGGGTGGTGGATGGGTTGTAGGTATTCCTTTATATGGGTGGTATTGTCATGAGTTGATTAGTTTTTCTTTACACTTTTCATGTTACATTTGACATCTTTGGCATATTTCAATGATCATAACAAAGTCTTGGATGCATGATTCACATGTAATATGGATAGGAAGTTTGGTTTTGGCATTGATACTTGGAACTTGTATATTATTATTCATAAGGTTTATTTTTGGTGGTTGATACATTATTTTTTGTAGAGCTCATCTTTAGGGGGAGTATTCATGTTTATTCAATACCCTTGTTGATTGTTTAGCAGCTATGACAATTTTTTTTATGCTCTTCTTTGTATAAGGTGACTTAACTTTCAATGAATACAAAATGCATCAAGCTTCAATACAGGAGTAATTGACAACATACAGTGGTATAAGTTTATTCTCTATATGCATTAAACACCTTGTTTTAGACAAGAGCTTACTTATTTACCTGGTATAAATAGTGGTATTTTTCAATAAGTATGATTGGTACAGGTACATGTATACATCATTCTACTTCTTTTCTATAATTGGTCTTAGCATGGTAATATGATATTGGAATTGTTTATAGGCTATTGAGGATACACTTGTTTGTAGTGGCTCACATGATGATCAAGTTCTTGATGTTCATGGATTCTAGGAGATAGAGGTATAATGTGTTAATTTTTTTTTGACAGTTAATATCACGATGGAAGTTGGTATGATAGTCAGTTTTTTATTTCCTTGCGTAGTTATTGAATGAGAGGAAGGTTTCATAGAATGAAAGATATCTATATTATAGGTGTTTTTGGATAGTGGTATTCATACTTTTGGATTGTTACTTGTTCCATCTATTTACATTTTTTTTAACAGATCTAGCTTGATTTCATGAGTAACTAATAGGGACAGTATCATGGCTACACAATTCATGGTTACAATAAATGGACAACAATTTATGTTATGTCTCTATGATTGTACATGGTGTTGACTATGGTTGGTGTTGGAAAATGGAAAAAAACTTGATACATATGATAGTGCTCTATGTGAAGTCATATAGGTATGAAAGATAGGGGGAAGTTATGCCTATTTTTCATTCTCTCCTACCATGTGTGTTCTTTGTTCATGTTGATATGACTATTGGCTTCTATTGGGATTGTATTTTACAGTGACAGTAGATTATGCTTTGTGTTGTGATCCTTATTGCATGCTACTAATGTTGTTTTGCTACCCAGCGTACTTTGTCATTATTGTAAAAGAGAGAAAAATTTGGTTGGCCTTGGTACCTATATGTCTTGGTAGTCATTCCAAAGATACATTGCTATATTGATGTCTTATCATTGTTGTGGAGAAGCAATGCATTTGTAATAAAGTAACTGACATCTTCAGTTGTTGTCCTTGGCATTTGGGATATCTTGTGATTCATTGGCCAATAATGGTATGCTTTATATTTTATATTGTCTGTGTATCATTTCATTCTGCAGCATGTTGGATTATGGTTCCTGATGTTTTGATCTATCCTTAAGGAAATTGCACAATGCTTTTCCCTTTGTATTTAATGCAAAAAGGGGGAGAGAGAGTTGTGTTTTTCTATCAAGGACAAAGAAGGAGTTTGTTTCTCTCTCAGTTGTTGTCCTTGATGACAAATACATAAACTCTCAGGTTTGTGGCATTGTAAGTTGATTTTGGTGGTATGGATAGGCACATTGATAATCATATGGCATTGATTGTTTCAAAAATATCCTTGGCATATAGATTTCTGGCAAAGTGAATATGTTGCAATTTTATTACTATTGGTTGGCTTTATGATATGTGTTGTATTAGGTGATAATGTTGTGTCATTTGATAATGCAAGGAATAATGTTTTCTCTATTGCCATCTTGTTACAATTGGAACTAATGTGGTTTTTATGGAAAAATAAAAGGAGTGTTTTAGTAGTTTTAAATGCTAGGATTTTAGCCATAGAAATTATTTATAAGGCATAAAAGGGGAGCACTTCACATTTCATGCATTTCATATTCACGACATTATGGAGGACCTTCCTAGATACCATGGGTTTCATAAATATTAAATCATTACATAGTGGTCACAGGTATTTGCAAGGTAATCATAATGTTTTATTATCAGTAGCAAAGATGGTTCAAAAGGAGACAACAATATTGGAAAGGTAGTGACAAAGGTATCGACACATGTTTTTTTATCATATGGAAAATAAGATTAGGGTTTGATGGAAAGCAGGATTTACATGTGAAAAAATTAATTATTGTGTCAGTTATCATTGAGGTGAAAATGCACGAGGAATTAGGGTTTGCAGTCAATGATGGTGTTTTTTTGGACAAGACATTGCTTGACTTTTTTTCAGTAAAGAAGAGATGGTTTTTCAAGCTGCATTTCAGGTAATATTCTCCACTTATCTTTTTTGCAAATAGATAGTTATTTATTTGATCAAATCTTGCAGAGGAAAATGATGGTTGTTAATGGCTGTGTTAAGATTTGTGGTATCTTTGATTAAACATATTTAAACAAATATGTTTAGTAGTATGCTAAAGTTTTTCTTGAGCATTGTACTTGCATTCATTAAGGAAAAAGGGTATTTATTTCTTGTGAATAAGGTTTCCTAAATTGTTGAAACCCCTGTTCATTCAATTTATTGTTAAGGGAAGTTGTATTTCATGTATGCAGTTGAAGGAAGCTGGTTTGTAATTTAGAAATTATGCACATTAATTATGCTATGTTGAAGACATTCAAAAGGTTGAGTTGAATAAAAGAAAAATCATTCTCTGTTGTTGATTACAAAGATATGCCGACAAATGTTGATTATATACTCTTTTAAGAATTATTCTTCAGTGATTTTGTAAGTGTGTTGAAGAAGTAATTCATTTGAAGGATTTTATAGTAATAGGGTAACCCCCTGAAGTTATGTTTCTTCCTTTATTGGAGAATATTGGTCAGTAAGACCATAGAAAGTATGCCAGTGAGGAAAATGTTTGTATGCTAGTGAGGCAAATGTGTGTATGCCAGTGATGCATTCTTGTAACCAATGAGGTTCTTTGGTCAATGAGGCCATTTTTTCCAGTGAGGCATTGTTTTATTGTCAGCGAGGCATTTGAAATCTATCAATGAGATAATATTGTTAGTGAGGCATTGTAAATATAAAGTTTTCAGATTAAGCTAGTGAGGCATCATTTCTAGAGTGTTTTTTTATCCCTAGAAGGTTTTCCACTTGTCAAATCTTTGTCTCATGGTCTCATTGTTTTGATGTGATAATATTTCATGATTGAGATGATCTTTGATTTGCTTGAGTATTTCTTATTTTAGTTCTTTAATGATTGCAT
Source organism: Sequoia sempervirens (assembly GCA_007258455.2). Taxonomy (NCBI): domain Eukaryota; kingdom Viridiplantae; phylum Streptophyta; class Pinopsida; order Cupressales; family Cupressaceae; genus Sequoia; species Sequoia sempervirens. The sequence goes on along the minus strand of VDFB02075321.1, from coordinate 234,195,661 downwards.
TCAGTTCATGAATGTATTTATCATTGAAATATTAAGAGCATAAATTATTTGATTCTTTTTAAAGGAAAAAGTTAAAATTTGTCGAAGACACTGATTCACCCCCCTCTCAATGTCTTCTTCACTCCAACATCTCAGCCAAAAAAACAATGCAACATCCTTATTTTGATGATCTGGAAAAATCTCAATTATGATTTTAAGTCATTATAAAAGTGTGTGTGAAGCTTAGCAAGGGAATTCCAAGCTATTCATTTGAAGTTAACCTTATCATGAGCAATTATAATGTAGACATTATAACTACATCTCGAATTTCAATTTATTCTATTCATGAGAGGTGTTGTGTGCAATATGTATCTTGGAACTACCAATGAATATGTATGGCTAGGAGTGACTAAGTTGAGAGACTGGCATGCCTATCCTCAATGGAAGCATCGATATTTACGCCTTGTTGTTCCTAACCTCGAACCAAATGGTGTGGATTTGTTGTTTGTAAGTTCCTTCTATCTATTTTCATTTCATTTCTATTTTGGATGCTCTTTCTTTTTCTTCTTTTACTTTTCCTATTTGTAAGTAAACTAATAAAAATTGATTGGTGTCTCCTTGTAGAAAATGTTGATTTATGATCCATCCAAGAGAATCTCAACCAAAAAATCAATGCAACATCCTTATTTTCATGATCTTGACAAATCTCAATTTTGATTTGAAGCCATTATAAAAGAGCATGTGAAGCTTAGCAAGGGAATATCAATCTATTCATTTGAAGTTAAACTCATCATGAGCACCTATGATGTAGACATTATAAGAGAATCTCGAACGTATGAGTGACATTGTAAAAGATTTGTGAGAACGAAGTACCTTAGGAATTGTGCCTACAAGTACAAGCACTTGGGTTTTAGAATAGTGTATGAAGCTTATTAAACAATTGTAGCACAAACAGAAGAATTAGGATAGCCAAATAAATCTCATTTTATTGTATACAACATATTATTAATATAGTGAGTGCAATAACCATTGATGGTTACTAATCATTCTTTTTCTTCTTTTATTCTCTCCCTATTATAACTAGCACCAATTGACTAACTTATTATAAAAACTTCATTTATTAAAACAAATCAACCTAATGATTATATATCAATATCAATATAGCATATAGTCTATTCAAATAAAAATTTGTAATGAGATTTACTCAAATTTTGAAATTTATTGATGCCCTCAAACATTTGTAATTCATGCAACATAATCCCTTAACAGTCCAAATTAAAAAGGGCAGCAATCTTTGACATGTTACCTGGATATCGTGTCACGTATGGGCATTCCATCTAAGGCATTAGGATTACGAAGGGAACCTCTACAATAACCTCTATTTGTTTTTGTTATCTTGGAGTCATTTTCCTATGGTGTGTAGTTTTCACTTGATGGAAAAAGTGTCAAATGCAAGTAGCATAAAGTTACAAAGTGGTACAAATTTTGTTCTGCAACTCGTGTGACCAAACAGACTGTTCCAAAAAGTCTGGATGGCTACGTCTATGCTAGGCATGGTCCTATTTCACACCCAAACATGTAGAATTTCTCCTAGCTACGTTCAATCGGCTCAATCCCTTAAGGGTCCAAAGTGAAAAAGGGAATCAATCTTTGAAGGACTATTACTCAAAAACTGTGACACTTACGAACTCTCTATCTAATCCTACTAGATTGCATTGGGACCCTCTACAACAACCTCTCTCGGTTTCTGTTATCTCAAAGTCATTTTCCCGTGGTGTCTAGTTTTCACTTGATGGAAAAAGGTTCAAATGTAAGCAGTGTAAAGTTGCAAAGTGGTGCAATTTTTGTTCTACATCTTGTGTGACCAAACAGACTATTCCAACACATCTGTATGGGTACATTTATGGTAGGCATGGTCCTCTTTTGCACCCAAACATGCGGAATCGCTTTGAGCTATGTTCAACCGGCTCGATCCCTTAAGGGTCCAAAGTACAAAAGGGAAACAATCTTTAAAGGACTATTACTCAAAAACTATGACACTTACAAACTCTCCATCTAATCTTATGAGATTGCATTAGGCCTCTCTACAATAACCTCTCTCAGTTTTTGTTATCTCTGAGTCGTTTTCCCATGGTGTCTAGTTTTCACTTGATGGAAAAAGTGTCAAATGCAATTAGTATAAAGTTGCAAAGTGGTACAACTTTGGTTCTACAACTCATGTGACCAAATGAACTATTCCAATGCATTTGTATGGGTATGTTTACATTAGGAATGGTCCTCTTTCACACCCAAACACATGGAATTGGTCTGAGCTACATTCAACCAACTCGATCCCTTAAGGGTCCAAAATGCAAAAGGGCATCAATCTTTGGCGGGCTATTACTCAAAAATCACGATGCCTACGAACTCTCCATATGATCCTATGGGATCGCGTTGGGACCATCTACAATAACCTATCTTAGTTTTTGTTATCTCAAAGTCATTTTCCTTTGGTGTCCAGTTTTCACTTAATGGAAAAAGTGTCAAATGCAAGTAGTGTAAAGTTCCAAAGTGGTGTAACTTTCATTTTGCAACTCGTGTGACCAAAAAAAATATTCCAATGCATTTGGATAGGTACATTTACATTAGGCATGGTCCTCTTTTACACCCAAACATGTGTAATTGCTCTGAGTTATGTTCAACGAGCTCGATACCTTAAAGGTCCAAAGTGCAAAAGGGAAGAAATCTTTGACAGGCTATTACTCAGAAACCGTGATGCTTACAAACTTTTGGTTTGAGCCTACAAGATTGCACTGGGCCCCTCAACAATAACCTCTCTTGGTTTTTGTTATCTTAGAGTCATTTTACTATGGTGTTCATTTTTCACTTGATGGAAAAAGTGTCAAATGCAAGCAGTGTAAAGTTACAAAGTGGTGCAACTTTAGTTCTGCAACTCATGTGACCAAACAGACTGTTCCAACACATCCAGATGGGTGCGTTTACACTAGGCATTGTCCTCTCTCACACCCAAACACATGGAATCACTCCAAGCTACATTCAACCAGCTTGATCCCTTATGATGGCACACAAAGCAATAAAAAAGAGAAACATTCACACGATAGTTGAGAAGTTTTAGTTTTCCACATAAAAAGCATATGATCATCCTCAAGTATAGCAAGCACAAGATGTTTTTTTAATTATCCTACTTGGCCTTACAACAATATACAACCAATTGTAAATTTATGCAATGGTGGAACTTGGAATTTTTTTATTTTTCCTCAATTAACATCCTTGGTTGTGAAGCATTTTGTCATTTTCATTTGAAATTATTTTCTATGATTGAAAATTGGAATCTAAGAGAAACAAGTGATGCTCTCATGTACATTATTATTTGTTGTGATAAATAAAGTTTCTGCCTTTGACTCCATTTTTTATTTGTATTATAAATTATAAAGCTTTCTCCCAAGTCCATTTCCTATACAAGAAATAATATTGTAAAAATTTGATATATACATATTTTGACGTGTTTAAATGTTGATGGATCAAGAACATAACAATTCATTTTGTATTGTGAGGATTATGCTGTGAAAATATTTAAAGACTATTCAAGATAAATGTTTGTATGATTATTTGTCAAGAAGTTAACCACTTATCATCTACTATGAGTATTTTTTTTCAAGTGTTGTGAAGATTATGTATCCTTTGCTTAATTGAGTTGTTCCAATCAAAAGATTAAATATACTAGAATCTTTTTATGAAACATCTCATGGAATACCAATTTAAAATGTTTTGCTTTTAGATAAATCATTTCATGGAACTCTTTGGATTAAACTTAATTGAGATATGTAAGAACAAGGGAGCATTAGGAAATACATTGCTCAAAGATCTTAAATAAGCCTTCTCTCCTGTTGCAATTTTGGGTGGATTATTACTTTCAAAGTATTGGGAATGCTTTGCCTATTTTCTAGTTGGCATTTTCTATTCTAGAAGGCTCGTCTCTTGATATGTATTATACTCATTCTTAATCAATTATCAAGTTAATAATTGGTGAATTTATTTATAGTTAATCTTTTCTTTTTAATTTGTGTAGTTTTGTCATTTGTAAGTCTACTAGTATTCCTAGAAATATTGAAGTTGTTTAGCATCAATCAATAAATATTCAAGACAAACCATGAAGGGAAATAGTGATCAATGTTAGGGCTAACAAATTAATAAGTATACATGTGAATAATTCAAGAATACATGTCAATAAGGGAAGCACAATTACTCAAAAACACGTAATCCTTGAAGTATACACACAAATACATAGTATACAAAAATTAATACAAAGTATATGCATGAATAAAAGGTATACACATGAAATCATGTAAGTCGCAAAGTATATATTGGAATACATGTAAGTATACACTTGAATACATGTAACTCATATCTATTGAACCATGGATTTATAATGCAAATATGGACACCATCAATAAAAAAGATTTGTATTAACCAAATAGCCATGTAGGCATACATCAATATATGTCGATATAAGTATAAAATATATACAAAATAGCCATATAGGCTTACAAGAATGCTATATAGGCATACAATGTCAAATATATCTAATATGTAAAATATGTACAAAAATGACATATAGGCATACAACAAAGGGCTCTAGAATCAAAATTCATTGCTTTACATCCTCTCAAAATAAATTGTTGCCCTTTTCTTGTCGGTCAGATGATGATAGGTCTATCACTTGTTTATTCTAAGCCCGAGGAGTGATCTTGGTGCTCCTGGTAGGGTTTAGCTCCTGGTCAAGCTTTATATGTTACAATAAGAAGTAAAGACATTAATATATAGAAATTACATTATAAAAAATGATATATTTAACAAAATAATCACTTACCGCCATTAGACAATCTCTCTCCTCACAGGAAATATTTGCATGCTCATGCTAGGGCATGTTGAAACCTTGTAGAAACCATCCAAAGAGAAATTAAACTACGAATAAATAATGGTTTAATTTTTCACTAACTAACAACTATAACAACTAATGTAAATTGAAATTTAGTAATCTGCCTCATACCTCCTCTGTGAGAGCCATCGAGGACTCTATATTAGATGAAACACCGATCTCCATTTCCCTATGAACATTTGAAGGTGCATCTACTTCCAACATCTAAAAATAAAACAACAAATTATGCAATCACAAAAACTAGAATAACAATCCATGTCATGGCTTATAATGTATGCAATAATGAACAAAAAATTGAGTACTTATTAAACTATATATTTTTGACTATCATGCTTACTATTTTCCCGATCCATAGCTTGTTCAAAAGCACATGTTTTTACGCTTTTACACATAGTAGCAAGGTGGTGAACCATTTGATAAAATGCTTTCGTAGACATGTATGATAATTGTGGTAGCATAGAGAAGGCAATGAACTATTTAAAAAAATGCCTCAAAGAAATGGGGTCTCATGGTGATGGAATGCCACTACAAACAAATGTGTCGTGGCATTTCATCACCATAAGACCGCATTTCTTTGAGTCAAATTTTCAAACAGTTCATTTCCTTCTCTATGGTATTATCCTGGGATGGGTGGGATGGGGTGGATGGTATAGTGTGGTCTCGGTTATGAGATGGAGGGAAATCATGACATGAAGAGGGAGGGGTGCGGATATGAACAAGTGGAATAAAAGGTGGAAGGTTCCATGGATTGGTAAATTGAGGATGAGGACCTTGAAAATAATTTGGAGGGGAATTTTGGCTAAAGGGTTGGTTTCTATTCCCTTGGAAATGAGTTGTTTGAAAAAATGCCTCAGAGAAATGCGGTCTCATGGTGATGGAATGGCATTCCACCACCATGATACCACATTTATTTAAGGAATTTTTTCATACTAATCAATTCCTTGACTACGATATTGCTTACTATTATGCTTTGATAGATTTTTTCCAAGCATCCATGGTTTGTTGGAAAGCACCTATTTTAGGCTTTTAGCCATAGCAGCAAGGAAGTGAGTAGTTTGATAAAATTATTTGGTACACATGTATGGAAAATGTGGTAGCATAGTAAAGGTGGTGAGTTTTTTGAAGAAATTCCTTGAAGAAATGTGGTCTCATGGCGATGGAATGGCATTCCATCACCATGAGATTGCATTTCTTCGAGGGATTTTTTCAAACTACTCACTGCCTTGTCTATGCTATTTCTTACTATTATGTTTTGATAGATTTTTTCCAAGCATCCATAGTTTTTTGAAAAGCACCTTTTTTAGGATTTTAGCCACAACAACAAGGAAACGAACTATTTGATAAAAAATTTTGGTAGACATTTATGGAAAATGTGGTAGCATAGAAAAGGTGGTGAGCTGTTTGAAAAATGCCTCAAAGAAATGTGGTCTCATGGTGATGTACATCGTACATCACCATGAGACCACATTTCTTTGAGGCTTTTTTTCAAACAACTCATTTCCTTGTCTATGTTATTTCTTACTATTATTCTTTCATATATTTCTTCCAAGCATCCATAGCATAGACAAGACAATGAACTATTTGAAAAGATGCCTCAATAAAAAGTGGTCTCATGGAATGCCATGACAAGAAAATGCAATTGGAAGTTGCTCCCACTTATTACTTATGCTATGTGAACTACTTGCATCACTGCTTATGTTAACTTTCTAAACAACTATATTGTAGTTGAAATTTTGTCATCTATCAACATCTAGTTATTAGTTATAGAATGTGAAGTAATGCTTTGAGTTTGAAAGATGTGAAATGCAATGTAATCAACAATATGAATATAAAATACACAAATCTATTAAGTACAATTCATTAGTTAAACTCTTTATTCTATTACCTGTGCGTAGGTTTGTGTAAATCCACTAGCACTAGGAGGTGTTCCCACGAAACCTCTAATATCAGCCTATTCAACATCCAAAATTACATATTAGAATACCATTCATAAAAAAATGCTATTAACATGTAATAAATTTACAATTTTTTACTAGCTACATACCTCAACGGTAGATGCAGTGGAGTAATAAGTGGGTGTAGGACTGGTGTATCTAGTATCAACACTGTGACCATAAAATTTTATCAAAATCATAAAACTAAATTAGTTAATCCTGCATTTCAAAATCGAAATTTAATAAATTAAATTCAATGAACATTCTAACATTTACCTGAGTATTGATGCCATATGCCTCATTCAAAATGTTAGCTTCCCTTGCCATCTCCATAGCTGCATATGTATTCTATGTAGCAGCCTCCTGGGTGTCAGTGGGGTCATATGAACAATTGGCCCCACAAGCCTGACACAAGTGGGATCGAAGCCCACCACTCGAAGACTCCCTTAGATGGCACTGTAGTATAGGGATGGCATGCTGGATGACACTCTAGGTCAAAGAGTTGATGGCCTACAAAGTCTCTACCTCGACACTCTCTTTCACAATGGAAGGGATAATGATGTGCTCATGAGGTAGCCTAGTGAGAGGTCATCTCACTTGCCACCTAAGATCCTGATGTGCACCAGGTCTATCTTGAGTCGACCCCTCACCTCTACCCTAGAAGTCCCTCATATCAAAATAATTTAGTATTTTGTTCAAGATGAACTCACAGTATAGTTTCCTCAAGAAATATTGTGGGACTTCAAAATTATTGCATGATGGGTAATAAAAACCATGTACCACCTATCCCAAAAAAGGTCCTAATCTGTTAGTGGTGGCACCAATGCATAGGAAACCTCTTCACATTGATGCTAAGATTTCCATTTATGCATGGGTCAGTGAATAATGAGCACAAATCTAATTTTGTAATTTTTAGATTGTTTACATCTTTATATGATAATTTATCCCGGTAATAATCCCTAGCTGACTACCTCCTATCTTTCCAACCAATTAATTGTTTGTTGATTGAATCTACATGTTTTAACATTTCTTTGAGTGAAATTGCAAGGGTTTTTCTTTCCATGGTTGAACCGTTTGGATCATTCAACCTTGTGATTAACTCAATTTTTTTTATTGTTTTCAATTTCACTCATTAAATTTTGTTGAGTATCAGAAGGATGTTCAGGGATTGGTCGAGGAGATTTTTGTTGTGGTTGTTGAACTTGAGGATTTTTTTGATGTTGTTGTTGCTATGCTTGTTGAGGATTTTGTTCCTATTTTTGTTGCTCTTCTTGTTGAGGATTTTGAGGGTTTGTAGGTTCATTAACATCTCCAAAAAATTCAACAAATAAATATCAAAAACAACCTAAAACTAACAAATTCACAACAAAAAACAAACAATCCTTACCTCTTAGACCTGTTGATGGTCAAAATAGCACAACAACATTAAATAGAATATTTCTATCCTATTTCTCCTGAAAAAGATAACTAATCTAAAACCACCTATCTTCCAAGGTCCTGGTAGTTGGTTCTCAATTGTGCTGGTGTGATTCAGTGGCCAATGAAACCATAATATTCTAGGGACCTGCTGGTAGCAAGGAATACAAACTACATCATGTGAACTAATCTACTTTGGGGGGTGTAAATAAATCGAAAAAGATAGAACAAGGCTTTAGAACAGTAAAACATGAATATAAATTTCTTCACATCCAGAAATGTACCTCAATAATGAGTGTTTCTTCAACTAACCAAAATCATAACATAATGCAATCCATAGCATAACCTACACCATTGCATACATTCATAGTGCAAAATCCAATAATCACAACCATTCATCAAAATTTTACTTCAAGATTGAAACACATCACCCACTCATTGCTAGAATCAGATCAATAGATATAAATGAATTCCATTCATAGCTAATTCAATGAAATAATCTCAGATCGGGTTTCACCTATTAATTTGCATCAAATAAAAAACAATTATGCACAACATCCACTGGCATACGGATGATTATGATTCATTAACATTATCATTGAGATCCAAACTTGAAAATAACATGAAATTATATAAAAGACAATGTAAAAGTATCTAAGTACAACAGATTTTCTCAAAGTATTTTTCTTGAAAACTTATAAAATCCTAAGACTATAAGAACACTATATGCTATCTCATCAGGTGGCTAATCCTTCTTCAATCAGTTGACCTTTACAAAATGGAGCCCAAAATTACATATAGGCAAGCCATGCACTAATTTCTCTCAATCAAAAATTGAGATCCACCAATCAAGGAACTAGAACTGCATGAGGTGACCACACTAGCTGATATTTAGTTCAATGGTTGATGACCCTATTATCCAAAATTTGATGCCCAAAGGAGGAAGGTAGAACTATTGGATGAGATTTGCAATTAAACTTATGTCATAATTCTGCAAAATAGGAGAGAAGAGAAAGTTTTCTATCAAGACAGAATATTCCATTGTCAGCTCATCCCTGCGTAGTCTGCTCAAGAAGGTATTCCTCATAACTAGAGAAAACTTGTTGAAGAATATCCACATCAGGTCCATCTACCCAATTATCTTCAAATTTAATTCTTTTCAACTCCATAGAGGAAAACTCTTGCATATCTTTCAACTTAATCAATTCCCTCCTAGTAGCTTTCACTTCATCTTTAATGTCCATGAGTCTATCTAACAACAATTCTTCACCATCATCCTATTTTTTCATTACCTCCTCAAATCTATTATTCCATTTCTCCTTTAATTTATCAAGAGGAAGACCTTCTTTGACAGGGATATCCACATTGACCAAAATAGCAATTACTACTTCTAATTCATCAATCTGTTCATTCAAGTCCTTATTGGCTTCTTAATCTTCATTTTTTATGTTCATAGATGAATTTAGATCTAAACTTTATTATGCTCATGGTCTTCTCAATGAATTCTACATTATCCTCATCAAGGATTTATTGCTCCAAGAGAGTTGGCTTGGGTACCTTGCTAATGTTCTTTAGTTTCTTCACATGCTCTCTATACTCTTCCTCTTGTTTCTCCAAGACTTCAACATGTTGATTCATCTCTTCCCCCAACTCCAATGCACCTTTATGAAATTTAAAACCAACAACAAGTAGCTCACAAACCTCTTGATTAAGTTGATCAATCCATCTATCAAGCATCCCAACTTTACTTCCCATATATACCAAATCATCAGCCTCTTTCTTGCTTAGTAAGATTGGGGTCTCTAGAGCAGCATCTTGTTGAGAAACAGGAGTGGAGATATCCTTCAAGAATTTATGTAACTAATCTAGTTGGGATTTAAGTTCATCCTTCCTTTTTTTATCCTTGATCATCCTAGATTTGGTGGAGGATGCCACAATGTCAATAAGGTTATTCCTTGTAGGTCTCCCCAAATTAACAATGCCCAATTGGTAATCAGTCACTTGCATATCTTTTCTATCCTTGTCCACCATAGGGAGTGCACATTCAGCTATAATCTCACCTACATCTGTGAGCTTCATGGAATGGAGGATCCTGTCCTTTTCATAGGCATCTCTATCTCTATTTCCTTCATCATTTCATCCCAATTCAAAGGCTAAGGTTGAACTATTTGCTTCCTTTGACGGTCTAGTTTTAACCATGTTGGAGCAGCAGGAGTGGTAGCCACTTGCATGGAAGAAGAAGCAGTAGTGGAAAAGGAAAGAGGTTGCAGAATGGTGGTCTTAGGTTGAGAATCAACCTATTGTCTCTGTTGTTGTTCCCTTTCTACAGCTTCTTTCACAAGCCTTTCGGCTTCAACCCTATCTTTTTTATCTTGCATCTTTTTAGCTTCCAATTCCTTTTTCAAACATTCTTCTTCTAGAATCCTCTTCTCATACATTTGATGTATTTTCCTTTCAAGCACTTTAACTTTATCCCATGCTTCTTTAGAATTTTGTTCATGCTTAGCAAGTTCTTCAACACCCTTTCCTCTTTGCAAGCATTCTTCCTCTTCTTTCCTCCTGCGAGCTTCCTCAACAGCCTTAAATTTAGCCTCAAGGGCTTCTCTTTCCCTTCTTTGTTGAGATTTCTCCTCTTCTAGCTCATGGATCTTCTGCAACATAGCCAATTTATCCCTCTCCTCTTTGGTCTTTAATTCTTTCTCTTTTTATTGTTGCAGCAAGTCCTCTTTCTATTTTTGTTTCCTTGCTAGTTCTTCCTCCCTAGCCTTAGCCTCAGATTCTTGTTTCTTAGCAAGTGCCCCAGCTTGTGCTTTAGCCTTTGCTTCCCTTTTGGCATCTTCAAATAATTTCCACTATTCCTCAAGAGTGAGGACATGTTTAATTTCCAAATATTCAGTTTTCTCATGGGATACAACCACATGAGTTTCTTTGTCAGATTGGGTGGCCTCAGAATCTATATCAATATTATGGATTTCAATTTCTTGCTCCTTCCCTTTTAAGGATTCAACCTCCTTATGAAGGGTTCCAGTGGTCATCTCTTCAATTGGTTGCTCTATAAGAGAAGGTTGAGTTGAAGTTTCAACTCCAGCTTCTATTGTGGCCTCCTCTTCATGTAATTCAAGAACATCTTGAGCAAGAATTGCAGGCTCAAGATATTCTCTAGAATTAGGAGGAAAAAATTGTTGGAATAATGTGCCTCAATCTCACAGGCTGAAACCTCTGGAAGAGAAAAGTCAGTGTGACATTCCTTCTGTCTAGCCGAATGGAAGTTTGTAACCTTGTTGAAATGTTCAGGTCACTAAGACCTTGCTGATGTCTTGTCGACTGGTGCTATCGCTGTGACTTGAAGTGTTCGGTGTAACCTCTTGGTGATAGATGGTATGTCTCGTTGAATAGTTATACACTCGGAGTCATCGGGATAACATGAAGGCTTCAGTATGAATTCTTAGCGATGGATGTTTGTCTTAGCGATGGGGTAGTCTATTGTCGGTATGACTCCTGGTGACTGTTGGGTGCTCGGTATGACTTGAGGGCTCAGTATTACCTCTTAGCCACAGTCTAAGTCTTTCCGATAGTGTTCACATTGATATGACTAGAGGACTTCAGTATGATATCTTGGTGAATAGCGATAGTCTCGCCGATGAGAATGTCGAGGTCGATGCATCTTGTGAACTCAGTATATCATCTTGCTGATGGTCAAGACTCTTGGTGATATCTACAATCGTTCTTGTGGCATCGGGGAGACACAGTTAGTGTCTCATCGACATGCGAATACTTTTGAATGCCTTTGACCGAGTGATGACTATCCTACGTGGTGTGACTTTGACCAATCAGAGAAGCCGAATGGGAATTGTTGGAAGTTAGTCTATTGTGGCCATTTTGTGAGGAAGATCAACAGACAAAGATGACATGGATATACTCGAGAATTGAAAATTATGTTTGGTTCGATGAATGATTCGATCAACAGTTGGACGAATGGTTGGATGAACAGTTCGATGAATGATTAGTGTGTATGAATTCAATTATAAGAGCATTGTAATGTGAATGTTATATACAAGGTTGATAAAGGATTATGCTGTTGTAAATTGACATCAGAGAGTGAAGCCCGTACTCTATATGTAATTTCATTACTGTAATACAAAGGGGTTTTTATTGGTGTGGTGGATTTTTTCTCTTGTAAGGGTTTTCCCATGTAAATCTAGTGTTCATTTGTGTATGTTAAATTCTCTATTTCTGTTATTTCTTAGAAGTGTATCTTAATTGGACTGTAATTGAAAAATTAAAAGCATCTATGCATTCTTCCCTAAGGTTTTGATGTTAGGAGAGTTGTTTCTGCACCTTAGCTTTCCTTACAAGTGGTATCAGAGCCTGGCCAATTGTGTTATCCTTGTGGGTACGTTGGGTTTTTGTGTCAATCCTGTTCAGTGGGAGTCTTGTAGAAATTTTGGTAATTCAAATTACAGATTAAAGATGGCAAGCATGTCAGGAAAGATTGAAATTGAGATATTCAATGGCAGCAATTTTGAGTTGTGGAAATTCAAAATGGAAGATATATTGGTTGATTGTGATCTATGGCTTGTTGTGTCTGGAACGAAGCCTACAAGCATGAAGCAAGAGGATTGGTACCTTGCAGATAGAAAATCAAATGGGTTGATAAGACTCTATTTAGTAGACTATGTTCTTCTGAATGTTCATGAAGAAAATACTGCATCTTCCTTGTGGAAAAGACTGGCAGCTATTTATCAGGGAAAGTCCTTGGTGAATAAATTTTTCTTGAGGAAGAAGCTGCACACTTTGAGAATGCAGGAGGGAGGTTTTGATGCTGATCATTTGAACACTTTCAACATGTTGATTGCACAATTAACATCTATTGGTGTGAAGATTGATGAAGAAGATCATTGTATGTTGTTATTGTGTTCTTTGCCAGATTCTTGGGATCACCTAGTGATGGCTATTGGGAGTACGACATCCAATTTTAAGATGGAAGATGTTGTTGCTTCTTTGTTATTAAAAGAGATGAGAAGGAAATCTTCTGAGATGGTGAAGGAGGCTCTCGCTGTTAGAGGCAGATCGAAAGAGAAAGGCAAGAAGGACAAGAAATCCAAATCCAAATTAGAAGGGAAATCAAAGTCTCCTGACAAGAAGTCCAAGGTGAAGTGTTGGAATTGTCGGCAACCTGGTCATGTCCAAAAGGATTGTAAAGAGGAGAAAAAGAAGAAGAAGAATTATTCTTCTGACAATGATTCTTCTCAGAGTGATGTAGATGCCTTCGTTGAAGCCTTGGCTACGTAGGCATCAGATGATGTCTGGCTGATTGATTCTAGAGAATCCTTCCACATGAACCAGTCTCATTCTCTGGAAATGGCTGCAAGATGACTAGAGGCTCAATGGTGCTAGCAAGGGGTGCTCATATTGGTACCTTATATAAGTTGGATGCACATGTTGTTCAATGCAATAGTGTCTGTATAAAGTCACAGAAAGCTACTCATGGAGAAAAGAAGGAAAAAGTTCCTGATGGTGTAAACTCTATGGAAGTTAAACTTCCAGTAGAAAATACTATGCTCTAGCATCATAGGCTAGGCCACATTGGTGAGAAAGGTTTAAAAACCTTGAAGAATAAAAACCTGGTTGAAGGGCTTGATAATTGTAACCTCGAATTCGAGTAATGTGAACATTGTATATATGGAAAACAACACCGTGTTTCATTTTATTTCAGTCCTCACAAATCTTCTGGTTTGCTTGATTATATACATTCTAATGTTTTTGGTCTAGTGAATGTTCCTTCTTTGTCTAAGTCAAGTTATTATGTATCATTTATTGATGATTATTCAAGAAGAGCATTTGTCTATTTTTTGAAAAGTAAATCAGAAGTGTTTAGTCGGTTCAAGGAATTTAAGAACCTTGTAGAAAATCAGACTAGAAGAAAAATAAAATGTTTAAGAAATGATAATGGCGGTGAATTTTGTTCTAATGATTTTGAGAGGTGCTGTAAAGATCATGGGATTAAAATACATAAAACTACACCTTATACTCCGCAGCAAAATGGAGTTGCAGAAAGGTTCAACAGGACAGTGATGGAGAGAGCACGAAGTATGCTGAGTAGTGCTAGCTTGGAGGAGAATTTTTGGACTGAGGCAGTTGCTACAACATGTTACTTGATAAACTGTTCTCTGAATTCCACTCTTGTTGAGAAAAAACCTTTGGAAGCATGGTCTGGTAAGAAGCCCTCTTTAAGATATATTCGTGTTTTTGGCTGTGAGACATATGCATATGTGTCGAATGAGAAAATATTTAAATTGGAGAACAAGGATGTTAAATGTATTTTTATTGGCTATAGTGCTGGCATAAAAGGATACAAGCTTTGGAATCATGATATGGAGAAGGTTCTATACAACAAAAGTGTTATCCTTCATGAGATGAAACCTTCTACCTTGGATCTGTAGTCAGAGACAAAGTCAAAAAAAAAGGATGTAGTTGAAATTCCTCCGACACCAGATAAAGAGGAATTGAAAATTCAAAATGTACCTGAAACTAAGGAGAGCTCAAGCAGTTCTGAGAGTTTTGAAGAAGAACAACAACCTCAGCCTCAGCAAGTGAGGAGGTCAACTCGTGAAAGAAAGCAACCTGATAGGTATGGGTTCTCTTTGTTAGATTCTACTTGTGCCTATGCTTTAATTTCTAGCACTAATGAGCCTAGGACTGTGAAAGAGGCATTTAGAATGTCTGATTCAAACTCTTGGTTGGAAGCCATGAATGAAGAAATGACATCATTAGAAAAGAATGATACTTGGAGTTTGGTGCCCTTGCCTGAAGGCAGAAAAGTTGTGGGCTGCAAATGGGTATTTAAAAATAAAATAGGTCTGGATGGTAGTGTGGAAAAGTACAAGGCGAGGTTGGTTGCGAAGGGTTATTCCCACGTAGAGGGAATTGATTATGGGGAAATTTTTTCTCCTATAGCTAAGCTAACATCTATTAGATTTATTTTGTCACTTGTAGTAGCATATGACTTAGAGATTAAATAGATGGATGTGAAGATAGCATTTCTTCATGGTGATCTTGAAGAAGAAATTTATATGTCCCAGCCTGAGCACTTTGTGGAGAAAGGTAAAGAAAAACTGGTTTGCAAGTTGAAAAAGTCTCTGTATGGGTTAAAACAGTCTCTTAGAATATGGTACCAAAAGTTTGACACTTTTGTTTCATCTTTGGGATTTGTAAGATCAAAATCTGATCATTATGTCTATTGCACAGCTAAAAGTGATCGAGTTCTTATTATTGATCTCTATGTTGATGATATGTTGTTCATAGGCAATAGTAAGTTAATGATTTCTAATCTTAAGTCTCAGTTGTCTGCAAAGTTCAAAATGAAAGATCTTGGTGCAGCAAGGTATATTCTAGGAATGGAAATAACCAGAGACAGGAAGAATAGAAAAATTTGGCTCAGCCAGAGTAAGTATATCAAGATTGTTCTAGAGAGATTTTGCATGAATGATTGTAAGCAGCTAGTTGTTCTAGTTTTGCAGGGAACGAAGCTATCTATTGAAGACTATCTAAAATCTCCTACTAAGATGGAGGACATGACCAGTGTGCCTTATGCTAGTGTGGTTGGCAGTCTAATGTATGCAATGGTCTGTACAAGGCCAGACATTTCCCAAGCAATGGGAGTACTTAGTCGGTTTATGGCTAATCCCGGAAGGACACATTGGGATGTTGTGAAAAGAGTTTTCAGATATTTGAAGGGCACTTCAAAATATGCTTTGTGTTACCATGGGAACTTGGTTGAATCATAGAGGACTCTCAGCATTCAAGGCTATGTGGATTCTGATTGGGTAGGGGACATTGACAACAGAAGATCCACTAGTGGATATATTTTCATGATGAATGGTGGTGCAGTAAGTTGGATGAGTAAGCAACAAGCTATAGTCACTTTGTCCACTACAGAGGAAAAATACATGGCAGCAACACACGCCTGTAAAGAATCAATTTAGTTAAAACATTTGTGTTCTAACATTGGTTTTGATGCAGGGAAAATAACAAGTTATTGTGACAGTCAAAGTGCTATTTGTTTGACAAATAATCCTACTTTCCATGGCAGGACAAAACACATAGATGTACAGTATCATTTTGTATGAGATATGGTGGAGGATGGAAAGGTCTTGTTAGAAAAAGTGGATACTCTGGAGAATGTTGCAGATGCATTGATGAAACCAGTGAGCACAGACAAGTTCAGGTGGTGTGCCAATTGGATGGGCCTTAGTGCCCATGAATTTCAGTAATTCTGTTGTGCTCTGGAGGTGCTTGTGTGATCTTCGTCAAGTGGGAGACTGTTGGAATAATGTGCCTCAATCTCACAGGCTGAAACCTCTGGAAGAGAAAATTTCATGTGACATTCCTTCTGTTTGGCCGACTGGTAGTTTGTAACCTTGTTGAATTGTTCCAATCCACTAGATCTAAGTCTTTAGTACCTATATTATCAACATCATACTGGGGATCCAAGGTTACACCATCATCTAAAAACGTGTCAGGAATAGCCTCCTTCACCCCATACCCAATGATGAGTGTAATGGGAAATCTTTCATAAATCCTTCTTCTTAGATCATACTCATACTATAGGTCCATCCAAAAATCCTTGAGAAAATTGAAATGCTTGTCAAAAACTATAGGATTGGCCTTGCAATTTGTTTGATGTCAATGGATTCATCTGCATCCCAATCCACTGGATCTAAGTCTTTAGTACCTATATTATCAACATCATACTGGGGATCCAAGGTTACACCATCATCTAAAAACGTGTCAGGAATAGCCTCCTTCACCCCATACTCAATGATGAGTGTAATGGGAAATATTTCATAAATCCTTCTTCTTAGATCATACTCATACTATAGGTCCATCCAAAAATCCTTGAGAAAATTGAAATGCCTATCAAAAACTGTAGGAAACAAACCTTGAATCTTGTGCTTGGGATCAAAATACTTCCTATATGTATATAATCCTAACTTCAAATGGATCAATTCATCACAAATTACCTTGGCTACCACATTGTGTGCACAACTATACTCACCTAACTTCATGGTAAATTTGCAATAACCAGGCTTATGTTTATGAGAAAACTTGGTGTTGACTCATATGGCCTGATAAATGAACTCCATCAAAACAATTTTGTTATTGCAACATCTAGGGAATAAATGAAGATGGCCATCAAAACCAGCCAGCCTGAAATAGGTGAACTTAGAGTATTGGATGTACCAATGTCCCCATTCTGCAATGAATTCCATGGAATCTTTGTTCAGTATATACCCTACATATCCTATTTGTTGATTAATGATGACATACAAGAATGCATCACTAACTCTTCTATAATGTGACTCAGAGGTTTGCAAAGTCAACTGATCATAGTGATCCCGTACATTCTTTTTTCTAGGGGAATTTTGATAAAATCATTATCCAATCAAATTGATGTCTACCATCTAGAATAGTTTGAATGAATGGAAACATCCATTCCTTGAATTGTGAGGAATCTCTCTTCCCAAACACTCTAGAAAGCATCATGATTATATCACCAATCTCCTTACTGAAATATGATCTCTTAGGTTGATCAAGGAGCTTGGCTAGGGATTTATTGTCAACTCTCATTTAGTGTTTGTTCATGTGAGTTATGTTGGCCTCCTTTTTGTTGCTATATAATTGTAATGCTTCTGCCTCATTGAGTTACCTAGGGTTCTATGGTGTAGGTGCATTAAACATGAACCTTATCATTTGTGGTGTAAGATCAATGATGATATTCCCCTACAAGTCCACACATTGTCTGGTTGCGGGATTGTAAGCCACAACTACAATAAGTATTAGTTCTAGGCACTGGACTGATAAAGGAAAGATGGAAACATGTGACAACCCAGATTGAACAATTCTCTCTATTCTCCCTATTACATCTTCACTAAATGTTTCTTCATGCAAATCCTCATAGTTAAATGGGCCCAAATTTGTATCTGTGATATCTGCCCAATTTGAATACACCTTGTTGGCTGTAATAGTAGGAATTTGGTGCTTGTACCTCAAGGTATAAGGGAGTTGTTCCACTTTTATCTTTTTAGGCTTGGTTTGTTGCCTTGAACTCTCTACAGTTTGGTTTCGTTGAGAAGCCTCCTCTGATGCTCTTGACGTCCTCTATTCCTACAATACAACCCTAGATTAGATGAACAAAGGCATGAAAATCATTACATCATAAATTACCTCTCATACCATTCTCTATTCCATCAGGTTAACTCTCCATACTTAGTCAAATTTTATATCCACCAGAAGCGAAGTCAAGGAAGAATCAAAGACAAAAATTTCTTAACACAGGTGGGATCGAGATCAGAACCAAAATGATACTAGAACCGAGATTGGGACAGAAACCAAACCCATAACCAGTCGATAGTTCCAAATTCATTTTCCACTCCAGTTCTACTTCTACCAAAGAACAAAGGTGAAGACCAAAGCTAGAAGTCATCAAAAGCAAAATCATTTTTGGAATTAACTCTCATGGAAACACTTATGGGATGAGTTCATTCCCAGGTCCACTTCTGCCAATTTACCATTCAGACGAAGCAATTTTTTAAAGTTGCGGTCACATGAGCTTAAGACTTGGGTCACATGGAATTATAAGGAAAATTTAAATAAAGGGGCCCAACCTCACCCTTTTAATAGGACAAAGACCAAATTTAAACCCTAGGGGCTCGACATTGTAAAGGTCATCGCACAAACCCTAGTTTACACAACTTGTCAATTCAAGTAATTAGGGTATCAGGAACTCGACATGAAAACCATTGAACCAACATAGGAATAGGATCAAAGGGGTCATCAAATATATTTTGAAGAATATGAAGCACAAAAGACCCCATCAAATGAAACCCTAATTAAAACTAGGGCATGATAGAATAGACACACCACGAAAATGACAACATAATGACAAGAAAACAAACCGAAAAAGAAAAATAAAAGAAAAATAGAAAATAGAGAAAGACAAAATGAAACTAGAAACAAACAAAGGAATGAGCGAAGGTCCATAAGAAAGGTCCCTTGAATGCACAAGAACATCACGAAAATGACAATAGAACAACAAAACAAATAGGAAAAGAATGGGAAAACGACCCTACCTCAAAACACCAACAAGAAAGGTTGAAACTTGATAAGAATCCACTCACCAATGCGCCTCCACAATCAAATCATGCTCCTCTCAAAGTTACTCAGGCTCTGGTTCACCAAAATAATTTAGACAATAAATATAATGATCTAGTTAACCTTGATTAAGGTTTTAAAAACATTTTGCACGTTTGAGGAGGCTATAATTAATCCAGTAAATGCAATTGATTGGGAGTAGAGCCAAAAATGTAAATGAGTAATCAACCAATGTGGAAATCAAAGGTAGGGTAGACGCAAGCATAGAGCCAGAACAGAAAAAGAAACCTTACCCAAGTCTCTTATCCAACTCTAAACCCGGTTCTGATCCCACGGAAGGGACAAACAACAAAGGGAAATGAGGGCAGAATCAGAACCAAAACCGGACCCAAAACTTTTACAAAGTTTCAAGTTTGGTTCCAATTCTGGTTCCACTCTCGGCAAAGGAAAAAAACACAGAAAGAAGGAAAGAAAAAAAAGAAACAATAGGAAGCGGGGCTAAAATGAAAACCAGACCCCACCAACACACCAAAAAAGACAAAAACACAAAGCAAGTGAGTGGGAACAAGATCGGGACCAAAATATAATTCAAAACTTTTACAAAGTTCCAAGTGAAACTCCAATTCCACTTCCACTTCCGCCAAAGCAAAAAAAAACACAAGGAAACGAGAAAAAACTCAAGGAAAAATGGACCCAAGAGCTCAAGACAAAGCAAAAGATAACAAATAGAACAACGAGGCAAGGGCAGGGCCGAAACTGGAATTGAATCTGGACTTGGAACCTTCAAAAGTTCTAAGTCCATTTTTTATTCTGACTCCGCTTCTGCCAGACCAAAAAGAAACAAGGACTTAGGAGGAAAAAGAACAACTCCTAAGACCCAAACAAACACCAAGGACAAAAAAAAAACAAGGGGACCCATTTTATTTTTTTTGAAAAAATGGGGTGGTTATGCAAGGAATAACAAATGGCGACTCAGTTGGGAAAATGGTTTACCCATTTTCAAGACACTGAAGAATTCAGTCACCCAAAACCTCTGGTTTATGAACATGCTAACTCAAGTAAGATCATATATATTGAGCAAAGTTGAGCTAGAATCTTAGATGCAAATCAACATGAACTACTTTGAATCTAAGTGTGTGCATATACGGTGCATCTTTCTTCATAAAAACTTTCCTTACCCCTGAACAACTATACCTAAGATTCAAGGTACATAGGTTGAGTCCTTTAACTTTCATGCAATGAAATCTTGGGCATTGCTCCACTACTATCCAAGTGTTCATAGCCCTAATGGAGATACCTCTAATTCTCTCAAATTATTGCTCTACTACCAGACATGCATCCATGGCCCCGATAGAGATAATTGAATCACCCATTTGATATTGAGTTTTCCTTCTTTCAATAGTTCTATTTTCTCTTTCTTTCTTTTTTATAGGCTTCACTTGTAAGAATTATTTATTAACTTTTCTCAATACTCAGATATAATTAATCTAAAATGTGGTTTGAGAACTATAGTGGACCTTATGACAGTGTTGGGAATCATATTTTTCACTTGAACCAGAGATACAACCACCTTGAGACAAATAGGCATTTTACATAGGAAGATGCTTTATCTATTTTTTTGATAGATTTCAATCATGGTTCATGAGATTGTTTACAATATACCTTATTCTTAATAAATTTTCAAACCATTGTTTAAAATGATCATAAGACACAAGTTTAGAATGAAATCTTTCAACAGACATACCTGAAAAATACCTAAACCAATTTCTCTCCTAGTTCCTTCAACATACTTTGAATAACAACCCCTTCATTTGAAAATGGAAGAAAATGAAGGTCCCTAAAAGAAACAAGACAAAACAAAAACAACAGCAAGAAAACAAAAGAAAAACAAACAAACAAACAACACACCCAAAACAAAAGAACAAATAATTACATATATACAACCAACAAAAAATTAGACCCCCATGGGCCAAAGTAGTGCTTGAGAAACTAACCATTGACAGGCAATGGAATAGGTTCTCTTGTTAGGGTGCTCAAATGAAAAGCATTCTCACCTAGAATTTCAGCTACTTGATATGGACCCAACCAAAGTCTATCAAACTTTTGGTGGTCCCCTTTCTTCTCCTTAGATTTTTCCCATAGCAACACAAGATCTAATATCCTAAATTCCTTAATTTTAGCTCTTTTGTCAAACCAACATTTGACAACATCTTGACGTTTAGAAAACTGTTGTAAAGTAGCATCTCTTTTCTCTTCCAGATTTAGCAAATTGGTTAGTCTAACCTCTATCCTATCATCTTTTGAGTAGAACTCCTGCATGAACCTGAGGACAAGTATCTACAAATGTATAGGAAATACCAACTCTTGGTCGTAGACTAACTTAAATGGTGAATTCCCTAGGGTGAATTTAATGTGAGTTTGATTTTCCCATAAGTAAAATCTCAGTTGGGTATGCTAGTCTCTAGGGTTGTTTTCTAGAAACTTCTTAATCACTTCTAATAGGTTTTTTTTAGTAGACTCACCTACTCCATTCCCCTGTGGGTAGTAATTACACAAATATTTCAAGACAATTTTGTGTTCATAAGCCCATTGAATAAACTCAATAGAAGAAAAAGCAGGGCCATTGTCACATATTAGGACAAATGGTACTCCAAACTTGGTTATGATATTTTTGTTGAGAAATTTGATGACCACATATGTGGTGTTGTTTTTATATGGTTGGGCCTTAGTAAAACGTGCATAGTAGTAAGTTGTCATCATAATGAATTTATGACCTGTAGATGAGTTTGGATTAATAACTCCTACAAAATCTAGTTCCCATTGGGAAAATGGTCTTACCTCATACACAGGTTGTAAAGGCATCGCTGGATCACATTCCTTGGATGCAAAGTTTTGACATGTGTGGCATGTCATCATGTGTTGGTGTGCATCTCAGAACACATGGGGCCAATAGTAGCCTGATCTAAGAGTCTGATGTTCCAAGGAATCGGCGGATCCATGTCTCGTACCATGCCTACCATGAAACTCAACAATGGCATGCCTAGCTTCTTGTTGATCCAAGTAGCGCAAGTAAACACCTTTAAAATTTATTTTGTACAAGGATCCTCCTTTAAGCATGTAATTAGCACTCTTCATCCTCAATTCTCTCCTTTGAGTAGCATTCATCCCATGTGGGCATTTATTATTTAGGAGGAAGAAGATCAGATCTGTATACCAAGGATCCTTAGTAAATGATTGCATTGTGTATTTTTGGCAAGTGATATTCTTATCCACATCCCCCATAGCTTTAGATAAACCTTAGCCTCAGAATAGCTTCATTGGATGAATCTCAAGATCATACTTCTGCAGAATGGCCATCCATTTTTCTCATCTCTCCCCTAGTATTCTCTACATGAGAAGAGACTTCACAGCTAGATTAGGAACTATGGCAATCACATGACTACAAAGGATGTAGTGTCTAAACTTTTTGACCACTCGTAGAAGTGCCAAGGCTTTATTTTCAAGAGATGGATATCTAACTTATGTGTTCTTAAATGGGGAACTCCTAAAATCAATAGGTCTTTCATCTCCCTCACCTTTTTCGCTATGTCAAAACAACACATGAATGATTAGATGCAAAAGAATAGATATAAAAAGGATTTAAGTAGTCAAGGCTGGTTAGAACTGGTGCCTCTGAAATTGATTATTTAATCTATGAAAAAGAATATTTAGCTTCATTAATCCATTCTATCTTTGGATCCTTTTTCATCATTTCATTCAGGGGTTTGACGATCTCTGTAAACCTAGTTATAAATTTCCTTACAAAATTGATCTTTCCAAAGAAATATCTCATTTCCTTCTTGCTTCCTAGCATTGTTAGCTTTAAAATGGACTCAACTCTGTTAGGATCTATAGATTTCCACTTTTCCAAAATTATGTGACCCAAAAGTTTTCCTTCAGAAACTCCGAACGCACACTTTTTAGGGTTAAGAGACACACCATAACTTATACATCTTTTAACAATTTTTTCTAAATCTACAACATGGTATTCTCTATTCTTAGAAAACATAGTTAAGTCATCCATATAAATAATGATACATTTACCTATTAGGTCTTTGAATGCCACATCCATTGCATGCTGAAATGTAGCTCCAGCGTTGATAAGACTGAACAAAATCCTCTGATAGGAAAATGTCCCCCACTTGGTAGTGAAGGAAATTTTCATTCTATCTTCATGGCTAGCAAGAACTTGATTATATCCCAAATAGCCATCCAAAAATGACATCATTTGGGATCCATTAACAGTTTGCAACACCTCATCAAGAGAAGGAAGTGGGTAATTATCCTTCTTTGAGGGTTTATTTAGATTAATAAAATCAACACACAATCTAATCACACCACTTTTCTTGCGAACAGGAACCAATTTAGCAACCCAAGTGGAATGTTGTACTAGAAAGATTATCCTTCCAGATAGAAAATTTTGTACTTCCTTAAAAATTAAGGGTTCAATTAAGGCATTGACTAGGTGCTACTTTTGGTGAAAGGGATTTGATCTTGGTTTCAAGGGTATGGTATGTGTGATCACTGAAGTATCAAAGTTCTTCAAATCCTCGTATCCCTAAGAAATTTTTGTATTTCTTCTTTCAGCACCTTAATCATTTTGTCTTTGATTTCCTCGGGGAAAGTTTTTCCTATATACACATTCCTTTCTGGACCTAAATCAGCCAAATTGGCATATTCATATTTCCCTCCATCACTTTCCATTCGCACCCTTTCACGAGCCCAAGGGTTAGAGTCAAAGATCCATTCCAAGGCTACCATCCCCTTTGGAATGTTGTTTCTTTTCAAATTGAGTATCCATTTTGTATCACAATTCTCGGGATACCAATCTCTATGGTCTCTTTCTAATTCATCAATTATTTGTCCCTCAAAGACATCTGAACTTGTCAAGAAGGCAAGTATATGTTGGTCATCATCAAAGACCTAAAAATTCTAGAAATTATCCGGGACGACTGGGACTGAGACTAACTCGACCAATAATCTCTTTGACTTGGAGTATTGCATAGGTTCCAAAGTTCTAGCAGCAACAGCAAGGGCATCTGTAATATGGTTTTCCTCTCTGTGGATCAACTTGATGCCAAAAGCATCAAAATATTCTATTAGGTTCCAAACTTTGTTCCTGTATGCATCTAATCTATTTTTGTGGCAGGTGTATTGACTGTGGACTTTCTTGACAATAACTTCTAAATCTCCCACAACCATGAGAGCTGTAACCTTCATTTGATGAGAAAACATTTGTCCTCAAGCTAGCACCTCATATTCTTCCACATTGTTCGTGCAACCAAACTACAACCTATAAGAAGCAAACTACGTTTTCCCTCTCGGGTTGGTTAATTCAACTCCACCTACACTCCCTGATCTAGATTTAGAGCCATCAAATTTAAGACTCCACAATTGGTCTGGAGCCGGGATTTCTTTCTTCTTTGGGACTAGAGGTGATTTCTTGCTAGAAGCGGGTGGCAGCTCAGACTGTGTTGGCTATCTAGCTTTAAAGGTTGTTGCAAACAATGTTTATTAGAAGATTCACCTAGTTTCAAAACTGTTTAGGAGCTACTTCCTGAACCTCTTTTTGGATCACTTCACAATTTAGTATGTTTTTCATCAATGCCTTAGGCATTGGAAGGTTATCTAGGGAAAATGTAATAGACAAAGAATGAGATTCCTCAGTCTTTCTTTGGAGGTTAGAGCATAGAACTTGAGTTTTCTCAAGTTGGGAAGAATCTTCCTCTTGAGTGAGACTAGTTCTCATCGGGATGGTGGCATCCCTAGCTTTGAATGAAAATTGATTGGTGGGTGCTTCAGGTTGGCATTCACAAGTTTCTTCATCTTGATAGACATGGTTCAAAATATCTATGCAAGGTTGAGATGTCAACTCAGAATGACTCTGATAATGAATCCTACACCAATTGGGGAGTAGCAAACTCCATAGATCATCGTCTTCTCCTAGAACCAGCCTATCTTGTTGCAACTTTTTAATTAGAAATTGTTGGTTGACCATGGTCATTGGCTTACTATGTTCTAAAGGCAATGGATCATCAAAATTGAGCAATGAGAAGGTCATGATTTCCTCCCTCTTGTAAACTCCTATCTCAGTTTCAAAGTAAGCTAACTCATTAGGAGAATCTTGATTTTTTTTGCTACCCCTTTCCATGGTAGCCACATATGTGAGAAATCTAAGGACAGATATCCCCTAATGCTCTTCATTAGGTCTCAGCTTAGAAGCATACCATATGTTTCTAGGATATCATCCACTTGGATATCCATATAAGTTTGGATCCTTGGGTCAGATCCAACCTACACATGAATATTTTTCAGTTCTCCTACCACATTGACCTCAATTTTATCCAACTGAATAACCTTTTTGTTAGTCTGAAGCAGATTCAAACCTAACTTTCTAAAAATGGAGAATGGCATGACGTTACCTGATGCCCTAGTATCCAAAAGGCAGTTATGAGGATTCTTTCTAAATATCCTTAAGCTTAATAGGAAAGGTGGGGTCCCTATCTTACCTTTGTACAAGGCTGCATTCATTTCATTTGTGTGAGTTGCCTTATTTTTCCCTTTTGACTGATTTGCCTCTTCCAGGGCTTTCAACACAATTTCTCGTCAGGCAGGGCACCACTTTATAATTATAAAGAATTAAAATAAATTATTTTTCTTCTGCATCTCTGCAATAAAATCAAACTCCATATCATTTTTCAATGGATACTTGGGAATAAAAGGTGGGTTACCTTTGTTTTGAGATTTAGATGGCCCCTTTGGTGGTGGTAGGTTGTTGTCTACATTCTGATTAGGTGGGACCATGGTGTTAGGAGGGTAAGATGTAGTAAATGGGCCCTTATTCTAATTTCTTAGGAAATGACCTCCTTTGGAATGGAAGGCCTGAGCATCATATACATCTTCTACTAGTTCATTTTTTGTTTGGCTATGGAATGAAATTTCTTCATTGAAGATGTCATAAGCCATGGTAGTATATGTGGATCCACCAGACTTGTTGGGAGCACCTTGTAATGGAGCATTATCCCGTGTAATCTTGACCATGTTTTCCATTTCTAGGTAGTTCACCTCAGAATGAGCTACAATGTCATGCATCCTACACCAATTCATCATAAAATTGAGATCTACCACATTTGTAGTGTGTGGCTTATCATCACCAGCCTGATAATTATGAGAAACTCCCCCATTGTTTGGCCCAATATTCCATTGTCTATTTTTGTAAGACCTCTGGTTGTATCCCCTATTCTAATTATGGTAATTTTGGTTAGGGGAATTTTGGATTTGAAAGTTCCTCTGGTTCTATTTGGTGTTCTGATTCTAATTGGAGTTCTAGTTGGAGTAACCACCTTGATTAGAATATCCTCCCTGATTTTAGTAATTTTGGTTTTGGTTTTGAGGGGGGTTGTATCTAAGTTGGGCCATATCATTGGAAATCTAAGATAAAGTTTTCTTCAGAGTTTCCATTTTTTTAGTCAATTGAACAATTCATTCACTTTCTACAGTCTTCACAACAGATGGTCGACTGACAGGATTTGACCCTCCAGATTGATTATGGTAGGTTTTTTATTGCTAGGAGGAATTTGGAGCCCCAATAGTGAAAAATGGTAGAGGGGGTGGATTTTATAATTCAGCCATGGGTCCATATTGGGAATAAGACATCCTTATGACTGTATTAAATAGAGGAGTTGGGTTAGGCATTTGATACCCCATGGGAGGAAGAACTCCTAAAGTCCCCAATTGTAAGCTTATCTGTTGTTGCAATTTAATGGCCAGGTGATAAACTTTAGATAGAGAATTAATGTCTATGACAGCATATGTTCTCTATAAAAATAGGCCAATCAAGGGATCTACGACCCTTAAATATGCCAAAATGGCAATATTTTCAGCAACCAAATAAGGATCTTGTAGCCTTTGGTACATCCTCTGGAATCTTGTGTTAAACAATGTAATGGTTCATGGGGTTCTTTTCTTATGGTAGAAAATTGGTGATACAAAATGGAAAGATCTACATAGACCCGGAATTGATTGATGAAGGCATTTTCTAAGTCTGTCCAACTCAAAATAGAACCCTGGGGCATATTCAAATACCAGTTGTATGCCATATCACCTAAAGAGTAGGGGAATAATCTATATACAACATCATGGTGGGCTACTTGAGCACGAGTACATGCATCTTTAAATGCCTGTATGTTCTCTTCAACACTTCTTGATTCTTCATGCATATATTTGGGATAAAATCTCTCTGGATTCTTGGGTAGATCATGTATACCACCAGTGATAATCCCCTATGGAGAGGGATTATTCATGAAGAAAGCCATGGGTGGCGGTGGGACTGGTTGAGCTAGTTGTGGAATAGGTGGATTTGGTGGAAACCCAAGTGAAGTGCTGGTGACAATGGTAGAATCAAAACTCTACAGGCTTGGGGCTTGTACCTGACAGGGGTTTGGAGTTCAACCAATGGTTTTGGATTTTGAGAAGATTTGAGAAATCTTAAAAAAATTTCTAGTGAGAATGACCCAATTCGATCTAGTTTATTCCTCAGGCCCTCCTTATAGCGCCAAATTTGTTGATGGTCAAAATAGAACAACAACATTAAATGGAATATTTATATCCTATTTCTCCTAAAAAATACAACTAATCTTAAACCACCTATCTTCCAAGATCCTAGTAGTTGGTTCTCAACTATGTTGGTGTGATTTAGTGGCCAATGTAACCGTAATATTCAAGGGGTCTACTGGTAGAAAGGAATACAAACTACATCATGTGAAATAATCTACTTTGGGGAGGGGTGTAAATAAACAGAAAAAGATAGAACAAGGCTTTAGAACAGTAAAACATGAATATAAATTTCTTCACATCCAGACATGTACCTTAACGAGTGTTTCTTCAACTAACCAAAACCATAACATGATGCAATCCATAGCATAACCTACACCACTGCATACATTCATAGTGCAAAATCCAATAATCACAACCATTCATCAAAACTTTACTTCAAGATTGAAACACATCACCCACTCATTGCTAGAATCATATCAATAGACATAAATGAATTCCATTCATAGATAATTCAATGAAATAATCTTAGATCTGGATTCCCCTATTAATTTGCATCAAATAGAGAAAAATTATGCACAACACCCACTGGCATACAGATGATTATGATTCATTAACATTATCATTGAGATCCAAACTTGACAATAACAT